>JARHVA010001706.1:1605000-2087500 GCA_037957365.1 Torreya grandis | reverse complement strand
CACGCTTATGACATTGATTAATCTCGAGACAAATTACACACTAAAATATTAACATCATGGGATTTAATGTGGAGAGATTAGAATTAGAGGAAAAGAGAAAATGTTCTACTTCAACAAGGGAAGCACCACTATAATAGGGTCTCCAAAGAGAATATAATAAATACTCTAGTAGAGTAGATTTGATCATGATAAAATAGTTGTGCCCCAGTAGGGAAAATCTTGATCATTGATAAAAAATAAATAATAATTTTGCCCCTGTAGAGCTGATTTGATTTAGATGGTGCTCAGATGTTGTGCCCCGACATGGACAATTGGCAATCAAAATAGCTCAAGGATATAATCAAAAAGATAAGTTAAAGTGAATGGGCACAAATGTACATGCAATGGTGTAATAGCTTAGAAATCCATATAAAACCAAGCATATGAGAATGCACAAAGTGATGAGAGAGATGAAAAAAAGAATGGAGATAGCTGAGCTGACCTCAATAGAAATTAAGTGTTGCCTACATAGTTCCATAGACTTATGTTCCAAAATGAACTTCAAGATAATGTAGTTCACCCAAGTTTGGGAGAGAAAGGAATGAGGAATGATGAAAAATGACCAAGAATTGATTAGACTCACAATGTATGAGAAGAGATGCACGTCTAAGCATAAACAAAGGATCTTGAAATGCATGCTACCTAGAATCCTAATTCCATATCAGGAGCCTAGGTTTTGCAAAGTGTTCTTGAGAATCATTCATTGGAGCTGATGTTGATGTTAAGACATTGAGACCTGAGCACAAAGTGCTTGATATAGCAAAAGAAATTAGGCATCATAAGCATGAATAACTTAGAATGACATAAGATTCCAATTACACTAATCCAATTCAAATGTGAATATCTATAACTAAGGATAATGGTAAAATAATGACCAAAACTAGAGTTACAACGATTTACATTTTAAACAAAAAATCAAAAACAAAGAAAAAGATAAACATAAATGAACCTACCTTGAAATCAAGATATGATCTATCAAGACTAAAGTAGGAACAAAAATGTTTAAAAATAAAAGGCAAGAATGTCTTAATGATATGAGACCAAGATATGAATAATCAGGATCCATGTGGACCATCAAGGCATTCTTGAACATAAAAGAGAAGCAA
The DNA here is from genome assembly GCA_037957365.1 of Torreya grandis. Taxonomy (NCBI): domain Eukaryota; kingdom Viridiplantae; phylum Streptophyta; class Pinopsida; order Cupressales; family Taxaceae; genus Torreya; species Torreya grandis. The sequence goes on along the minus strand of JARHVA010001706.1, from coordinate 2,086,355 downwards.
AATCAAATAGAAAAAACAAGACACCAACAATAATCAAATAAATAAAATGTTCCAAGAACAATGTAATAACATAGGATCAAGATATAAACAATCAAGATCCATGTGAATCATCAAAATGCTCTAAAACACAAAAGAGAAAAAGCAAAATCAAACATAAAACCAATCAAGGAAAGACAAGACCAAGAAGAGACAAGAAAAAATGAAAAAAAGAAGAAATAAAAGGAGATGTGTGAAAGCACAATCAAAACACCAAAAAAACTCAAATAAACACACATAAACAAAAACCAAGTTAGTGTGGTTTAAAGACAAATGTTCATGCACGTGCGGTAGAGGCATTACTTTCTACCACATCATAACAAAGAATAATGACATGATAATTATTCCATAATTAAAGAGGAACAATGATAAAAGAAATATGTAAGAAAAGAAAAAGGAAGGGGTTGGCCGAATTGATTCCAGATGTATGAGACAAGTGGATGCTACCTACATAGTTCCATGGATGCATGTTCTAACATGAACTTCAGGCCAATTGTAGTTCTCCAAAAAAATGGGATAGAAGAAAAATGATGATCAAACCAACATGATTAATGTGATAGAAGAAATGAAAGATATGACAAAGAAACGAGAATGGTTTGGCAAATAAGAAGCTGATGAGATGAGAAAGAATGATCTTGCAAAATGGCAAGTGTGTGGGATAGTTCAAACTTAACGGTTACTCATAAAATGGTAAGAGCATTCCAATTTAAAAGTTGCTCACAAAACAATGATAGCATTCAAACTTAATAGTTACTCAAAAAATGGTGAAAGCATGAGATGGTAGAATGGGAATGTACAAATGTACAGAAGCATGAGACAATGTTTTGTTCTTTTATGGATCATGTTCTAATGTTTTTGGTGTTTTCAAAGTAATTTTAATGTTTTTGGTGTTTTTTGGGATAAAATATGCGTAAGGTGGGACCATCTAATCGAGGAGATGCACGTCCTAAGAGTAGAGGTTCCAATAAAATAACTAAGCTGGTTGTAATGGCCCATGCTCATAAATCAATGAGAGTAAGGTTTTTGATAAAACAAAAAAAAACAAATATTGGAACTAAGAAGATGCATCTGTTCACTTGTCTGAAGCTGTATAAGACTATCCTAGTTGAACTATTTTGTAGAACTGTTGCTGAAGATGTTCATAATGTTCATGAGACATAATCGAGATCAAAATTGGTCAAGGGACAAAAAGTGTTCAAGCTTATGCCTTAGACATAATGAAAAATATGGCCCTTGAAGAGAGCAATTCGTAATGGGATGAAGAATGTGTTTAGCGTGCCAAGGGTTCAAAGCTTTTACTATTAGGAATCATGAAAAATGGGTCAGGATAGTATAAAATGTGTTCAAAGTAAGATAAAATGGTGGGACAAAATTATGAAAACAAAAGTTTCCCCCAAGTCAAGGGTTTGATAGATAATGGTTCAAAGTTGTTCATGCGTAGAACCTCTTAAGGTGTAAGATGTTCATGGGCTCTAAAAGTTCTTTCCCATTAGGTTTAGCCAATCAGTATGCTCTTGATCCATAGTTTGTTATGACAATATATGGTCCTAACCAATCAGGGTGAAATTTGCCTTTCTTTTTGGGTTCAGCATTCATTTTCTTCTGGTTATCTTTTAGAACTAAGTTACCGATCTCAAATTCTTGAGGGAGAATGCATTTGTTGTAGCTTCTCCACAATCTATTTTGATAGGCTTGCAATTTTTCTAAGGCAGCCAAATGCTTACCATCAAGAAGTTCTAGATCTTTCAACCATGAGGCTCTATAGTCTTCATCATCTTCAATGTGCTCTAGTGATATTATTAATGATAGGATCTCAATCTCAACCAGGATAATACTTTAGTGCCAAAAACAAGGGGCTATAGAGTAGCTCTAGTTGGGGTGCGATGATTGGTTTTATAAGCCTAGAGGGAAGGAAAGAGTTGCAAGTGCCAATTATGGCCAACATCATTGACAATCTTTTTTAAGATGGCTAGAATGGTTTTATTTGATGCCTCAACTTATCCTTTGCCTTGCGGGTTATATGGAGTGGATTTTTTGTGCTTGATCTTGAATTTTGCATAAAGAGATTTCACATCTTGATTCACAAAGAATCTACCATTATTAGATATAATATAAGATGGGATGTCATATCGATAGATGATATGGTAATGAATGAATTTGGCTATTTGTTTCCCAGTAACATAAGTGAGAGGAATGGACTCAATCCACTTGGTAAAGTACATATTTACAGTCAAAATGTGCTTATGGCCATCTAAAGATGTAAGGTTAATTTTCCCAATGAGATTAAGACCCCATGTTGATAATGGCCATGGTGTTGTAATCAATTGCAATAGTAAGGAAGGTGCATGTATCAAGTTACCATGTTGTTGCCAAGGAACACACTTCTTTACATAGTTACAAGCATTTGTCTCCATTTTAGGCCAATAATAGCCTATTATGAGAAGTTTATTTGTTAGGACTACACCATTGGTATGGGCCCCACACATTCCTTCATGAAACTCCTTTAGTGCTAGCTTAGATTCTCCCAAAGATAAACAACGAAGAAGATTTCATCATAGCCTTTTTGATAAAGCATGTTCAAAGGAGGATATAACGTGTTAAGTGATGAAGAATTTTTTTTTGTTGGTTATTGGAAAGGCTGGTAGGAAATACATGACTATAGAAATAGTTATAAAAATCTTGGTACCATGGTAGCTCATGTGAGGGATTAGGATCAGTAATGGTGCATATCCTCTCAAAATATGATAGAATATATGCTGACTGAAGACAATTTTCAATCAAGAACTGATACTCTTTAGCATTTTCATCCATTTATATCATGGAACCAATTTTTGCCATGGCATCATTAGATCTATTATTGACTCATGAAACTTGCTCAAACTGTAGAGATTTAAAATGTGTTTTGAGGTCATTAACAATTTGCTTATAATGAACAAGCTTATCATCTCTTGTTTGATACTGATCAGTTATCTAATTTATGATTAGATGCGAATCTCCATAGACCTTTAAGCTTTGAATATCCCACTGTATGGCAAGACGGATCCCTACAACCAATACCGCATATTTGGCCATAGTGTTTGTACACTGAAATTGTATATGTAATGCTTTGGGGATCAAATCCCCCTATGGCATGATTAACAATATGCTAGCTCTAGACCCTTGAGATGTGAAGGAGCCATCAGAATAGAGTGTCCATTATTCATGTTCTTGTGATGTTTGTTCTATCATCATGATAATATCATCTGAAAGGTCAAAGTTGAGGGGTTGAGTGGTCATAATAGGAGCTTTTGCAAGTTGGTCAGTAAGAACTTGTCTTTTGATTGCCTTATGATTCTGGTACTCAATATCAAACTCACAGAGAAGCATAATCCATTTTGCCATGCATCCTTGAAGAGTTGCTTTAGATAAAAGGAACTGGATAGGATCTACCTTGGTGATAACAATTGTTTTGTTATTTAGCATATAATGTCACAATTTTTGAGTGGTGAACACCATAGCTAAACATGCCTTCTCAATAGTCATATAATTATGTTCATAGGCTACCAATGTGTAGCTTAAATAATAAACCATGTGTTCCTTACCATGATCATCATGATATGACAAAAGTGCCCCCAATGCATATTTTTTGGTTGATATATAAAGAACTAGTGGCTTTCCTTGTGTTGAAGGTCATGAAATTGGTGGATTGGCCAAATATGTTTTAAGCTTTACAAATACTATCTGACAATCTTCATCCCATTAAAATGTTACCCCTTTCCTTAAGAGGTGGGTAAATGGGTGGCACTTACCTGCCAATTAAGAAATGAACCTGCATATAGATTGGATCTTGCCCTGTAGACCTCATAATTATTTAAGATTTTTTGGTGGAGGCATTTTCATAATAGCATTGACCTTTGCAGGGTCAACTTTAATCCCTCATTGTGATACAATGAACCCTGGTAACTTTCCTCATGTGACTCCAAAGACACATTTCTTATAATTCAAGCAGACTTTATATGCACGAAGCCTCTCAAATATTCTTCATAGAATGTTAGGTTATCCAGTTCTTGTTCTTGATTTTGTTAGTATATCATCAACATAGTCCTCGATAATTTCATGCATCATGTCATGGAAAATGACAGTGATTGCATGCTGATATATAGCTCCAACATTATTCAAGCCAAATGGCATGACTTGGTAATAGAATATGCCCCATAGAGTGGTGAATGTAGTCTTATGTTGATATTTAGTGGCTATCTTGATCTAATTGTAACCATAAAATCCATCCATTAAGGATAGCATCTCATACCTAGCAGTTAAGTTGATAATCATGTTGATATTTGGTAGAAAAAAATCATCTTTGGGGTATGCTTTGTTGATATCACAAAAATCAGTACAAACACGTATGCCTGGGGTCTTTTTACTTATTGTTACTTTGTTAGAAATCCATTCAAAGTAGTCCAGTGGTCTGATAAAATTGGCTCCTAACAACTTTTCTAACTCGGCCTTAACCAATAGGGCGATGCGTGGATGCATATTTCTCAACTTTTGCTTGACTGGCTTAACATCATAGTGAACAACAAGATGTTACATAACTAAATATGGGTCCAAACTTGGCATAACAGAGTATTCCCATGCAAAATATCTATATAACCCTTAAGAATGAATATAATATCTTCACATTCTACTTTAGTAAGGGAAGCTCCAAGATAAACATTTTTGGGATCCTCATGAGTTCCCAAATTCACTTTTGTTATGCTCTCGATAAGGAGTGTGGATCCATCTTCTAGAATTGTAGGAAATGTATGGTCTTGATCATCTTCTTTTGCTATATCTTCTTGTTGTTCCTCCCAAAGATCTAGATAATATGAGGAATCAAAATTTGCCTTCTCAAGGAAAGGCCAATTGGCAAAAACCTCTAGAAACTTTAGAGCAAGATGCTCAAATATTTGATCTTATTATGAAGAGATGCTTGTACTAGCTAGATAACTTGGGCTAGATGGACATTCTATGTCTTGAGGGGATGAGCAAACTTTCCCACCTGGGAGCGCCTAAAACAAGTTTTCACTCAAAGGCTTATATTTTTATTTACTTTTTCCCTGATCGACAAGTGCCTCAAAGATGTTTTTACCTGAAGATATCGATGTTTGTTCTTTATTATGACCAAGAAAGTTTACCTACTCTCCAAAGTAGGTATAAGAATTCAATGAAAAATTAAAACCCTACTTATGATCCTTGATGGGAAATGCATCTCGTAGGCCCATGTATTCTATAATTGATTCTTCATTTTGAAACTCATCGAGGCATATGACCGAATTTTGTTGATCCCAATTTATGAGTTCAGGGTGACAAAGACATAGGTTACAATGAGGGTTTGCTTTAGGATGGGAATCTCTAATGGTAAAGATATAATGTCCTACTTCAGGAAGGGAAGCACCACTAGGATGGATTTTTGCTTCAAGATGGGAAGCTCTAATAGGTGTTATGGTTAATATGGCATTTGAATTAAATAAATCTGAGTCAGCAAGATCATCAAAATGGCTATAATGGGACATGTGTCACTGCTAAGAGTCTCATTACTAGTCACTTCAAAAGAGTCACTATCAAATGTCATGAGGTTAGCCTCTGGTGGTTTAAATCTGAGACCATGATTCTAATTGATAACTTCAGCTGACAAGGGTTCTAAAATTCCTTGCACCTGTGGTCCAAGGCCTTTCCCTGTATAGTCAAGATGATCCATTATCCTATTAGCGATAGGATACTTTGGTTTTTGAAAACAATCCACCAAGCCTTCAAAATAAACCAATCTCCCTTAGTAAAACCCTCTCAGTCTTTCTTTGGTGTAATTACAGGGACAGAAACCATGAGGTTTTGGTTACTTTTTCTTTGGTTGCCAAATCTGATTAGGTCTGTTAGGAGACTAAGAAGTTTTAGGCTTACTAAATTTTTTAGGGGATTTTGGTAATTTTACAATATGGAGGACATCCTTTAGATGGTACGTGGAAATGTTTGTCTTTAATAATAACCTTTTTGGCCAAAGCTATAGGAAATGGATCAACTGAAGTGGAAGCTAGATCACTAGGGTGTATATAATTAGATGGAGATGGATGAGAAATAATGGCTTTGTTCCTTTTTGTAATGAATTCTGAACCTGGGCAATAGTTATAATTATGAAACTCTGCTTCAATATATTTGCAGTACTGGTAGGGCTGTTGATCAACATGAATAGTAACCTCGATCCCATCATGGTGAATCTTAAGACATTGGTGAAAAGTAGATGGAACTGCCTATACTTCATTGATCTAAGGATGACTAAGAAGTATGTTATAAGGAAGTTAAATATCCACAATATGGAATAATGTGTGATGAGAAATAGACCCAACCATGACTGACAACCAAATTGTACTGGATGACTCCCTCTTGACGTTGTCATAAGCCTTGATTGTAATAGTTTTTCATTGAATGTCTTTATCCATATAACCTAATCATCATACTAATTTGAGAGATATGGTGTTCAGGCCTGAACCATTATCTATAAGAACCCATTTGATCTTATGATTCGTAATGATTATCTTAATGTATAGCAGGTTATTATGGTTTGGGCCAAAGGTGGACATGTATTTTTGATCAAATATAATTTTCTAAAATGAAGACAAATGTCTAACTAGGTTCTGGAATTGACCAAGGTTTATATCATTAGACACAATAGACTCTTGTAAAAGTTTCTTGAAGATGGTTCTATCGACATCATATGTCTGCAAGAGTTCTAATATGGAAATTTGTGCAAGGGTTTTATCTAATTGATTTGTTAGACTATAAGGCCTTTGAACTATGGATTGAACTAGTTTAGTCTTTGTTGGGACAATATTCAGCTTTGGAACCGTTGGCACAATGTTCTCATTGGGTTTATGGAAAGAATTGGGTGAAGGGCCCTGGATGGTTACTCACGGGTGTCTAGTTGTAACTGCACAACCGAGAGGTGGCAAGGAGTCATTATAATTAGAAGAGTGAGGCAAAGGGCCTTGGATGGTGACTTATAAGTGATTAACTATATTGATATAATTTTGGGTCAGCAAGGAGCCTTTATAATAACGACATTGTTGTTTAGGATTAGTAACCCATGTAAACAGAGTAGTAATGTGATGATGCAAACTCGACATGGTAGTACTAGGTTGAGAGGTGTTGACCCTATAATGTTGGGTCCCATGTTATGAGGAACATAAGATTGGCCACATGGCTTCACAGTAATAGTGGTAATGTGGGTTATATAAATGCATCCCACAGTGTTATTATAGTCGTAAGGTACATTGTTATAAGCCATATTATTAGTGTGGGAATTATGATCTTGATTATTCTCATTATGATTTTGACCTTATTGTTGGTTTTGATTCTGCCTCTGTCCTTGATTATGACCATTTTTATTACTTCTTGGTAGTGGTGAATCATGTCGAGGAAAGGGGTCTTTGTAGATTTCCATATCTTGATTTGTGTCCTAATTAAGGGCCAACTTAATTTCTAGCTCACCATTTCCAATAAAGTCCTCAATAATATGTCATAATTGAATGCAATGATATGCATAATGACCATCAACATGATGAAAGTTACACCGTTCACTCTCTTTGTACCAGTCTAGTTTTAGCTAATCTTGAGGAAATGGCCTTGATACTAACCATATAATTAAATTAGCTGCAATGAGATTTTGTAACACTATTTCAACTGATTCTCCTAACTTGCTAAAGACTCTAAAATTGTTATGAAATGTCCTTTGTGGAGGTTGTCTCTGCAAAGTAGGTAGTGGATTTGGGGGAGTTAATTGTACATTTGAAGGAGGCATAGCATATACTATTTGTAAATGTCTTATTCCTGTCACCCCATTTCCAACCATGTTCTTATTTTTGCTAAAGCCCTTAGGCATATCCTGCATAACTATTGGAGTTGATGATTTAGTCTGATTAGATGCTTGAACTTATGCAAAATTCTTAACAAGGATTCTAGCAATAAGAGCCTTCTCAAACTGAACTCCTTTGTCAATAATTTATTCAAATGAGTTAGCACAAGCTAAATGTAGATTATGCGCAACTTCAGGATGTAAATTCTATGCAAATATATCAGCCAACTATTTGTCTGGTAAATTATGTTGAAAGTGGCCTGCTAATGCTCTCTACCTTTGTAGATATGCAACGAAACTTTCACCATAATGTTTCTTAGATTTGCATAAGTCAACAATGGTCAATTCATGTTCTATGTTGTATGAGAAATGGTTAACAAACTTTTTTGATAAGGCATTCCAATCTGTAACTGATCCCTTGGGTAGTTTAAGTAGCCAATCAAGAGCTTGTCCCACTAAACCTCACGGAAATAGTCATAGTAAGTACTCGCTATTGTAAGAAACCTCTTGACATAGGATGAAGAATGCCTATATATGCTCACGTGGATCTCCTTTCCCTTTGTACTTGTCAAATTTGGGTGCCTTGAAATGAGGTGGAAAGGGGTTTTGGAGAATATATAAGTTAAATGGATATGGGCATATCTCATCAAATTTGTACTTTTTGACTCTATTATTTGTCTCTAATATTTGGATAATTTCCTTCATAGAATTCCATTCTTGCATGTTTAGTGTATTTGTGGATTGGATAAGATGTTGTTGGGGTGGAATGTGCCCCTAGTTTTGTTGCTATTGGGGTGGAATGTGCCTCTAGTTTTGTGTGGATCTATAGGGAACATATACCTTTTGATCCATGACTTGGTTCTAATTTACCCCTTGAGTTGAGAACATATTCTATTGAGTTTTAGATTGTAAGACATTCCCTGAATTTGATTGTTTTGCACTTTGCTAATTTTGAAAATTTCTATGTTTATTTACCAATCTTTGGGTTGTTTGAAAATAACTAGGCAAATTATCTTGAGTGATTTCCTCAATTCGAACTGAATGCTTAGGTTTCTAAGTTTGTAAAGTAACAAGAAGTTCTTAATGATTGCAAAATGTATGTTCCATGTCAAATGGAACATTTTGTAAGGTGTCTTGTGACTTTAACTGTTCATTTATATTACCTTGATCTACTATGGTAATGTTCTCATCCAATACTTATTGCGTACATTCAGCCATATCTCTGTGTTCTTTCAAAGAATTATTATGAATTGAAGTGGTAACTAGGGAGTCAGTTAAGTCTGTGACAAGTTGATCTATATATCATTGACTTATTATCTTGATCTTAGCTAGAAGATCCAGATTTGTGGGTTTTGACTCTATTTGTATTTAATTTCCTTAATTAGAGGAAGAAGGTATGTCTATTTGTGCAATAGCTTGCTCTTTTCGTCATTGTTCTCCTTCTCTAACTAAAGTATGCAATTGTTCTATATGAAAGTCAAAAGGTAGTCTAGCACCTGATTCTATCAATCTAAGAAGGGCTTCATCTTGATCTTCTTGGGGTTGATATTCATTGTAATCATCTTCAAATCTTATTTTTGTAGGGATTTCATCAAAAACAATGGGGTTATTTTGACCATCATAAAATTTCTCATCCTTATAACTAAGGCCATAAGAGGCCCCACTATGAGTGAACCTTTGAGTCATGTCTAAAAAGAGCTGCTCTGTGTATTGACTAACTTTGGACCAATGTTTGGCAACCAATCAAAGTATGCTTTGGCTCTCTCTCTCTTTTTTAAACAAATAACCAAGGTAGCAATGAGACTATAAAGGAGGGTGGTTTGAAACCATACACAATTTTAGAAGATTCAATTCATGAGTTTACTCAACCTTTGGTAAAGTTGAAATCATATAGATCGGAAGAGAGTAAGGTAACTCAAAGACCCAAGGTGTAAACTAGTTCACCAAAGCCTAGATCTTTGTGATACACCCACATTGTAAGAGCTAGCTTTAACTTTGACAAGTTGACCCTAGAATTTTAGAGGAAAGCTCTCTAGATTACAAAGAAGACAAAATGAACTAAGCAACTCAAGATGTAAAAACATACGTGAATCACTAAGTATAAATCTAGGACCAAATGGGAGTGCAACGTTGCCACATGATTCTAGTAGGATAAAATATATTCTAGGACCCAAAGCGTGAGTGATACATAAGATTACTTGAGTCCACCAAGATGATAATGTGATTTTGAGTCTTAATAAACAACCTTTAATCCAAATGGAAAATTGAACCCAAGTTAAAACAAGCTTAGTATACAAATGGTGAACCCACTTTGGCACACCAACCCTTAAAATTCAGAAAGGTTCAATTTTGAATGTGGATTATAAATGAAGGATTTAAACACATTGGGTAAAAGATATAGACTCAATTGGGTAGCATGAATGTGCCAAAGTGAATGACATGACATAAAGTTTTTTATAACAATTTGAATAAGGGGAAGATGAATTTGCTATTTGGACAGTGTAACACCTCCCTTGCTCAATAAAATTGAGGACAATGTACTTTGGTTAAGTTCATTGAGTTAACAAGTAGTTTTAGACACAAATCAATACCAAGTAAACTAATGATAAAAAACAAACATCTTAAGTCTAAACTAACAAGGTATGACAAAGTGGGGTCTACTAAACTAGCAAAGTTTTGATCATTCTAGGGGAATCAATTGCACAATGACTTTCATGTCAAACGATGCAAAAGATAAGCACAAAAATTAGGTGACCACAACATTGACTAGTTGTAAAAAGGTTTAATCTTTTTTATAACCACTACATCCTACTATTTGCTCAGTGTAGTGCGATGTCCAAATGCAAATACGTCCCATATGTAGCTCCAAAGGAGTCAAATGAAGTCAATATCAAGAGGTGAAACCCTAGGTCAAAGCTTTCCTAAAGAACTCACAGGGGGTAATGACTTCCCCTCACAAGCCAAGTTTGCATGAAAATAAATAAATCATAAAATAGAAAGACTTTAGGGTCATTTTCAAGATCACCCAAACTTTGGTGAGTTTTTAGGGAGTGCTTTAGGTGACATTCTTTCTAAGCCTTAGACTAGTCTATTTTCACTAAGAATGGCACTTTTGATTCCAAGGGTTCCCTAAAGGGGACAAATGGAAGAACATACATGCAACATTTCTCTTTTTGCCAAACAAAATCTAAGTGAACAAATATTTCAAACAGGAATTGATAAGTGTGTTCAATTTTAAACCCAAATGAAATGTTTGGTGGTGTTCATTTGACCCCTTGGTTTTAGTTCCAAACTTTGAAACATTTACCAAAATATCTAAATTTTTTGTTAAACACCAAAACAAAGTTCCTAATTGATTTTTAAGCATGAAAGAGGTGATTTAAACATGTTTTTATCAAAGCAAAAGCTTATTTCTGTAGCAAAAATGTCAACGTGTTCTTTAGCTTTGAAGCTTTGCTTAGCTTGAAACAATGAACTTAAAAAAACTAGCTCTCAGGTCTATGTTTTTAGAAAAAACACAGTGACCGACGTCAGTTACTCTGGATAACTGAGGTCTAACTGATGTCAATTTTTTTGACTAATATCAGTTAAGTTAGGTAATCGATGTCAGTATTTCCTACTGACATCAGTTACTATGTGAAACCATGGCAAACAAAAATGGCAAAATAAAGTTAGAAAATCAATTTCCACGAGTTTGAAGGGTACAAATGGATATTTTAGATTACAAAGTGATCTTCTTTAGGTGTGAGATGTGACTAGTCCCACCAGATGTGCTAAGATGTAAAGAGGATTACAAAGTAAGTTAGTTAAGCATTAGTCCATAAATAATGAAACATGCATAAATAACTAACTAACCAAGCCTATCTATTCTTATGGGAATTACAAAGGATAACAAGAATCAAATGAAAGAAAGCAACACCATATTACCTTCCTAAATGGATTCACCATACCCATGTGGCTCAAAATCATGTTCTCCCTTGATCAAGCATCCTTGTCTTTGTCAATAATGGTGGTAAGATCTTGTAATGCTTCAAGAACACTCCATAAAACCTAGGCTCATGATTCCAAATCACTAAACTAGCCTATCAATGAAGATTGCAAACAAAATCTATGATCTAATTCAAAGCCTTTTGAAGATATTTGAGCATTATAACATTGCACCAAAATATGTTAGAAATGATGTTCATGGCCTCTCTATATATAGATTTTTGAGATTGGTCAGGATCAACCATGACCATCCATCTCAAGATTGAGATGTGTGGCCATGGTTGATCTTGACCAATCTCAAAAATCTATAAATAGAGAGGCCATGAACATCATTGCTAACATATTTTGGTGCAAGGTTATTATGCTCAAATATCTTCAAAAGGATTTGAATTAGATCATAGATTTTGTTTGCAATCTTCATTGATAGGCTAGTTTAGTGATTTGGAATCATGAGCCTAGGTTTCATGGAGTGTTCTTGAAGCATTACAAGAGCTTACTGCCATTATTGAAAAAGACAAGGATGCTTGATCAAGGGAGAACATGATTTTGAGCCACATGGGTATGGTGAATCCATTTAGGAAGGTTATATGGTTTTGCTTTCTTTCATTTGATTCTTGTTATCCTTTGTAATTTCCGTAGGAATAGATAGGCCCATCCATCTCAATATTGAGATGTGTGGCCATGGATAATCCTAATATTTTGAATTAAATCCATAATTATCTTCATCATGACCTTGGAAGAAGGGGCATTGAAGAGGCATGGGAGGCATTAACTAGGCATGGGTGACCCATAACCCTGATATTTGTGGCATTTATGGCCTAGAGATGTCTTCCCAAGAAATGATGTCACTCGATGATGCAGTTAATAGGAATCAATTTTTAAAAATAAATATTCAACAACTCTCATGGAAAATCCACTTAAGATCTTTATTTGGATTAATTATCCTTAAACAAGGTTAATCAACATTTGTGCAATTATTTGAACATTGGCCCTCAATTAATCAAAATGGTCAAAAAGTCATATTACTGAGTTATAATTTGACTCAGGAAGAATTAGAAGGTGACGTTAGATGCACCAGAACTGTATTTAAATTTAGGATGTTTCCAACACAAAATAATAAAGGTACATGGCATGTACCGATGAATTTAGAAGAAAAGAGTGATCTAGAGCACAAAAGGTGAAATCATCATTTTGACTCGAAATGAATTGATCAAAGTTAGTTGGCCCATAAATTACATTGCCCCATTTAGGGATACTTTAACCTAAATTGGCTTTTGTAAATGACAAGTTCAAACCATTTAACATGTTTTATGGATTTTGGCCTAAAATGTGCATTTGAGTGCAATTCAAATAAGATTGACAATTTCAACATAAATGGTGTTAGGAATTGGATATATATATAATGTAGTTTAATAGATGTGTCATATAAATAGGTCAGATTTATGCTATAAGTCACATTTATAATTAATTATGTAGTCATGTAAACAACCCTGATTTATAATAGAGATGCTTGCCTTAAGATATAATTTAAAGTCTAAATCTAAGTGTATAATACACAAAAATATGAAGTATAAAACCAATCATGAAAATTATTTTCCTGTGATAAGATGTACTCACTTGGATCTTCTTGTTTGTAAAATGCTCTACTAATTCTCCTTCTCCTTCCCTCTTCATATCTCCTCTTCCCATGTCCTCTTTAATTTCACTAGCCTTTATTTATAAAATTGTTCACCTCTAAATCTGTCGCACCCCTTTCACTTTGCATGTTATTTTTCACATCAATCATGGCGAAAGCTTAAGTTAAACTGAGTTTGCATGCTGAGTTTGAAATATAAAACTCAATATTTAATTGTCATAATCATGCAAATCATTTATTCTTACTTAACTAGCGATAACAAAAGAACTAATCATGTTTAAAATAAGCTATATTGATCCTTCCCATTGAAGCTTTTAGTTAGTTAAACTTTTCTAATAACCAATCCATATTATTTGAAGGTTGGCTTCATGCAATAAAACTAGATAAGTATACTTATTATCAACAAAGCCAATGTTAACTAGTATTAGGTAAGCCACCTAGAAATAGGATCATTATCTAAACATTAAATATTTAATTAGGATAGTCCACATAGGGAATTATCATAGATATTAAATTAAATACTAACACAACAATAATTTCCTAAACCGATATTTAAAAAAAATTAAATGTTATAAGTACAAATTTATTTACCAAGTCCATTAAGTTCATGCTTTTAACTATCTTTAAAAAATATATATTAAATAACTACTATTACTAATTTACTAGGAATAACGGCCTTAGTCATTTTCCCATAGAAAATACTTCTGAAAGAATTCTAACGGCTCTTTCTCTTAATAATTTCCTTTGGACGGTTAACAACAATAGGGGATTTTGACGGGGACAAAAAATGCTATGATCCATGTTATCTTGGACTGTAATGAAAATGGCAGAAAGAGAGAAGGAAGGCGCACGGGGGAAGGAGGACACAAAGGGGGAGAGCGCAGGTCGTAGCTACAGGGCGGCATTGGGAGTGCAGCAGTTGGCCCAGGGAGTGCAGCAGTCGGCCCAGAGCTTGAGGAGTGCTGGAATGGTTTTCCCCCCACTGTTTCCAGGTCCATGTGATGCTGAAGAGCCAACTAGCATGAGACTTCCCAAGGTCAATGGATGCCTCGAAAGATGCAAGGAGAGGCCCAAATTGGTCATACCTATGGACATGATTGCTAAGGGTATTCAATATTACATAAATCATTCTCTATATTGCAAGTTTTTGGGGCTTAAGACTTTGTTCCAGTTCTTAGAAGCATGGGCTTAGAGGACATGGGCTCCAAAAGGAGGAATGGATATCACAATGTTAGCCAACAATTATTTTATGGTCACTTTTACTTGCTTGACTGACTGTAGCAAAGTCTTTACTGGAGGTCCATACTTTCACAATTAGGTGGGGCTATTTATCAAGTCGTGGCATGCTAGTTTTATACCTTCAGAGGAATTGCCAAACTGTGTTCCAGTGTGGGTGTGGCTACCTCACTTTCTAGTGGAATGCTATCATGAAGATACCCTACAATTAGTTACGTCCCTCTTGGGAAGGCCAGTCGGTTCATCAATGTCAATCCTTAGGAAAAAGGTAATGACTTATGCCCGCATTTATGTTGAAATTGATCTTAGTAAGCCAATACCTGATGTTGTTGAAATGAGTGCAGGACCCTTTTCCTAGGTACAATAGTTGGATTATGAAACTCTTCCCTTTCGCTGTCATCTTTGCCATGCTTATGGTCACTTGCAATGATGGTGTCCCAAATCTAAAACCTTTGAATCTTAGCCTACTCAACCTACTCGTAATCCACCTAGAATTTGCAAAGGGAAGGGCTTGATTCCAGGTGAGGTGCCAGAAACTGATGGTTTTATCCCGGTTAAAGGGGGATATAGAAGTAGGGGTCAAAAACGATCTTTGAAGGAAAGATAAGTAGATGACTCGCTTAACAGATTTGAAATTCTAGATGACCTTAACCAACAAGAGGTGAACCCAGGGTTGATGATTTTGAATCAACAGATTGAGGGCCCAGCCCAGGAGAACAATGGTTCAGTTGATTTAATTGAATCACGGGATGTTGGGGATGGGCACATGGATATGGACCAGTAGATGTTGATATCAGATGTTTTGACTTCCTCAGTTGTTCCCTCTAAAGAAGATGGGAATTTATCTTTAATAGGGAAATCCAAAGAATTAGGAGCAGCAAGGAGTATTAAATCTGCTCCTCACTTAGGACTTTTGCAAAAAGACCTTAAGAAGGGTGGGGGGAGAAATTGATCAAGATTGGTAGGAAAAAAGACCTAGAAAAGATGAAACTAATGGGAGAGACTTTGGTGGATTCGAGGTCAATGAAGACTCTGGATGCTCACTTTCTAAATCCTTTGAAATGATTTTACTATCCTAGAATGTAAGGGGTTTGAACAATAGCCCTATACAAAATGATGTTCACAACTTGATGAGAAGTCAAAGACCTGATGTCCTTTTTTTGCAAGAGACTAAACTTTCAGTAGATGCTATGTCCAGATTAGCACCTAAGTTGTGGAGACAAGGGGACTGTTAATGCATTGGGGCTACCGAATCTTCAAGAGGATTAGCTTGCCTTTGGAACCCCCACAAGATCAACCTCATAGGATGGTTGTCCTCTAAGTTGGTTGTCCTCTAAGTTTTTCTTGACTATGATGGCTTCCAGCTTTGAGATGGGGGAAGTCATTCTTCTATTCAATGTCTATGCCCCTACTGATTGGCGGGGTAAATGATCCCTATGGGGACACATTAGTTTTATCCGCAGCTTGGCTCCCCTCCAACCTTGGATTATGGCTGGAGATTTTAAAGCTATTTTGGATTTGACTAAAAAACATGGTGGTATGACAAAGCTTGACCCCTCTACTTTGCTTATGTGAAATTACATTGAAGTTTTGAATCTAGTCGACATTCAGCCCAACAATAGACAATTTACTTAGAACAATCGGAGGACTAGCCAACATTTCATTGCTGAGAGACTGGATCATTTTTTGGTTTCTGGCTACTGGGTTGAAGGTATGTGGTCTACAGGGTCTAAAATTTTGGACTGGAGAGGATCGGATCATTGGCCTATTAAGTTGAACAGTGTTTCAAAGTACCATCCTTGCTCTCCTTCCTTCAGATTCCAACTCATGTGGCTATGAGATTAGTCATTGTTCGAATGTGTGGCCAACTGGTGGAGGTGGGGTAGGCCTGCCCATGGTACAACGATGTATATTTTTGCTAAATCACTATAGTTTGTGAAGTATAAGCTTAAACAGTGGAATCATCAAAGCTTTGGTAATATTTTTCATGCTAAGGCTGATGTGTAGGCTAAGCTTGATGGTATCACGAGAATAATTAGGGAAGAAGGATTGACTAAAATCTTACTTCAATATGAAGCTCAGGCTGTGAAAGACATGGAGGAATGCAAGCTACGAGAGGAAGTGTTTTGAATTCAGAAAGCTCAAATAGACTAGCTCCAAGAAGGTGACATAAATACTTCTTTTTTCTTTCAATCGTCCAAAGCTACGAGGCACAGTAACTCTATCTCAGTCCTGGTCAATGAAAGAGGTGAGCGGCTTAATTCCTTTCCTGCAATTTCAGAGGAGGTGGTGCAATATTTCTCTACTCTTTTTAGGGAATATTCAAATGAGAAATTATTGAAAGAAGCATAGGTTCTCTACTGCATTCTGCCCCTGGTGGCACATGAAATGAATGAGAATTTAATGAAGGATATCACACTTGGGGAGCTTGAGGCAACTATTTCCCAGATGAAAAAGGGGAAAGCGACTGGTCTTGACAGCTTCCCAGCTGAATTCTATCAAGAATTTTGGGATATTATCAAATTGGATCTTTTAGCTATTGTTCAAGAATCTCAGTGGAATAAGCAAATGCTTAAGGCTTAAAATGTGACTTATCTACCCTCATACCAAAATGTGAAGGAGCTGATAGGCTAAGTTAGTTTCACCCTATATCTCTTTGTAATGTTTTTTATAAAATCATTTCTAAAATCATTGCAAAAAGGTTAAAAACTAGGCTCAATGATGTGATTTCTGAAGAACAGAGTGGTTTTGTGGAAGACATGCAAATTCTTGATGGTATTGTCATAGCGGTTGAGTCCATTCACTCCATGGCCTGCTCCAAGGATAAGGCAATGTTTATTAAGCTGGATATGGCCAAGGCTTTTGATAGGGTCAGATGGTCATTCTTGTGGAAGGTTTTCAAACCTTTTGGTTTTGCGGATGAATGGACCCAATGGGTCTTGAGCTACATTTCCTCGATTTCCTTTTTGGTGCTTATCAATGGGGAACATATTGAGTTATTTGGTGCCTCTAGGGGGTTGCAACAAGGAGATGCCTTGTCTCTGTATCTCTTTCTTCTTCTTGCTGAAGGCTTAGGGAGGATGATCATAAGGAACAGAGAGGATGGGCATATTCAAGGCTAGTGATGGGGGGGGTGAACTGTTGGCGCAGTCTCACTTGCAATTTGTTGATGACACTGTTTTGATGGGCATGGCCATAATGAGTGAAGCCACCAATTTGCGCAGGGTGTTGGATGTTTATCTAATAGCCTTGGGGCAAAAGGTTAAAGAAGATAAGTCATCCATCTTCTTCTTTAATACACCAACTCCCATATAACAATGAATTGCTCAGACTATGCATTTCCAGATTGGGACTCTCCCCTTGATTTATCTGGGTATTCCTATTACAGCTAGCCGTATACGCAAAGAATCCTGGTAGAATATTTTGGATAAATTTAAGGTGAAGGTGAATCATTAGACTCACAGGTGGCTTTATTTTTTGAGCCATGTTTAATTAATTCAATCTGTGGTGCAGCCTTTGCCCATTTACAGATGTAAGCTTTAGGTTGCCCCGGTGGGAATTGTTAAGGAATTTGACTCGGTTACTAGGCAATTTTTATGGGCCGGTACTTTGATGACCTCAAAATAGAGCTTAGTTAGATGGGAGATGGTCTATAGCCACAAACAACATGGGAGGCTTAGCCTAAGGCAGACGGACTTAAATGGACTTGCTTTGGTGGCTAAGCTTTATTGGCGCTAGTGTAATGAACAAGACAAGGCCTAGGCCAAAATTCTCTGTCAGAAGTACTATTTGGGGGCCACTCAGAGTGATATTCCTTGTCATCTAGTCATTGGGAAAGGCTCAGCGATATGGAGGACTCTGCAAAAAGGGGCTACTCTTATTAAGGAAGGCTTATTCTGGATTTGTAAGCAGGGATCCAAGGCTCTCTTTTGGACTAATTCTTGGGATGGTAACCCTCCCATTATTTCTTAGTTCCCTAATCTGTCGAACCTTTGCCAAAGATTCCTTGATGCTGGTTGGTCTCGGGTGAGTCACTTTAAATCATACATTTCTTGCAGACAGCTGGAGGTGGCAAAATGGAAAGCGCTTGAGGTTTGGCCGGTTGTTGGAATGTAGGAGGAGCATGATGAGCTACTAAACCTCCTTTCCAGATGCCGATGTAGCTCCCTCTAGGAGGAAGATGAGCTTGCTTGGTCTTCCAATCCTAAATGAAATTACATAGTTGCTTCTGGATATCAAGATTTATTATCTCAGAGATTGGGTAGGGGAGAAGTGCAATGGTGGAGACAGGTTTGGAATAAATTCTCATGGCCAAAATGCAATTGATTTATTTGTTTGTTGGCTTAGAACAGGTGCTTGACCTGAGACAATCTCCAGAAAAGAGGCTTCCAAGGCCTATCCATTTGTGTTATGTGCGGAGCGGCTGAGGAGGATTTTTCTCACCTATTTTTTCATTGCTCCTTTGCTTTGCAACTCTGGCATTATTGGTGGGACGTATGGCAGCACCCCTGTCTCTATGTTTCATCCTTGGTCAATTTTTGGAGTGGCAGGGGAGAACCCCCCTCAAAGATGGCTTTTCTATATAATGTTTGGTTAGGAGGGCCCATCTTTTTACTGTGGCAGCTCTGGTTGGAGAGAAATAGGCAGATATTCTAGAATGAGAGGATTATGGTGCAATAAGTATGGCAGAAAGTCGTAGGGATGATTCAGGAGACTGTGCAGGCTAAGAGTGAGGTTTGTCTCCCTTTATGCAAATAGGACGCTGAAGTGGTGGCACGCCTAAGAATCCAATGATTTGCAGGTAATTCAGCTTGTCTCAGGAGAGGTCGATAGGGTAAAGAGAAGATTCATAGGGATGGTCAGTGGCAGTACCCTCCCAATGGGTTTCTCAAGATCAATACAGACGGCTCTTCTAGGGGCAATCCTGGCCTTGTGGGTACTGGTGGGATAGGTAGAGACTCTGAAGGTATGGTGATTTTTCTCTTTGTAGTCCATGAGGGGATGCAAACCAACAACATGATGGAAGGCCAGGCTATTCTCTATGCTCTTGAGAAGGCTCGGGCATTGGGTTGGCGTAAGATCATTTATGAATCAGATTCTCAAGTCGTGATCAACTTGCTTGTTAAGAGGAAAGTGGTGGATGTCAATTGGAAATTAGTTGGGATTGTGCAGTAGATTTTGAGGATTAGCTCACTCATGGATACAATTAGGTTTGTTCATATTCCTCGTGAATGGAATAGAGCAGTGGATTGTTTGGCAAAATGGGCATCCGAGCATTTAGATGGTGGTAATTTTGAGGATTGGGAGTCTCTCCCACTGGAGCTTCGCTTTAATCTGGAATGTATTTTGGAGGAAGATAGGAAGGCTCGTATCAACATATAGGTGGGTTTGTCCCTAGTTTTTCTGCACTTGTTTTCCTTTGGGGATTTCGGTCCCCCGTTCTTCTTGTAATTCTCTTGTTCTTTTATTAATATCTTTTTACCCTTTTATTAAAAAAAAAATTACTAGGAATAACATCTCACAACATAATAATCACAACAATTAAATCCATACAACTAGCTAACCAAATTGGATAACAAGAGTTAACAAATTATATTATGTGTGTAGGGTCACTAGCAATTCCTCTATCATGCCTTAATCGTCCCATCTAGTCCATCCTCTCTTATGATACTCTATCTCATCAAACTCTGATGGTAGGATCAATCCTGCATTCACCTCACAACAAGTAGGTAGTTAGTCTGAGTCATCATAAATATCTTTCAATGATACAAAATTAACAAATACATATCCATAATATATCGAATAATAAAATATAGCTATCACATCATGTATATTAATCAACAATATCACTGTCCCATAAAAATTTATGTCATAAATCTCAAATCAAAGCAATAATAATTAGATAATAACCATATTAGTCCATAGATTCAAATATTATAAATCATAGGGTGAAATCAAGATGTAACAATGTAGGTCACTCAAGAACTCAAGTAGACTACGACTCCATAATTGCATATCCATGTGTAGCATATGCATCTGAAGCTAAAATTATGTGATATAACTAAAAATGTATAAGATGGCTCTAGGCCACTCAGAAACTCTAATGTAAAATGACTCTAAGCCACTCAGGAATATTAGGCAGCCTTGGGCCACTCGAGAATGCCAATCATTACAGATGGAGTAAGACATTAATCTAGTGTGTAACATGGAACATAGTGTCTAGTGTGTATAACATAGAGAATGACATGGGATTTGCCATTCCATTTGATCAACTAGTGCATAAGTGAGTGTTAGGAACCCCTCCAAGGAAGCACAATTGATTACTTTTCTTATAAGCAATTAAACACGGAATTATACCAGAATGATTAAGTAACTAGAAACTTGAAACAACAAAGAATTTGAGAGACAATACACAATCTTGTATTAAATACTCTTAGAAGAATATACAATAAAGAAGATGCCACTTCTTCTTCCACCTCAAAAGCTTGCCACACCTCAAGACCTTCTTCCCTCTCTCTCTTGCTCAACCACAACCAACTCAACAACCTGAGTTGTTATCCCCTCCTTGAATGCTTCAGCTGATCTCCTTGACCTTACTTGCTTGTATATCTCCTTGACCTTGCTTAAATGCTTCAATGCTTTTACTTGCCTCCTTGATTTACAATACATGCCTCATGGGTCTTTAAATAGGATCCCATGCATACAAAAATAGACTTCTAATTACAATAATTAGACATGCAGCTCGAGACTATAATTATCCCTTTAACATGCAAACACTCGCTTCACTTAATTGACTATTCATCAACAACAGTTCTAGAACAGCCACAGGCAACCGACATCGGTCCCTGTCTGTCTGGTGCTGACCGACATCGGCCAACTCCCTGTCAATGCCAGTTGCCTTCTACACTGTATGTGATCGAGGTCGGTCATACTATCGACGCCGGTACTTCTGGAACTTTAACAACCTCTCCATGTATGCAATAGTTGAAGCTTTTAGCTCCACAACCTAACAGTGAGCATATGAAAATAATGTGCTATGCACATGCCCCAAAATATGATATGTAGGCATATGGATTCTAGATTTAGTTGCAGTAATCTATATCTACGTATTTGAAAATGAAATAGGAATGTTCATGCTACATATGATGCCCTCAATCTAGCAAATTGGTATGAATTTATGCTAAAATAAGACAAAACTAGTAATTTTTAATTAAACTTGTGTAAACATGGATTGTACCTACTGTACGTTTCAAGCCAATCTAAAATTTATTGAAACTGAGGCTATTGGAAAGTAGCACCATATATTGGATAGTAGTGTTGGTGGCACTAGTGTACCACTTTGGGTGCTAATGCCCAACTGTACTAATTTTTGTGCAACTAGAACTGGTCTTTATGTCATTGTTTCTCATTGTGTTTTCTTGAAACTAATTTTTGTATTATGTGCTTAAGTGCTGAAATTTGTGATCTTAGTGTATTCAAATAGCCTAATCTCTATGCCAAACCTTTGTGAGTTCTTCCTCTTTTGAGGGGAGATGTTGAACCTATGAAATAACTGTCCTTAAGGGTAAGTACATAAAGTTGGGGGATAAAAAGTGGCCTACCCATGGACATGATTTTTCTAAAATTTTAGAAATTTGAACTTCTATAGATAATTGGAGATATCTACACTCTAAATTTTACGATAGTGTTGAAACATGAAATGTAGAATTTCAAATCTAGTTTTTAAAACACTATTTTAAAAAAAAAAAGGTTAAGTAGAACTAGGTCAAACATCTAAAATTTGTAGAGGAACTCTAGTTTTTTTTAGAAAACATAGTAGATAGATGACCGTGATGCGCACCATTTTTTGAGAAATGTTTAATATTATTTGAACCCTTTAGAGAAAATTTAGATAAAAGCTTGTATCACATCACCTATATTTTTTTGTATTTTTTCAATGAATACTTTTTTTTATGAATTTTGTAAGTAAATATATCTTAAAAACTGACAAAAAATGGATAGTCATCCGTGAGTCAGACCTAACTACCTCAAAAAAATGAAAATTGATTTTGTTTAATGTGTATAGAATTAAGCTTATTACATCACCATATAATTTGTTTTTTACTTGGATCAATGAAACACAAATTACATGAACATGTATAGGCATATATGTTTATGACATGTAGTGGCCTAAAAAAGGCATAGTTAAAAATAAATATAGTTTCAAACCTTATATTAGTCCAAAAATATAAGAATCATATTTTTTAGAAAGAGGAGAGTGTGCTCATTGTGATGGTATCAAGTTTTTGAATTTTCAAATTAAAAACCTTAGTGTATTTGGCAATCAAAATTGAAATTTATTATTTATTTTCATACCTTTCAATACTCAGTTGTACATTGACAGTCCAAGCCTTTAGCTCAAGAAACCAAGCCATTCTCGAGCTAAAAGTCATGGAAATTGAATTCAAATTCAAATACCATGATCACGTTAATAATGCAATCACATTATTAACTATGTTATTAACATGATCATGTTATATATTCTAAACATCCTTAAACCTAAATAGGAGCCATTAGGCCTAGTAGTCTTAATAGTGTTGTCTAATATGACCTGTCCTATCAAATCCCTAATTGACATTAAATTAAAGGAATTCTTTGCATGGATACCAATTACTATTAATTGTAAATATTATACTAAAGAAAATACTCGATTGGTTAATATGATGTGCAATCAGGGAAAAATTTTCACAATGGACAAATTAGATGGACACAATTCATTACATGGGGTGAAAAATGCCTCGATTGATATTCTAGGTGGAAGCAATTAATTACATAGGACTTGGTTATCCTCAATTATGTATAGTAATGAAAAAGATATTAATTGATTTAACATGGTGTAATTAAAGCCCCAAATAACATTAGATGGATGTAATTCCTTGCTTGGGGATTGAGTGGCCCCAATTGCATATCATTTTGAACCTGAATACTCAATTGGTTCAATATGGTGTCAAATTGGGGCTAATGGAACCTAATTGGAACATTATATGGAGAAAATTACTTTCATGGGGCTCAGTTGGCCCCAATTATGTATATAAGATAAAACCAAATGCATGATTATCTAGATATAGTTTACAATTAGGGATAATGAAGTTGTAATTGACATTAGATGTATTTAGTTACTTGCATGAGCCTTGGTTGGCCATAATTGCATATTTAATTAAACTAAATACTTGGTTGGTTCAATATGTTATGTATTTGGGACCAACAGGGCCCCTTGTTGATAATAGAAGGATGAAATTACTTACATAAGGCTTGTTTGGACTAAATTTCATAGATCATATTGAACCAAATATTATTTCAATTGAATTTAGTGCATAATCTTAATCCTAATTCTTATTAAAGATTGATCTGTAATTCCTTATAGAGGGTTTAATTGGTCATGATTTCATATTAAATTCATGATAACACTCAATTATTTAAATACAGTGTGTAATTAGGGCCCTAATTAAAATTATGTTGACATAATTCCTTGGGAAAGCCTTGATTGGCCCCAATTATGTATCATTTGGAACCAAATACTTGATTGGTTCAATATGGTATGTAATCAGGGCAAAGTAAGCCTTATAATTTCCATTATATATGATTGTAACTCCTTGCACACAGCTTCTTTGGATCGAATTTCATATCAAATTGAAAAAATACTTATTTTCTTTAATATGGTGAGCACTTGGATCTCTAATTGATATCATATGTATAAAATTCCTTACATTGAGGCTCAGTAGGCCCTTGGGATCAATTTAGCCCCAATTAACATCCTTTATATATAGTAAGAAATAGGTTCATAGGGATGAACTTGATTAAAATTGCATAAGTCATTAACCTGAATTGTAAACCATTTACTTTCCAGGTATTTACCAACTTCAATTTAGTCCCAATAACATCCTTTGCAGTAAGAATCTGGTTTGAACACATGGCACATCTAGTGATTAGACATTAATAAACATGTCCTTAAACCTAAACCCTATGCCCTAATCCCTAATGATCCCTAAAACATTTAAATTTTAAGTTCTCTATGCCCTAATGCAAACTACATGCCATAAACATACATGCTTTACGATATAACTAATTTTATCATGAGATGTCATCATTTATACACTTTTTAAACCTATGGCTAAAGCCTTTGGAGTAACAATCTAGTTGTGCATCTATTCAGTAAATCGGGGCTATTTCGAGCCCCTTCAACCTAATTAACCAAAGAGGAGGAGATATAATTGATTATTTTAATTGAGGAGGCGTTATGAGGCCAAATTGAGGGTCTTCAATAACAAGATATGATTTGGGGTAAAATCAAAAGATCAAACTTCTATCATGAATTGATCCAATTAGTCAATTTATATAATTCCTTGTGTATCCTGGGAAAAATTAAGCCCCTAAACCAAATATATGTCTCAATAGATTGTATAACATGTATGAAACATGTACATGGCATAATTGACCCTACTTTTATTTATATTTATGCAAACATGAAGGTAATCAAGTCATAAATAGGTGTCACAAGTATCTCAAATGTTCTTCAATTACCTTAGTGATTGGACCCTATATCTGATATCTTAAACCCTAAGTTACCCTGTATCATTTAACTTTAACCCCAAACCCTATACCATTTACATTAAAAACCCTAAGCCATAAGCCCTAAACCCTAAACCCTTTAAATTATAGACCCTAAACCCTAAACCAATAAATTTGTCCATAATTAACATCCTTTATATATATATATATAGTAAGAATTAGGTTCACATGGATGAACTTGGTTAAAATTGCATCACTCATTACCATAATTGACTTCGTAGGCTCAATCTGAGATGATGTGGGGGATAACTGATCCCAAATTCACATTTTACAATCATAGATATAGGTTTAAGGCTCCCAAATTTGCCCCAATTACCTACATGATTATATAAATATACCCTAAAACTTATACCCTAAGCCCTAATCCTTAAATTTCTTAATCCCTAAACTCTAAACCACAAATATAAACTCTTTAAACCTTGAACCAATCATTTTAACCCAAATTAATATCATTTATAGACTAAGAATTAAGTTCATAGGGCTTAGTTTGGCCTAAATCACATGACTGATTTCCCTATTTGACTAATTCACTCAATCTGCATGATGACATCCAGGGTATAATGGCAACCCAAAAACGCATTTTATTATTAACGACTTATTATTAATTTTTAGGGATTTGACGTGCTTAGAGCTTCTTTCTCCAAGAATGAGGAGAAGAAAAAAATGACTTAAGAAGTAATACCATGGCATTTAATGCACTTTGGTAAACATATTGGCTAAACACTTAAAAAATTAAAACCGTAAGTGACATGCCATTTAATGTACTTTGGAAAACATGATTGAAAACATTTTCACGCTATGTATGTCATAAAAGCATGCTACTTGCTGTTTTATTAAATGCAAAAATCATTTCAATTTATGGGAAGCCATTTCCCTTCCATCATAATGTCAATTCAAAACCATGGGCTTTAACATAGGGAGTGACGTGAGTATCCATAAAGCCAAGCCATTCTACGAGAAAGGTCCTAGTAGCTATGTCCCTTCACTTTGGACCTTAATTATAATCCCTAATTCCTAAAACATAAATTATAATCCCTAATCCATAAACCCTATGCATTAATTTTCCTTAATACCCAATCCATTATCCTTTATCTACATTAAGCATAACACGATTGTGTTATTTAATAATGTGATCACGTTATTCTTAACATAGGCAACACTCGATCCTCATTACCAATTTTTAAGCCCATAACTTATATTAACATTAACGTGATCACTTATTATCAATATCAACTTTTCGATGGTTTAGATGTGCTAGGACCTTGTAGAAAACATAATGTGATCATGTTATTCAATAATGTGATCATACTATATAACGTGATCATGTTATTTAATAATGCGATCACACTTTATAACGTGATCACATTATTATTATTATTTTAGTGATAAGCTCACTTATCAACGACTATTTTTAGCCTAAATCAAGACTTTTGTCCGTATAAACATTCTCTACATATACTTTTGTAAGATCTGCATACTTGTGTACTTAACCCCACCTTTGAAAAGTTATTAATTGCCCCTTTTGATGGGTTCCATATCACATTCGAAGAGGAAGAGGAAGTTGTTGAAGAACAAAACACCAGAGGAATTAGAATATTTCAAAGAGAAACATAAGCTACTAATGCAAAAAGTTCATGGTAAACAAGGTATAAACCCTAATCTTGATGAACCAAATGCTATAGATAATGAGCCAATTGATGATAATGAATTAGGCAATGATGAAATTGACTATAATCAATTGAATAATGTTAAAATTGACCATAATAAAATGAATAATAATGAAATTAACCATAATACACTGAATAATAATGAAATTGAAAATAATGAATTAGTTAATGTTGGAAGTTCACATTCAAAGTTCCAAGTTTTTTATTTTGTTGATGATGAGTCTATGTATGATGCTTCACCCCCATAAATGAAGAAAATTTGATGGAAATAAATAATGATGAAATTAACCATCAAAAAAATTTCATGGAAACATATGATGAATAAATTAACAATCAAGAATTTAATGTCATCCCACCTCTAAATAATGAAAGTAATAACGATTTTGAAACAACCTCTCAACAAATTCCACCATTATCAACACCTCCAAGAATTGTGTGTAGAAAAGACAAGTACTTAATTGAAGTTGATGAAAATATTTTAAAACCAATGCATAATAAAATGTTTGATCATCATTCAAGAAGATTGGCTCAACAAATTTGAGATATTTTCTCTCATAATTTTGAGTATGATAGTCAAAGATGTCAATTATTTGTTTCATTGTTAAATTTGATTAAGATGAGACCTATAATGTACACATTAGGACTAATAACATCTAATATGGATGATGAAAATGATAAAATTGTTGAAAATCTACATGATGCATATCATATTGTAGGCCTGAGATCATGCTACAAAGATTGTAATGCTACCCAACGTATAATGATAACTTTTG
Source organism: Torreya grandis (assembly GCA_037957365.1). Taxonomy (NCBI): domain Eukaryota; kingdom Viridiplantae; phylum Streptophyta; class Pinopsida; order Cupressales; family Taxaceae; genus Torreya; species Torreya grandis. Next base: position 2,058,545 of record JARHVA010001706.1, on the reverse strand, counting down.
TAGTAAGTGTTGAAACAGGGAAAATATGATTGATTTCAAAAACACGCTGAACACTTGATATAAATAAAAAAACATTAATGAAAGAAATTGCAAGATGTGAAAGACTTAATGAACCTAACAACAATGAGCTCTAAGAATTCTCTGGTAGACTTCCATGAAAGGATAAGGCTATAGTCGATACTCTCAAAGAGTTACTTGCTCAATTTTGAAAAGATAATACAAGAGTTTCATCGAATGTAAGAGTTGTTGTGAAAAGAAGACTTGGCTCTCATAATCATGAACCACATCCAAAACATTTATTAGATATGACTCAAACATAATTTTTTTTGAAAAAACATCCACAAATTTCTATTTGTCAAAGATATTTTGAGATGGAAAAACTTTGTTATGTTAAAATAAATCACACATGCACCACTTGTTGTAGATAACATGTTGAATTTTCAATGCACTATGATGTTTTTCACTATATTCATTATACTTTGCATACTAACATTTTGTAGGAGTGTGGTATAGAATTGCCACCAAACTCAACCAAGGAATTTATTCCAACTATATTTTGCAAAAGATCAGATGGGCAATTATTTTACAATAAATCATGTTTAAATAGAAATTACAGCATTTGTGGTGGATTCCCAAATTTAAAAAAATGTATCCATGAGGAGATTACAAGTGCAATTGGACAGGAATTAGTTGGTTTTAACAAATATAAATTAGTGACTTATCAAGTAAAATATGGCAAAGAATCTAAAAGGTGTGATCTTGCTATAAAAAAGATACATGTTTCAAAAAAATTGATCAAATTTAAGGAGAAGATTGTTTATCACTATGCAAGGCACACACACAGGGTTAGATGGTTGGACGAACATTTCAAGATATGTAAGGATACATTCCCACTTGATTTTATTGTTTTAGTAGTTGATTTTGTAGATAATTACACATTAAAACCCCAACTAGAAGTTTAATCACAATATTACAACTCATCATAAGTTTCCATATTCGTGCATATAGCATTCATGTATGCACTTGATAGTACAGAGGAACAATGAAAAATATTAAGGGAGTACCATTTCTACATCAATGATGACAAATCACATTGTTCAGAGTATGTGCAAGGATATCTTTATAAGTTCTATAAATAGTTGAGTTAGAGAAACATTACTTTCAATCAACATTATATTTGGTCAGATAATTGCACGTCGTAATTCAAAAATTCATGGATGTTTTATTGGTTGAGTAGGATGCATGTTACCACAGGTGTTGAACACATTTTGAGTTTCACTAAGGCTATTCATGGAAAAGGGGAGCATGACGATGTTGGATCATGTGTAAAAAGAGCTATTGCAAGGGAGGAGTTGAAATTTGAAGAGGGTGTTCATTTGAAAGATGCACAAACTGTGGCTGAATGGTGTAATGAAAACATGTGTCATGGTGCTCAACCAAATTTTACTATTCGTAGAGATTTTTGGTTAATGAAGGAAGAACACTTGAAAAAATATGAGGATTGTATCACTCTAATGGGTTCAAGTGACCTCCACTCATTTTTTAGCTCAAATGTAAGTTCTTGGACTATTCATATGGGACACTTGGCATATTTTTGTTCTACATGTGTGGACTCTGTTTGAAATGAGTGTTAGTCACAAGAGTGGGTGGATGATTGGAGTTTCAAACCTCTAATTCCAATCAACACATATCAAGTTTAAATAACATTATATCTTATAGATATGACATCATCAGATGACTTTGACCATGTATCCGATCTAGTGCAACCATGTAGAATATTTTTCATTATGTACAATTTATTCTCATTATTTATATATCTTCATATTGTCATTAAAAATGATTTTTTGTGATGTACAGGGCATGTTTTTGAAGTTATTACAGTGAGGATAATGAATAAGGCAATGATTAATACTTATTTTGGTGTGTAGAGAGAAAGAATAAATTGACTTCCCTAGTTATAGAAGGAGAAAACACTAACTATCCCACTAGGTCAGTAGTAGTCACTGGAACTTGGTTTCGATGATATCCTATACACAATTCAAATCAATGATTATTTAAAGAGTTTGAAACACACATGTAGATGTTACACTATTAAAATTTGATTCTTGAAACGAATATTCAATTACAAAATATCATGGTAGGCCATTAAACAAGAAACTATGGAAATTTTGGGAGTCAGATCATGAAGCTATTCTTGATACTATCAAGGTTAGAGCAGATCCTAGTGGTTCGTTGGATTGAAATACGAATGCTTGTTGACTTTTCAAATTTAAATGTAATTAATTTTATCAAATTTTTTTTATTTTCTAGGTAGTAAAAATATAAATTTCATATTGAATTGCTTACTAACAATTGTTTTTAGGTTAGTGATGCTAGATAAGCTTTCACTTTCACATGGTTAGCACTGTCAGTAAGCAATTCTATATTCTTAAAGCTAAGAGAAGCTTAGGTTTTGTGAATGTTTGCTCTAGGGTGTGATTATAAGGATTAAGGAGGTACATGAGGGATCTGATGGCTCACATAAATGACTTAAAATTTCCATTTATGCATTTTTGAACTAAGGCTAAAAAATTGCATTTTTCTTGTATTGAGAAGGGTGTTCTTGAGGCTGAAATGGGTGGTGGGTTTGTCAATTCAGACTGATGGGAGGCTAAGAACCTTGTTATAGAGGTTATATTCCCCCTAAAATGTGTTTTTGGTGTCATTTTTTACCCATAAAGCATCAGAACTAAAGTTTTGCAACCACAACTTTAATTTTGACAACGTTTATTGTCAGTATTTTTGCTCTCCAAAACAAGAGTGAAAATGCACTTCCAAGTGGATTCAAACATCGTGGTGGTATAATAACATGTAATTTTCCTATATATATGTGACCAAAGTGATATATTTGTAGTTGGAAGTCCTGGAAGTAGAAATGTCAGTTGGAGCTCGAGAAGTTGCTTGTTCACTGACAAAAATTTACATTTTTGGACCCATCACTGTAACTTGTCTAAAGGATTGATCTTGAAGCTTCCACCTAAGTGCTCTAGGGTGTGATTAGAGGGATTAATGAGGTACATGATGGATTTTATATTTTGTATAAATGACTTACATTTTTTGTTTTATGCATGTTTGAACTTAGGCTAAAAATTTGTAATTTTCTTGTATTGGGAAGGGTGTTCTTGAGGCCAAAATGGGTGGTGGTTTTGTCGATCGAGCCTGATGGAAGGATAAGAAAATAGTCCTAAAGGTTATACACCCCCTTGAATGTGTTGAAAGTGTTAGTTTTCACCCATGAAAAATTTAAACCAGATTTTTGCAACCGTAACTTCAACTTTGACAACATTTGTTATTAGTGATTTTGCTCTCTAGAACGGTAGTGAAAATGCACTTTCAGGTGGATTCAAACATTGTGGCAGGATAATAACATGTAATTTTAATATTTTTACATGACCAAAGTGATATATTTTTAGGTGGAGGTCCCAAAGGTATAAATTCCAGTTGGAGCTCGAGAAGTTGCTTGTTCACTAACAAAAACTTACATTTTTGGACCCATCACTGTAACTTGTCTATCGAATTGATCTTGAAGCTTCCACACAAGTGCTCTAAGGTGAAATTAAAGGGATTAAGGAGTATGTGAGGGATCTAATAATTTTTAAAAATTAATTATAGTTTTTTTTAATGCATGTATGAACTTCGGCTAAAAAATTGCATTTTTTCTTGTATTGGGAAGGGTATTCTTGAGGCCAAAATGGGTGGTGGGTTTGTTGATTTGGGCTAACGGGAGGCCAAAAACTTGGTCCTATACATTATCCACCCCCTCAATCATGTTTTAAGTGTCATTTTCACCCACGAAGCATCAAAACTAGAGTTTCGTAACCACAACTTCAACTTTGACAACATTTGTTGTCAGTGTTTCTACTCTCTAAAACGGTGGTGAAAATGCACTTTTGAGTGGATTTGAATGTCATGGAAGTATAATAACATGTAATTTCACTATATAAATCTTTAAAAAGTGATATATTCATAGGTGGAGGTCACAGAGGTTAAATTCTAGTTGGAGCTTGAGAAGTTGCTTATTCACTAACAAAAACTTACATTTTTGGACCAGTCACTGCAACTTATCGAATGGATTGATCTCGAAGCTTCCACCAAAGTGATCAAGGGTGAAATTAGAGGTATTAAGGAGGTATGTGAAGGATCTAATGGTTCATGTAAATGACTTACAATTTTTGTTTTATCTATGTTTTAACTTAGGCTAAAAATTACATTTTCCTTGTATTGAGAAGGGTGTTCTTGAGGCTAAAATGGGTGGTGGGTTTGTTGATCGAGCCTGTTAGGATGCCAAGAACCTAGTCATAGATGTTATACACCCACCATGGATGTGTTGGTGGTGTTATTTTGTACTCACGAATCATCAAAACTAGAGACCTGCAACCACAACTTCAACTTTGACAACATTTATTGTCAATGTTTTTGCTCTCGAAAATGGTAGTGAAAATGCACTTTCAAGTGATAACATGTAATTTGACTATCTAGATGTAACCAAAGTGATATATTCATAGGTAGAGGTCCTTAAGGTATAAATGCCAATTAGAGCTCGATAAGTTACTTGTTCACTAACAGAAACTTGCATTTTTGGATCCATCACTGTAACTTGTTTAACAGATTGATCTCAAAACTTCCACCTGAGTGCTATGGGGTGTGATTAGAGGGATTATATAGGTAAGTGATGGATCTGATGGTTCATGAAAATGACTTAGAATTTTTCATTTTATGCATGTTTGAACTTAGACTGAAAAATTGCATTTTTCTTGTGTTGGGAAGGGTGTTCTTGAGGCTTGAATGAGTGGTGGGTTTATCGATCAGCCCTGATGGGAGGCCAAGAACCTGGTCCTAGATGTTATCCTCCCCCAGACATGTTAGAAGTTTCAATTTTCACCCATGAAGCATTAAAACCAAAGTTTTTCAACCACAATTTCAACTTTGACAACTTTGAAAATTTTGAAAACTTTGATAACTTTGATAACTTTGACAACTTTGATAATTTTGACAACTTTGACAACTTTGACAACTTTGACAATTTTGAGTATTTTGACAACTTTGACAACTTTGAAAATTTTGACAACTTATATAATTTTTAAAACTTTGACATATTGACCTATTAACCTATTAGGTGGAATTGATTAATTGACATATTGACTTATTGACTTCTAGAACAAAGAAACCCTGTATATACCCTATTTTGGGTTAATATTCAATTTTGGTTTTGTAACCTCACATTCCATTCAAGGTAGATGGTGAAGAGTATAAGTATTCAATATTTCCTTCTCTTGAGTTTTGTGGAAAATGTGGAGATGAAATACGTTTGAATATTTGGAGTTTAATCTTTTTATAACATACAGATGGATAAGAGTTTGTAAGTTTCACTTTGATCATAGTTATTTCCCATTGAAAGCCCACAGTCCTAAACTTAGAATTATCTATACTGTAATCTTTGTATTGAACCTTGTCTTTGATTCAAAAAGTGATAGAGAAGGGTTTATAATGGTTATAGAAGGTGGTGATAAACTTATTATCGGTTATAGAGTCCTTTAATGTTGAAAAACCTAAAGACCCTGCATACCCTTATTTCTAACATACAAAATACAGTGTTGAATAACTGAGATTTCTCGTTTGTGAAAGCCCTCAGGGTTATGAAAACTTTATCATTGAATTAAAAAGTTGTAATAATGTTAAATAGACCTAATCCAAGCATTATATCATCTTGAAAGTCCTGGTTGGACATTATATGCAATTATTTTTAGTCTCAGCCTATACAGTTGCTACAAACCCTGAGTTTTAGGGTTTTGATCATAGTAAGAGATTCGACCCTTAAAAATTATTGAAAATTTATAATATAGTGTGTCTTAGGGTCTATTAAGTTAATAAATTTATTTCATACTTTTACCTTCTATATTTTGTATTTTACTACCCTGTAGATAGTCAACTAGCCTAAGAAACCTAGTGAGAAAGAGGCTAAAGAAAAAATTTGAACTTAGGTGGAGAGTTGAGGACCAAAAATTGATTTAAAAGTAGGATTGGATAAAAGGGTGGTCAAATATATTTTTATTTTTGTCAAAGTGTCTCAAGAATGGTCAAACCCTTGAGCTTTGTGCATTTGGAGGGTTAATTGGAGTGTCAAGTAAGCTTAGAGGTACAAGATTTTGCAAAGGAACCTAACCCAAGATTTTGTGTGAGGTAATTGCATGGAAAAAGGTTTTAAAAAACCTAATTATTTTTCATTAAATAGTTTGTGTACGGAATAGAACATGAGGTTTTCCCTAAAATAGGGCTACAAGCCAAGATGAAGGCTAAAGAGAGAAATCTGAGAAAAGATAAAAGAGAGAGGAGTTCAAAAGTTTAAATTGTGTTGTAGGAGTAGGATAAGGAGTTATGAGGTATCACATAAGTGAATACATAATATTAGATAAAAATACCTTTGATCAAGATCCTAAACACTTGCAAGCTGTTAAGAAAGCTCTACATCAAAAGTATACAAGAAGCGGGTACAAAGAGTGTCATTTGTCATTTTCACTACACAATGAGATTTAAAAACTTTGATTTAAAAAAATATTTAAGATACGAGATTTATAGCATTAAAAATAATAATTTTTTAATCCTCATTTATTCACGTACAACATTAAATACGAGATTTGACATAGATAATAATTTAAAAGATCAAAACAACATTGTATAATAGCACACAATGAAATAAAAATAGAATATAAATTAGATAGATCAAGCCATGATATACATACAATATAGGCACATATCTATGCAATGTCAATAATACATAGATTGGGTCATGATAGCTATACAAAAAATTACATCTACCAACATAGTATCCAATGTTGGCTAGATGTCATATGCACATATATAATGCCAAAAATGCATCAATTTCCATATAGGCATACAAAAAAGCACATCTCATGTGTAATACATCCTCTTCATCAAATATCCTCCCTCTCTTTGCCTTACTCGAAGAAGATTCTCCTTGGGATGCCCTACTAGTATATGGAGACCCCTATAATGCCTTGGATTGCTCCAAGGTCTGACTATGGGTCCTATGCTCATAACTAGCTTGTAGTTGAGCTTGTTCAAATACAATAATTATTATGAAATTAACATAAAATACATTCAAATAATTTTTAATAAATTAATTTTAAACTACAATAAAAAATCATTTAAACATGTGCACTTATTGCAAGCTCATGATCCTGCTCAATCTATTTTTCATGCTTAATCAATTCATTAATAGGCTCAACTATCTGAATAGGCATCTTAAATATGGGATGAACATGAGAAGTTACCCCAATCATCATCTGACTAGGACTATCAGCTATCATAAGACAACCCTGCATACATAATACATAAACATAAGTTATATTTACTCCAAGTACACATGTACTAAAATTGTTAAAACGAGTATATTTTTATAATTCAAAATTACAAGAACCAATATATACCTCTGTCATCACCTGTGTAGATGACATTATAGCAGTAATGCCTACGTATGTCTCATCTCGTAGAGAGGGAGGAGTGTCAATACCAGCCATCAACTATTCATGTAAACAAGGTCTCACTTAGTTTTATATAAAGTACATCAAATTTTATATATCAAAACCAAAATGATCAATAAAAGCACTTGTACATATAAAATATTTGTCTATATAAGTATATGAAAGAAATGACACATTATAGGAAAGAAGAAGACAAACATGCACGTGAAAATACACTTAGATATGAAATTATAAGCCATCTATTGAAGTGTTAGAGTAGGAGCCTTGTACAAAAACCAAAATTAGAGGATTAAAATTGTGAAAGGGAATTTATAATATACTAATTTATTATTTTTCAAATTGATAAATATAAATTTACTTGGGTCAAGATCTTCAATTTATGCTATATTACATGTTGGACTATATTGGTTGTTGATTTATTACTTGTCTAAAAATAGGGGTTTGACTTAGTTCTGGACCCTCGTAACTAATTCCTTTTGGATGAATTTTCAAGATTAACTTAGAGTATTTAGGGATATTTCAAATCGTGTTTTAAAAATGTGGGCCTACATTTTATGGAGTAGAGTGATGAAGTATGATTGGCTTCTTAGGATTATAGAGAAATTAATGACTAATGATTTGGCCACACTATATATAATAGGGATACTTTGGATTATGTAGGTGGGGATTGTTGTCCTATCGAGTAGATTCATTTTCTTTACCTATTCACCAAATAGGATGTGTCATGTAAAATAATTTAATTTTCCCACAAGTCCCTTGAGAGTGGACTATCACTTTCAAGGTTGTGATTAGGATACTAGGCTTGTCGACTAAAGGCAAGGTTGTGGCCTTGATAGAGGATAGTGATAGAGGTAAGGTTGTTAATTGGGTGTAATAATTTGGTGTATGAGCACATGACCCTTACACTCATCATGGGCTAGGTGTATGAGCACATGACACCTTACTAGTGAGGGTTAGAGATTGAGATAGTGGGGGCCATTGGGGATTTTAGTTGGATAGGTATACCATCATTGAGAGACTTTCCATGAGTGGTGGGCACATTATAAATGATATATTTGGTAGCTTTACTATATCAGGGTATTTTAGGATAGTTTATGAATGAGGTGGACACTCTACTATCATCACAGGCAAAATTGGGAGAGTACTAATTGGAGGAGTACATTTAGAAAAATATCTTATGTCTAGGTTGCAATTATGGTAGGATGCCAACATTAAGTACAACCACCACCATAATATGTAGATACTTAGATGTAGAAAAGGCATAGGATAGAGGGTGAGGAGATGAAGTTTAGGGGGAAACAAGGGTGAGCATAGACTTGTTACAGAGGAACCAACAGGATAGGAGGAGAATGTTAAGATGAGGTCCAATTAAGAATTATACCTAGACTAACATGAAGTTATCCAAATAAAGTAGTGAGTTGGTTTATTTTTAGTTACTCTCTATGTTAATTTGTAATTTATTTTTATTTATTATTTATTTATATGACTAGAGATCTAATGTCTTCTTTTGTTATATGGTTTTAGAGTGAATCACTTAGTGGAGGAACATGATCAAAGAAACTTTTGTTAGCATTTTTTAGGTGAGGATTATTTGAGCCTTGATAATATTTTTATAGATGTGGTTTTCCATGTGTGAATAATCAATCATACATATGTTTTTCTCCCTACTTATCATACATATGTGGACTTCCCTCATAATAAGAGAGAGATAGTTGGCCTAGAAGAAAATGTGTCTGGTTTGGAGTTTCAAGTGAAAACTCTCAATGAGATTGTTAGGGATAGGGGAGGTTAGGCTCCATCTAGACTAAAAATAGTGGGAGGTACATCACCCACATAGGTATAAGTAAGAGACACAAAATTAGAGAAATCGTATCCCACATCACTCATCAACATGTATATGTAAAAAACTACAGTCAGAACAAATGCAAAGAGTAAAACATATATGTAAACAATTTTTACCTTTGTATATGTAAATGGTGGCATCCTAATAAAGGGATATACAGTTGTGGATAGCCCAATAGCTCAATCCAAGTATGAAAATAATGGATGTGACAAATTGAATTATGTAAATTCTGGCCGTGATGATGAAGGAATCATCACCTCCTGTGACATAAAAAATGACATATATATTATATTAAATTTTTATGTAAATTAATTATTATCTTAGAAATTAAATTTTTAAATATAACTTAAATTTAACATGACATTTATATAAAATATACCTGCATCTGTGTAGTGACTAATGTCTACATACCAAGTATGTGTGACAAAACCTCATCACTCATTAAAATATGATCTAAGCCATCTAAACCACTGATGCCATCATCATTAGAAGGTCCAATGCACATAGCTCTACATGAACTACAAGGGTGGGGTGTTGAGTAGCCTATGGTGTTCTATAGCATCACTCTGTAAAAGCTTACTCGTAGGCTAAATGAGTGTATCAATGAGTGAACTAAGAGCATGAACAGTGTATATCTTCATGACCTTCTAAACCACAAAGGGGATCTCAAGCTCAAGAGGCTTTTGAATATGAATCCACACAGGCACTTTAGGTACATGACGTGCACCTGTTGGATCCTACACAGAGCCTTTTTCTTGGCCCTAAAACTCACTAAAATCAAAATAATTGGGAAACTGATTAAGGACAAACTCACAGTAGAGTTTCTTAAAAAAATATGATGGGAACTCATGGTTGTTACATGGTGGATAGTAAAATACCATCCACCATCGATCCCAAAAATTGGCCATGATTAAGTTATGTACACAATGATGGATAGGAAAATATTTAGTGGTTACGGGAAAGGGGGCATTGGTGGCTGGGTTAATGAATAGGGCACAAATGTTGAATTTTAAAATTTCCAAATTCTTGACCTAAAGGGATGATAACTTGTCAGCATAATAGGCCCTCAAATTATCCCTCTATGAGGTTCATCAGTCAATTTGACTCATTATCGAGTCAATTTAACCTAATAAGGTCTATAGGGAATCAACTAGGTGGGTGTGATGGGGATTAGTCAAACTAGGATATCTCATTCTATCAATTAGGTCTTCAATTTCAAGTTTGTTTTTGACAATGTTGTCAATTAAAAACTCTTCACTACTAGGGGGCTTTTTGGGAACTATAGGAGAGTTAGGTGGAGGGATAGGAGGAACAAAAGGTTTTGTAGAGGGCTAGGAGGAGGAACAAGCTAAGGGTTTTGTAGAGGGTTGGGAGGGTTAGCAGGATGGCCTATTAGAAAAATAAATTACAATTAAAAACATGGGTTTAAAAAGAAAACTTATGAAAAATTAGGGTTAAATAGAGAAGATTTTGATGACTTACCTATCTGACGCAACTACATCATCGATCAACAAGCCTTTGGGGTAAATTTATTAGCTTCTTGGCACTTCCTGACACTCTTTTTTTTAAAATGCAATCATGGAAATGGGGAGGAGGAAACGTAAATGCAAAATAAATAATTTTACGTTCAGGTTTCCCTAATTTTTGTGACACAGCGAATGTGATTATGTTATTAACGCGATCATGTTCCCATTAATAATGCAATCACATTATTGTTTAATGTAATAATTAAATAACACGATCACATTATTAAATAATGCAATCACATTATGGCTCGATAATACCAAGCCTAGAATGAAATAATGTGATCATGTTAATTAAATAACGTGACCACATTACTAATTAATGCGATCACGTTAGTAAATGTCCATGGAATTGTCCCCTAACTATGTGCACTTACCCTTAAAATAAAAATATATACAAGATGTGTGTTAGCTAGAGCATATATGATATCTAGATAATAAACCAATATAATGTGCATATATAACATCATAATGTAAGATAATTTGAGCATAAGTTTATAATGTGTGATGTATGCTAGATCTAGCAATCACAATGTTATCAAAATAGATATAATAATGTATATAAATATAAAATTTGAGTAATAAACTAAGTAAATACCTAGGGGGTTGTAGCATGATGTCCATCAAGGTACCTAGGGAGGAAGGGGAGATGCATGAGGTCTCTCATAACATCTTAAACTGGAGTGTGAAACAAGTAAGAGACAAGTGTCATGGCCATGATGCACACATGAAAGCATACATACAACACACATGAGGCACACAAAGTAGGCCAAGGGGCCACAATACAAGGTACATGGACACATGTCACTAAATCTAAGAAATCAAGACATACAAGGACATGTTCAAATGTCCACATGCATAAACAACAAGCAAGTTGACTTAGAGCCATATGGAAGAACATGTTCAAATGTCTACATACACATTCAGGAAGGCACACACAAGGATATGGACACATGTCCAAAGCATACATATAATGAAAATAAGTGGTGTAGAGCCACATAGCAATGGCATATGCAAATGCCCTCAAATAGATGTAGAAACATAGAGACACAATCAAGTGTAAACTAGGAAATCTAAAAATGAAAGTATGCATAAACATGTGGTAAAAATATGTATATGCGCAAAGAGTTACATAAGTTGAGTCTAGAGTAGTAGTAGTCAGTAATGAATTTGAGTAGTGTAATATGATCAATATCAAGAAATAACATTGCTAAATCTGTGATGTAGAGTTTAGAAATATGTAACCTAGTAATCAAAATTGTGTATAGGATGACCCCAAATGAGCGAATGCATAAAATGAGAAACTTGTGTATATGTGTATATGCCCCTAGTGGGTATATAGTAGAAAATCTAGATCTGTGTAGTGTAAGTATTTGTGAACACTTGATGAGAGCAACTGAAGTATGTATGTATGATAAAATTGACTATACTAAGATAGTTAGAATATGTAGTACTTGGAAAGTATAAGATATGTAAACATATAAATGCATACAATCTATAATTTATATTTTATGAATAAATATTTGAATGTTTTTGTGTTTTTTGGATATAAGTTATGTACAAGTAACATGAAAATGAAACTATATACAAGGATCAATGTAGGAGGAATTGCATACAAGTAGAGATCAAAATACTAACTGATGAGTCTCATGGGAGACTCACTATCAATGTGGTCTATGTCAAATAATGGAATAGTAATCATGTGTGCTATGTGAAAAGGTAACTATGGTCCCAAAACCTACAATACTTAGTGATCTATAGCTAGCATTACCTATGGAGTGGTGTTAGGAATTTGTGAAGTTGAATAGGGTGGCCTATGAATTGTAGGGGTCTTAAGGACCCATCTAGTAGAAGATGTTGTAGTTGGGATGGTGCCCTATGCTGAGAACCCTAGGAACTCAATAAGATTGATCTCAAAATGAAAGGAGTAGAGGGAGGCCCTCTAAAATATATAACATATCTCTGACAGAAGGGTCTCCATGGGAGAATATGCATATGTGGTAACATTGTAGGAGTAGACCTCACCTGGCTCAACTGAACTCTATGGTGTAATAATGGGAACTATGCTTTGAACTGTAATTGGTAGTTGGAGTGTGACTACCTATGGGATAGGTATATGATACTCATATAAAATACCCTCAACTTTAACCACCTAACTAACATGTATATACTTGAGGCATATATGCATGGTGGATGGAATGGATCGTAGCTATTATATTCATGGCCTACACAATAACATATCAAATGTGCCTACATGAGGTACTAATAAGAATCTAGTGGCCACATGTGTTGGTCCAACTTGTTATGGAAGTAAAATCTCTCTAGTGAAGTTCTTAACATGGCCACTAAAACCATGAACAATTGTGTCAATCATAAAAATGTCGAGCTTTAAATAATCCAAATGTCATATAAGTGTGATAGTGAACATGTTAATAATTGACCCATTAATAACCATAACACTTTGAATAGGATGATGATCAATGTAAGATCATATAAAGAGTGCATATGTGTCTAAATCATCATTGATAATCTCTAGATATGAGAAAGTGATGAGTGGTATAGTTGGCACAGTAGTATGATACACACTAATGATATTGTGTAGGGGTGTGCATCCTTTATAGTAGCGTGATAGGATGTTGGTATTGGGTGTGCTTGATAGGTATAGTGAAACCTAATGTGCTGCTAGTCTCATTAGTTATATGTTTTATAAATGGATCTAAAAATATTTTCAATGCCTTAGCTTTCATTTGTTGAACTTTAGGTGCCTTTATATGTGTGCCCACATCAATGATGTTGGCCTCTATCACATCATGTATCTTATGTTTCAAACTGATGCATTTACTTTTAGTATGGTTTGGTGCCCTGTGATAGTCACAAAATGCATTAGAATCATCTCTTTGGAAGAGGCCATGTCGTATCAACCTCTTTGAATGGAGGGAGAGAAATGACATTGCATTTCAAGAGTTGTTTTAAAATAAGTGTTGGTAATTGTAGAATATTTTTGAAAACTCTTTATGGAGAAGCTGATAAAACCAAGTAAAGAGTGGATCTAAAGTTGCGTTAACTATAGCCTTTTGATCACTCTTGTTTGAAGTGGCCCTTAATTTGTATGGAGGCTTATTATAACTCTTAAAATTTGACTCTAATCCAATTATGTACTTTAATTTTCCCATAGAGAGAAGCTTGAATTATCTTTATTTCACTATGTGGTATAAATCTATGAATGTTGAAAACTTCTTGAAGAAGATAGATTCATGCAATGTTAGTAGTAAACTCTGTTTGAATATGTCTTGGAACTCTCTATCTGCTAAGGGGCTAGTCATCTTTGCCAATATAGTTTTGTATCACAAGACATATTCTACAATAGGCTCATTAGATTTTTGCTTAAATTGTGCCACTTGAGCATATGAAACTTTATCACTGATGTTGATTGAAAAGTGTGCCAAAAACATATATGCTAATGGATTGAATGCGGTGATAAACTAATTTAAAAGATCATAAAACCATTGTAAGGCATAATCATTTAGACTATATGGGAACACATTAGTAAGGAACCAATCATTGGACACATAGTTCAAACATGCTATGTAGAAAGCTCATAGATGGTGCTCTAGGTCACCCTTACCATCATACAAAGTAAGTTGAAGTGCCATAAATTTGGATGGCAAAGGAGTTGTCATTATGTGTTGTGCCAAAGGTGTATATAAAAGAACATGAGAATCCAAGGCATGTGATGGCCTAGTATCACCTTGATCAAGATGTAACACCTTAGCATGCAAAGAATGAATTTCATGCATAAGGGATTGTATATCTGGAGAGGAGGAACTAGCCATAGGAGGTGTTACCATTGTTGAAGGTTGTCGAGTTAAAATGGGTTGTTATAGAAGCTGAGTTTCCCCCAAAAGAGGTGTAACAATATTATCATTTAGGGGAATAGAATATTGACCATTATTTGATTTGTTCTTTATTTATATTATGGCTTGCATAATCTATGCATGATCATGGGGCTATTCATGAAGTTTATCTCTGAAACTCTGTAAAATCTCATCCTTATTGACAATAAGATTTTCATTTTTAAGTGGGGGGAGAGTGTCCTGATTCCCATCTTGTGTAATATTTTGATCTTGAGTACTTTTTGAATCACTAGTTATAGATGCACTTTGTTGTGATATTATTATTTTGATATATAACATTGTTTTTCACAAATTGACTAGGTGAAGATGCATATACATGATTGACTCTAGTGTGCCCTGGAGGCTTTTATCTTGTAGTCTAATTTTTTAATGTTATAATATTTTCATGTAATAGTTGATTTGAGTTTGTAATTTTGAAATGAACCTTCTCATATTGATAATTTGATCCCTTAAAGTCTCACAAGTACAAACCCTAGTTACTTTCGATTGAACATGTAGGCACATGCCCTATAGAGAAGAGGTAGAGGCATGGATAGGCTGAGTATGGGTATTAGTAATAATAGTATAGGATGATTCATCTTGTGGAGGATTGATAACATGGACTTGGTTAGAGGGAAAGTATATATCACCGTCATGGAGATGAGGAGGAGAATGAGATTCTTTCATGTGCATAAGATATGACATTGAAAATAATAACATGCTAGAGATCAAATGAAATATGACATATATTTTAACTAATATAAAACATCGTGTACATATGTGTTTATGTCATCTTTGAATTCATTCCAAATGAAAGGAAACAAGCATGCAAAGGAAGCTAGAAAACTTTGTATTAAAAAGTAATAAACTTCATCTGTCATTATTATCATGATTTTATGAAATACATATCAAAAAATATAGGGATCTAAAATTTGAATGTGGGTCTTAGAAGGTTGTAAATATGAACCCTAGGGTTATCTAGGGTTAGGGTTTTTACAATATTCAAAGTAAGTAAGGTTCGCCAAATGATTTAAATTTTTAGGGTTATGGAGTTTAAGCCCTAGGTTGTTAAAGGGGATGAGTATAGAAAATTAGGGAAGAAATAAGTAATAAATAGAGCCACTAATTTATAATAAAATTGACCTAGTTTGACCTTTTTAAAAATAGTAATAAATGATGTAAATAAGTAATTAGCTAGAAATTGACTGAGATGAGAGATTTGGAGGCTGCAAACTGGGATAAGGGTTGATATGAGTGTTGTGGATAGGATTCAGGTGTCAAAATATTTCTTGGATAATAGTGCCCTAGCTAAATAGTAGTCCCAATGGCACTAGTGTCCTCCTTTTAGTGCTAGTGTCCTTTGTGCATAATTATTCTGAGCTTCTAGGTGCACTTGTGTCTGAGTCTACCAAGAATGTTCCAGTGCACATGAGTTCTGATTCCCTATCAATGACCTATTTTAAATGATTTTATATATAAACCCTAGATATCAACATTGTTAGGGCATTTGATTATCACAATTAGAAAAGTGTGATGTTAGTGGGGTAGGCTGAACATCCTTAACACCCTATTGTGATGAGATTTGCTTACATACCATTACTCTGAGGAGGGATCAAGACCGATGTAGTTATCCCCACCTAAGTGTTGGTACAAGTAAGAGTAAAGCTTAGTATGAATATTAGATTGAGTGGTATGAGTATGCCTGAGATTGAAACTTTGAGTAATCTAATCTTGGGAATGTTGTAGATGGCTATATGTAGAAGTAAGGTAGAATAGGGATTGATAACCTTGATTGTGCACAAATTTTTTTGAGTTAATTTGTGTTATTGCATCTCCTTTCTAACTAGTGGACAAATGGATAACATTAATATATATATATATATATATATATATATTATTCTAGTGTTTATGTGGGTCTTAAAAGAGGTCTAGGCTGACCCTAGATGGTTATTGATTTAAAAACATATCCATTGGTGGCTAAAGCTGAGAAAATTATACTAGCACCCAAACTAGGACACTAGCAGCATTGGCGCTATTGTCCAAATTATGGTACAAGTGTCTATGTGGTAGAACCTGAGGCACTAGGGACTAGGATGCTAAAATCAGGGTCTTGAAATAATTTGGGGGATGCTTAGGGACACATGTAGCCCACATAAATGTTGGATAAGTGTCTAAATAGGCCTTAATATAGGTCTAGGGATAAGCTAGGGATGGGTGGTCTAAGGTAACACTCTTAGCACTCAAGTGTCATTTTTATATGATACTACTAGGGTAGCCCTATATATTTGCATAGACAGAGCAAATTTTTGTAGTCTATCATTTTTTATAATTATCAGCCCATGCATGGAAGATACAACAATGCCCAGGATCAAAGAGGCTATAAAAGGAAGTGCAAGGCCTGACATTTAAAATATTCACCGCATAAGGAAACCATGTTAGATTATAGAGAAGAGGAAGGTTATGAGAAGAATGACAATAGGCTTGAGTGTATGGAAGTATAAATAATTCAATAACTGAGTGATAGATCTAGATATGAAGACTGGACTTTGTAGAGTTGAGAGGTCTTTTGTAAAGCTAATAAGCTTCGAATATATTGTAACCCCTTAAGCCAGTAAATAAAACAAGACTTTTTAAGAATATGTTGTGAAATAGAGGTGAGTCAGTGAGAGGTTGTGAATTTTAAGTCATCCCTTCATGAGAAGCCCTTACCACAATTACATCAAATGGTATCAGAGCTAGTTGACTCTACAAGTGATATTTGAGTGGGCAGAAGGAAATAGTAAAGTGTAGAACATAAAGCAATTATCAAAGTATTATTCTCCACTATGATAAAGTGGATAGATAAAAAAATGGGGTGAAAAGATCAAGGAAGATATCTCAATGAAGAGAAGACCCACCTTATATCATGAATGAAGATACCATGACTATGGATCATAGTCTTGAGCACCTATGTAGGATTGTGAAAGAAGAGTGCAAAAGTGGGTAGTGTGAATAGATGTTGGGTCTAAAGAGTTGAAACGAGCACCTAAAGAGCTGAATTAAATGAGAAGAGTGAGGGAAAGTAGTGATAAAATATCGACTATGAGGTATTCATCACATAAAATAGGTAAAATGATAGTAGATCATCAATAATCAGGCAATTAGAGCACAAAATGAGGAAGAGATGAAGCATTGACATAATCATTGATAACAAGGAAGTTAATCCATAGAATAAAGGATCATTGTTTGAATAGAGCATTGGGTAAAAGGTGTTAAAGAGAAGTTTTTCTCCATTGAGTGTAAATGGGTGGAGGATAAGACGCGAATGATATTGTAACAACCCCACTGGGTTTGACTTTTAAAAATGTGATAACTTTTTGTAAAAAAAATTAACATATCCTTTAATTAAAATTCACCATGAAAATCTAATTAGTGATCCAGATATAACACTTTAAGTATATTAACTATAAATAATCATGTGACATCTAACAATCATCGACCACTAACAGTATATGAAACACATCAAAACCAAATATGGAAAGTAATTAAAAATACCCAGCCATAGCTAGTACAATGATTCAACCATTGCTACCAAAATAAAAATAAGGAAATAATTACATCTCATCAATTTAATGTCTCAATTATAATAAATACAATATAATGTATAAGATACAAGATACAAAGATTCATGAAGCATGAGTTCCCAAACTCTATTACCTCTAGTAATCTCAAGTGTTGTCTCCAAGTAAGTATTGCTATGGGAAGGGAGAGCATCATCCAAGTAATTTTACACACCAACCACGGACCATTGATCTCCCACATAATTTCTATAAAGTAATGGCCCTCCCTTCACAGATGAGTAGATAATGATGGTACAAAAATCTAAAGAGACAAGCTAGTACCCATATGTTGTATGATTTCTCTAACTAAACATGTGGTGTATCATAAAAAACCTGTTCTAACAAGATATTGCATAAGCATGTAAGTCATACACATGAAATGACAAAGTCTCACTAACATTATCTATCTTGGGTTTTTAAATAGTTATTATTCTCTAGGATCAATCAATTTCATACATATCACTTGATCGGATTACCTTCATTTGGCATCATGGTGCTAGTAAGCTAGTGAAGTCCATCTCACTACCTACTCAATAATAACAATGCTAGATTTGGTTAACACATATATATATAACCAACACATATATACAGATTAGTTCCTACCAATAATCACAAAATATGATAAACATAGTAATAACCACAATACATACATTTCGTCTATCAAACGTAAGAATGCATCTAGACATACAATTACAGTTTGTACCATCTAGATATAACATACATTTAGACTGTATTTTTAAAACATAACACACTCTATGAGATCACATAATATCATAGTTCATTTTTCATGATCACAACTACATAATAATGAACATCCAGTCTTATAATTTCAAGAATCAAAAGTCTCATAATATTAAGCAAGCAAGTATGGTTTATACCAACCAGGTATATCATTCTTTTAAACTGTCTGCTACTATAACTTATAGTCATACATCACAATGCACTAATACATTCTATATAAGTCTAAATACTTGTATTAATACACTCATAATATGAACCGTACACAAGTTTTCACAACTATATAATAACAATCATTTATAGCTCTAATCAATAACTCTATATGATTTCAACAATCATTATAACTTTCTTGTTCACAAATTATATTGATGATATTTATATGGTAAGGGATTCAATAATGTAATTCTCCGTCATAATTTTTATCCCTGACTAAATAGATTTCCATCCTGATAGTGCATATAACTTTGTACACACGTTCTCAAAACAACATAGTCTTTGTTTTGTGGTTCACATATAATTATTCAACAATACACAAATTGCTTTGATATGATGCACTAATTTTCATCAAATATATACTTATACAAATCACTAAAATCGTGATAGTATACCAGTCAGAATATATGCTTATAGGCAAGCGTCCCAATGTATATATATAAGTTATATATGAAATAAAGTACCCATGTTCATATATTTACGCACCTTTCATAATATAAACTAGATAATACACATGTTTTAACACACAATACTATTCTGCTATACTAGCAATATTATGCATTTTTTTAAAGAAAACATATGAGCTTTTGGCAACTATTTATCTTTTCATGAAAAAGGTATCAAGATCTATGCAAGGTTTTT
Organism: Torreya grandis; assembly: GCA_037957365.1. NCBI lineage: Eukaryota > Viridiplantae > Streptophyta > Pinopsida > Cupressales > Taxaceae > Torreya > Torreya grandis. The sequence continues at coordinate 2,038,553 of JARHVA010001706.1, read as the reverse complement.
TTCCATTACTTTGATTCACTTATCCTTACACAAAGGGTATAATTCAACTATGATCAAATTCATTTTGACCAAATCTAAAACTAATTTATTGAGAACCAAATACCTTTTTACCTTGACACCATTGTATGAGTATTTGAACAATGCAACCAATTCTTATAGATTCTACAAAGTTCAACACCATCATCTTCATATTTAAGACTCCAACCACATTAAAAATATATTACTATTTGTATATCACTATTCATATACAATATATATGTGATTATATATAGATACCCATATATCTATATACTATCTCCACATGAAACATTTGTCGGTAAACATTTCATTCTTTAATCATGTTCATATAGATAACATATAATTTAATTGCTATATACCTCATTTACTTCACCATGAACATTTGGGTTTTTTCTATAAATTAATATTATATAGTTGTTTCTAAATCGTATACTCCATACTATTGGCAAATAATATATCATTAGCGAATAAATTAAATAATAAATAGGATAATTGATATATGATTTAATACATAATAAAACATATGTAATCACATATTGATTGATTATATTCATAACTCATCAATTTGTCTAACACAGATTAGAATATATTTTTACTCATCAGTCACTATTATGGACACATTCAAATAGAAATATACATAATATCAAGATCTATGGCTATATATCGCCAAGATTTGATCTATAGCCAAGCTTTGATCAAGAACTATGGCTAAGTTTGATCAAGATCTACGGCTAAACTATATCATTATACAACTATATATAATAATATCAAAAACATAATGTCTTACTAATTATGGTATTTAAGTTTAATTCAAAATACCTACCATTATATAAACACTTATAGATTTGTATACAAAAATCATTGAGTTCGCTATATAACACATTATTATTCAATTCGCATTTACTAATTTGAGAAAGTGTCCTATTCCTTATAAGAGAATATAACAAATAATTCCTAATTCACTGGATTAATATAGTAACAGGAATATATTCTTAGTTCATTGACTATATATATAAATTTAAATAAATCTGGCATACAGACAACAAATTAGATATATATTCATCTAATATATTCTAAGAATTTGTCATCTTAAAAATAAACATGTTCTCAGTCCTCTGACTTAATAAATGTAGTGACTTATATAATTATCAACCCTTAATAAAATCAGATCGTTGTAATTAAAAAAATAATTCCTTGTATCAACAATATATAATGACTTAATATAATTAAAACTATGTAAAATCAAATCATTGTAAGATGATATACTATCAATTCAAACCATGTAAAATCATAACACTAAAATTAGATTGCTAATTACTAACTTAAATCAAACTATGTAAATGTATTGGCTGAATATAATTAGTGACTTAGCGAAGAATAGGGATCAGATCGCTAAATTTTCAACAATATATGGATGTAACATCAGAACATATATTAAATTAAAATGTAACTACTTATAAAACCACATCTATGTAAACTATACTTAAATCATCTTGATACATATTTTAATATAGGAATTATATTAACCTCAAATTGCCATACAACTAGGTAAATCGACATGAATCACTATACAACAAAGCAGATCGATATAATATCTGATTGTATTTTATTTTTATTTTTTCTTTATATAAAAGTACAGATCATTGTACATATGTATTCACCCAAATTTAGATGCTAGATAAATAAAAATAGTTCATTATTTTTTTAAACATATATATATATATATATATATATATATATATATATATATATATATATATATATATATATATATATATATATATATATATATACACACACACACACATACACACTTAACTTCACAAATGTTCTTTACTACAAATCGGAGGACAAAGGCATTATAAATACATATATAAATATTCATCATGTTGACTATTCCACACTTAGATCATCATTATAACACTTAAAATTTTGACAATTTCCACACATAAAATTTTAATACAATACCTAATTGTCCAAGCATCGGAATGGAATGATCTATACAAAGTTATTCCCTTCGTTCTACTTTCTCTATCTATCCTGCTTTATCCTCTTTTCCTCTTTTCTTCCTTTTTTATCCTTTTTAATCCTCTCTATGTTGCACTTCACACACACCTTTATTCTCTCCATTCTTATTCTTTTTTAAGGAGAATGGTGCTTTACTTTTATGCTTGTTTTCTTTCCTTTTTGTTTTTTCTTAGTTTTATGCTTTTCTTTTTTTTATTTTATCCATGATTTTCTATTTTTCTCTTATTTTTGTTTTTATTCCCTTTCTGGATGCTTTATCCTATTTGTATATTTTGATTATAACAAATTTACTAATTATAATAAAATTGCTTTATTTAATAACAATATGACTTAAAATAAATAACCTTTTAAAATGAATAATCATAATGACTTATTAATAATAAAACTAGTGTAAGGTCAATTTCATTTTGTTAACAAAAATGGTAAATCATAAATATTGTAACTTAAAAATGATGGTTAAGCAAGATGCAATCGTAACCAGGTATTAATCACGTAAATTTACCTTTCTGAAAAACATTAACAATCATGAATTCAATGACATGGCATATATGCAATCACACAATATTAATTCACCATAGTGTTAAATTGAGCTAACACACAACTAGTATGTAGAAACATTTATCCAAATGCAAATAACATCCAAACATACACTATGCTAACCATTCAAACAATGCATAAAACATATACTATTTAATTTGGTATGTGCAGGGTTCTAACCATTCCTTTATCATCCCCCAACATCTCCATCTATGTCATCCTCTTCGATGATGCTCTCCCTCTATCGTGACCTGAGTGATGAAGCTCTCATGTGTCCAACTCACGACAAGCAGGTAGTTACTCCATAACATCATGGCATATATATCATAAAATAATCATAAATCAATTCCAAAATAATAAGTCAATATGATCACAATGTAAAAAATATACATTACAGCTAATTCATAGTAATGAAATCATGAAATATAAGAAACATAAAGCTAGCCCATAACAATATATAACTTATAGCTTAACTAGTAAGAATCATATCAAATTGTCAACTATAGAAAATCTATGGATAATCAAGTAAGTTTGTTTAGCGAGGAATCAGGATGTAAGAGATATGACTACACTTAAATCAAAGGAGAGATGTGACCCATAATAATAGATCTTTAGGATATAAGAGATAATTTTCAAGGTGTAAGAATTGTAGGAAGGGAGGCCCATATGGAGAAAATAATTTTTGTGAGAAGGAATCCCACAAAGAATCAAGGAAAGCCTCATATAAGAGATGGACCTATGAATGTTTTGAAGTGCATGGAGAGTTATCCTGAAGCTGAAGTGCCAATGATTTCTAGAAGAGAATAACCCAAGGAGCTAATGGATTGGGTCTTGGATGTCAAGCATTATTTCATGCTATAAGGTGTTGAAGACTCAAAAAAGGTGGAGTTTTCATACAAGAGGTTGTGTGGTAATGCAACAATGCTAAAGAGATCTCAAATAAATAAGGAGATGGAAGGGGATAAATAAGGTGCAATATTATGACCAAATGGTGTCAAAAATACAAAGTCAATTAGTACACCTAGAAGACTAGCCCAAATGGTAGAGAAGACTCAAAATCTATAGGTGAACGAGTGAATAAGAAAGGGTTGACGTGAGGGGAAATGAAAAAAGAAAGTTATTGATGACACAACACACATCAGCTCTGAGAATGATTAGGAAGGAGGATTATGTGCAATCCTTAGAAGAGCTCCTAATCAAAGATTGGGAGGATGCAATGATTTTTGATCTAGAATAAGGAAAGACTATACAAAAATTTTGGCCTTCAATGACTTCCCTTTAGGAATCACAAGAGAAGTAAGAAGCAGGAGAAGTTTCAAAGGAATAAGAGTTATCATGTGCACAACTAGTAGTTGTTAAGTGTGCTAAAAATGGGAATGAGGTGTCAATGCATGAGGATGCACCATAAGGGAGATAAAAAATGAAGAGTGCAAGTCGGTTTGTGTGGGTAATATGTCTGATGCCAAAGGGAATAAGGATGAAAATAATTCATCCCACATTTAAATATTTATCGTAGAGAACCAAATATTATGTTGAATAAAGTAAATATAGTCAGTTCGTGTAGAGGTAAGTTTTATGTCAAAAAGAACATATACGAATGGTGGAGGTTATGGATATTTGCATAGACAAGAAAAAAATACATGTGGGAAGGAAACAATTTGTAAAAGGAAAAGATCATATGCAAGGAGAATAAAGGAGAGGAAAGGACAATGGGAAACTTTGATTCTCATGAAGTAGAGGGTTGTCACAATTTTTTTTAACAAAGGTGCAAAGTTTAGTGGAGGTCAAGTTGCAAAATATGCAATAAACAAAGAGAAGGTGAACATAATTCCATGGAGTCTGTATAAGTGTAGGATAATGTGCAAAGTGTATAGGCAACCTAACAGGGATGGAGAAATAAGTAAGGGACCTTAGAGAGAGGAGAAGCGTTGTGTGCATATGTAGAGGAAGGCGAGGATAGATTATACCAAAATTGATAAAGAGAGTGCAATCTTTGTTATGCGAGACATAAAGAAGCCACTAAAGGGGGGACAAGTGGATATCAATCAATGTGAATTTGATAATAGAGATCCATTACTAGAAGATAACAAGGCAAGGAGCCATTATCTTGAATCCAATGAGGAGACACAACTGATGAGAGTAATAGTCTCAGTGTATACGTAAAAAAATGTGATAATATGTTATATGGGGAAGGAAGAGATGGCATCCGTTAAACACCATCATGTTGGGAATTTCACTGAAGGTGTCAACAAAGGAAGGAGAGTGAGTTTAGTATAAGTATCATGAAAAAATGAATTATGGAAGGCATAAGAAGGGAGAAATTACAAGTATGCCTACTTGTCATGAAAGAGAAGAGAAGGAATGAAGTGGAAATGAAAGAGGATAGGTTTAAAGTGCATAGGTGGGAAGAAGTGGAAGGTACGAGAGAGATCTAGTGGAGGTGTACACATGATGGTGGTTGAAGACCCATCAGGAAGAAAGGGTAAAGGAAGGAGTGAATGGTGCATAAAATAAATAAGTATGATGCACACAAGAGAATAAGTGTTGAATAAACTTGGAGGAAGTAGATGAACAAAGGTGGGCATAGACCAACAATAGCAAAGAAGAGAGAAAAAAGGAGTAGAGATGGGAGTAGGTGGAAGGATAAAATTGAGTTGAGTGCCAATCAGGAATATGAATGTATCATATCTAAAATGAGGAGGATGATTATGACCCAATAAGGGTTAAGCCTGCTTAGAAGACCTTAGGTGGAAGGAAACATCATTTCCTTGGTAACTAGCCAAAAGGGTAGTTTTACCACTCACACCCTACTTGTAAGTAGGAGCTTACATTTTAACTACCTTTAGAGTATGATACAAAAAAATCCCAAGTGAATTGATATTCTTACATCATCCAAAAATATCCATCAGTTAGAGAATAAAACCAATTTTGTCGGTGTGTGGTTGCATGACGAAATATTTTTAAAGGCCTTTCAGGAGTGCACAAGTGTCAACTTGTGTAGAAGAAATATAACTTAGAGTTGCACAAAATTTGGAAGAATAAGAGGTTGTAAATTTTTTTCTAAGCCATAAAGCACACAAGGGGAGTAGCTATGTGCAATGGAAATAGGAGCAAGTGACAAAAGTAGAGATTTGTGTAGATATGTGCAGAAGAATAGAAGACTTTTTAAGATAATGGAGTAAGAGGAGTTACTCATTGTTTTAACCTTTTAAGACTTAACAACTATAAATCCTTTGTTTATTAAATAACTGAGAATATTAAATCAAGGAAATAATATGCAAAAAATATATCCATTGATTTGTTACATAATTGACTAGCTTTGAATTTTCTAAAAATAACAATAAATAGTGCAAGTAAGAACTTATCTAGAAAACAAATGAGATGAATGATCTGGATGTTGGCAACAAAGGTGGAAGCTGGTCTGAGTGTCAAAAAGTAGATCATAGTTTTAGTACCCCTCTTGAATAGTAGCACCACAATTGGATAGTAAAACCATTAGTAGAAATGTGGCGATAGTCTCTTGATATTGGTGGTAGTGTCCTCTATGCAAGACTATCTTGAGGTTTTGGGTGCACTTGTGTCTTTATCTTTGAGGTTTGTTCTTGCATGCATGAATTTTTAAAACCTATATTTTGCTTATTATGACTAATTTTGTGAGAAAAACCTAATCCTCCATGTAACTAGGGCATATGGTTGATATAAAATGAAAATGTGTTTGTTAATAGGGTAGGATAGATATCCTCAATACCATGTTGTGATGAGAGTTGCCTACATACCAATACTCCAAAGAGGGATCAAGCTTGATGTAGTTCTCCCCACTTAAGTGTTGGTGCAAGTGCAAGTGAAGCTAGTATGATAGTGGACTTGAGTGTCTTAAATGTGCTTGAGATTGGAAATTTTGGTAATCTGAGCTTAGGATTGTTGTAAATGGTAGTATGCAGAAGTAGGGAAGAATAAGGATCGATAACCTTAAATTTGCACAGCTTGTTCTAAGTTTGAATGTGTATTTTGTATCTAATTTCCATCTAGTGGTTAGAGGTCTATATTAGAATCACAATCACTGAGATGGGGGTAATCAATGTCGTAAAACATTCTTTCAATTCCTCCTTAGCATTTATGAACCATCACATCAACATATAGATCAATCAATCCATAAGTAATCACCCATACAAACATGAAATAAGATTATAGAAGACAACACATCATATATGTGTGAAACCCTAAAAGGGAATAAAATCCATTGATCCCTACAAATGGACTACGATCCTAAAATTTAAAACATCATAATTTAGTGAAGCACCAACTCCACATGGAGCACCAACCCCAACTAGCCAAACACCAACTTAGCTAGGCTTTAGCAAGCACCAACTTTCAAGGAGGAACCAACCACCTAGATGACTTAGCACCAACTCAATCCCCTGATTACCTTGATCACCTTCAAAACACCTTATTTCTCAACCAATTGATGATGACCATCTCTTCACACTCTTATTCCTTTCAAACTAACTTTTAGGTATCTTCGCTTAATTAGGTGTCTCAAAGACTGATTAGGTCATATGACCCTGATCCTTATATGAAAAACCTATATCAAATATATATCACACTTTCTTTACACTCTTCATATGGTCTACAATACATTTTTATGCTTATCAATGTACTATTTCATTTGTATCTTCTCTACACACTCAAATAGGCCCAAAACTGCCATGTATATATACCATTCCTTATTCATATACCTTTTGGTTGGATAATCACCCTAAACCTCTTAGGTCGACCATGGAATAGGTATTATTACATCTAATTAACATGATTAAAATTATTATTGAGGCCCTTTAGGTCTGACATAACTCAATTAGGTCTCATTTCACTATTAGGTCTCATGGAGACCTAATTCCATTAGGTCTAGTTAAGGACACGTTACACTTTGACTTCCTTGGAACACTTTAAAACTTCAAAAATGGAAGGAACATATCAATTAAAAATATAATATACCTCTACTAATATCATCTAGGATTCATATAACTTTTTATAACCAACCACCACTTGAAGCACACCATTTGTACTGTTCACAATTAAGCCTTCTCATACACAAAATGTTTGTCTTGAACTACTGAAGATTAAACACAAATTATCTAAACAACCATGGAAATAAATCACATATATAAAAAATTTATAAACTCAAGGTCATCATCATATGATTTATACTTCATACTTAATGGCAAAGGACTCAAACACTTCTTTGCAAATAGCCCACTTAGAATTGCCAGAACACTCTATAACTTAGTCATGAATAGCTTGATCTTCAACACATAAAATAACACTTCCAATGAACACTGATACTTTAAAAATATAATTTTACATCTCTATACCACTCTCAAATGTAAATATCACAAGTTATAATGTCAAATATTGGTCTTGCAGACCAATCTTTTGATCTCACTATACACAGTCAAACCAAAATCAAACAAGCCATTTTGGCTTCAATATTTCAATCACTTTCACTGAATATCAAACTTTATAAAAAACATGGATAGGAGATAAAAGTAACAAAAAAGAACACTATATACATTATATACTTCAAGTCATGTCATAGAGTCTCAAACTCATCACTGCGACTTGCTTACCCAAAACTACCTTAAAGCATAGTCATGGTGACAATGACCTTCAACTCCTGTATGACCATTTCCAAAGGATTATGATGCATGTATATGAATATATGATATCATTAAACCATTATTATATAAGTTAACTCTTAACCTTGTACCTCATTGTCTCATCTAAACTAGATAAGTTAACTCGTAACTTTTTCATTATAATCAATGACCTCCAATAATTTTAAAAAATATGAGCATGTCTTACAAGTCTTGAATAACACCTCCATGCACTTGGTTTCATCACTATTTCATGACAACACATTCCTAATCATCTTCTCACTATTGTTTGGGTTTTTTATTGTTTCCACCATTAGGTTTAATAACAACTAGCTAACTTAGATGACCAGTTTAGCATACTTGAGGGCTATAACCTATCCAAAAACCTTCATGGACATTAAATATGAATCTCAAAATTCATCCTCCATCCATTTTAATACTTTAACTTGGTCAACTCTAACTGCTACAACAAATATTTGAAAAATGTGCACTTTCCTATAGGGTCAACTCACACACCTAACAACTTAATCATACTTGGAGGTGCCTGGGAGAGTTGACTACAACCTACAATAGTTTTTCTAGTCATCTGAGACAATTTTGGGCTATTTTGAACAAGATATTTCACATCGGGTCCTTGTTAGGGTTTTAGAGAGGTTTAACACAAGTTTTGGGGTTAATGATTGTTCATAAAGGATTTTCCCTTAAATCAAAAACCAATGATTATAGTTATTATCTAGGACCCTTCCCCATATCTCATTAACAGAGTAGGTTCCCATGTAGAGGTTACACGTGTCAATGAACTCCTAAAATTCCTTCTCGTGTTTGCGTGCCTTCATTTTATGTACTCAAGAGACCTCAAAACCACTTTTCATGCCTTTATTTTCAAACTATGACCTTAAACTTTGTTAAAATGCTTGAAACAACATATCATACCTCTATCCATGCTCACATACTCACACTTTTCTTATAAACTTATCCTAATATCCCATTAGGCGTACACTCTCTTTACACCATAGTCTCCAAACCTCACTAGGCCTTGAGCTATCCTTCATGCATTCTTACATGCTCTCAACACCTCAATGACATGCTCAAAATATCACTCTCCTAACATATAACTTCTTTCTTTCTTAAACACACCCATACATCCTTAATATGTCTTGACAATAGATCACGATACCTCATTAGGTCAAACATGGTCTAAAACTAGTCTAGTTGGAGATTTGGCCTAAAGGTCTTAACCCTGTAGGCTCACCTTCAAACTCTCCTTGATGCTTCTACATATTACTCACATGCCTTACATGCTATTCAAATAATGTCATACTTTTGCACATACCTCTGCCCATATATCTTCATGCTCACCATGCACATGCTCATGATATGACTATGCTTGTTATGACTAGGCTTATTCAAGACACTTTGTACTAAAAAACTAGTACTTAAACATGCTTACCTCAATGATATCAAATAAGAATACTTTTCAGATAGCACTCTTATATCACTACAACAAACTCTTTCTGATCAACATGACCTCATGCAGACATAGAGACTTATAATCATGCTTCAATGCTCACTTGACCATCATACCTCTTTGTGATAACATTAACAACTTGATCTAAACCTTGACATCAAAAAATACATTAGGTTGCCTTCAAATTTTATCTAATAGAAGAGACATTAGGTTGCCTTCAAATTCTCTCTTGCCACATGGCTTCCTTATCACATTAAGCACATAAGCTCATACCTCAAGGACCACTCACCATGCATCTTCATCATCTACACCTTGACATCAATCATATCAACTTTGACATCAATGACATCAATTACAACACTTATCAACAAACTCCCCCTTTGTCATTGATGGAAAAATATTCTTCAATCTGATCACTCTCATCTCCCCCAATTTGGTCAATCTTTCTTCTTAAACTTTCTCCCCCTTTGACATTAATTACAAAGGGTCATACATACTACAAATTTTGGAACCATTCATTCTCCTTCTTTTGAAACTACACTTATAAACTCTTATATGCTAGTTAACAACTACACTTGGAGATTGTGAACAACCTAAGTAGATCCCCCTCAAACCGAGCATCCATCATGTTTCTACTAACTGAAGAGTGTCTCCATGAAGCCTAACAGAATCACTCCTATCCATAGGGAATTAAAACAACACAAACTCAGGAGATTCCTATATCTCCATGCTCTCACAAGATTAAAAATATTTCATGATTTTGTTAGGCTTGATTGGCACCATAGGCTTGACATTTTCATCAGCCACTTGATCAACATTATGAGCTGATATCAGACATTTTTGACTTGATTTCACATCTCAAGTGTGCTCTATCATAACAACCAATCCATTTGAGCTTATATATTGATCATGACTCACCTTTACTATCTTTGGTTTCCATACATTCATTTGCCTTATCTCTTACACTCTAGGAGATTCAAACCTCTTGTTTTGACTTGATGGCCTTATAACTCTATTAGGGCATAATCCTGCAATGTGTCTAACATTATGACAATTGTATCAAAAAACTTCATACATACTTCTTGATTGATGATTCCTTTCACAATCCTATGCATATTCATTTGTAGAGGGTTTTCTACACTCTCTTGCTCTATGACCAAACTGATTGCAAGCATAATAGTAACCATTGAATGAATTAGCTTACTTCATACCATTAGGTTATCTGATTGGTCTTTTCATGTTGACATTCTTGTCTTCATTAGCCTTCTCATTGACTTGAGATGCCTCCTTTTGGTCTTATTTGAAACAAATATCTATCATATCACTTGCAACCTTATGACTACTCTAGATGTTGTCTAGAGCATCATTAATCTTTTCAAACTTCACAAAGATCTTCAAATTGCTAGATGTTTAATCCAACTCAGATTTCAAGGATTCCATGTCAATTTCATACCTTGTGCATTCTTCCTCTTTAACTTTTAAGAGAATAGTGACTATATCATCTATGATTCAATCTGATTGATGATCTCATCATACTTCTTGGATGTGTTACTTAGTCTCTCCTCAAACAAACCAATTTTCTCTTTATAGTCCCTGACTAATGATATTAGTTTGTGATTCTTCCTTGTTTGAAACTTCAACTCCTCTAGGACACTCACCACTTCTGGCTGTAGGTTTACTTCAAAATCTTCTTCATCTAATTTTTCATCATCTATAAGGACTTTCCCTTTTGAGAAACCCTCATTATTTATTTATATAGTCTTGAATAAGGTTTCATTATTGTCATGTTCATGTTTAATATTGTCATCATCACTCTCAAATGTGCTTGTGTCACTTACATTAGATGAGTTATTATCCTCTTTGGTATAGAAACTTCTCGTGTTCTTGAATGACTTTTTCAGACCTTCATACTTCTTAAAATCTTTCTTGTTTTTATTAGACTTATAAACCTTCTTATCATCTCCATGATGTTCATCATGTTCTTCATCATGCTTAGCCTTATCCTTGTTAGGATAGTTAGATGCAAAGTGACCAATCTTACCATAGTTGACACATTTAAAAGACAACTTACCCTTGTACTTACCAGATCCAAACCTCAATTTCTTAGCAAACATGGATATTAGTTCATCATCATCAACATCTGAACTACCTCATCCTTAACCTTCTCGGATTTTGACTTCTTCTCCACTCTGAATGTTGCTTCCTTCTTGGGGGGTCTTCCTTTTTTTTCTCATTTAATAGGCAGTCAAGATGCCATGAAGCCCATCCATTATCAACTTATTTAATTCTTGCATCTCTTATACTACAAACACCTTAAAATCAATATTAGAAGTTAGTGGTATCAATAATTTTTTAATAGCTATAGACTCTTTCACTTATTCTCCCAATCCTCTAATGACATTGACAACTTCATCAACATTCAATAGGTAGGATGCAATAGTTTCATCTTTAGACTTTCAAACTATCTCTAGTGGGTCTACAACTTAGCCATTTTCACCTTGGTGTCTCCTTCATACATAGTCTTAAATTTGTCCCATATCACCTTGGTTAACCCACAGTGCATCACCTTAACAAAATCTTCCTCTAATAGGCCACATAGAATGGCATTCATTGCCTTGGAATTTCTCCCTCTTTCTTACTCGTTGCCTCAGTTGGTGGTGTAGGAGGTGGAGTGTATGCATCCAAAACTAAATTCCATGTGTCATGTCCCACTGATATTAGATATTTCCTCATTATAATGCTCTATAATGTATAATTAGTTCCATTAAATAGTGAAGCCTTACTAGTAGAGAAACCACCTTGAGCTTGTTGACTAGCCATCCTTCCTTCTAAGATATCCTTTAGACTATTAGGCCTAATTTAAAGGACATGCTCTGCTACTAAATGTTGGAATAAAAATCACTGGGGGTGAATCAGTGTCTTAATTTTTTTTTTCAATTTTTCTTTAGCATTCATGAAGCATCACATTAACATATAGATCAATAAATGCATAAGTAATCACCCATACAAACATGAAGCAAGATTATATAATACAACACACCATATATGTGGCAAACCCTCAAGGGAAAGAAAACCCATTGATCCCTGTAAATAGACTCTAGTCTTATAAATCAAAATATCATAATTTAGTGAAGCACCAACTCCACATGGAGCACCAACCCCAACTAGCTAAGCACCAACTCAGCTAGGCTCTAGTAAGCACTAATTTGCAAGGAGGCACTAACCCCCTAGATGACTCAACACCAAATCAGTCACCTGATTTCCTTGATCACCTTCATAACACCTTGTTTTTCAACTAACTGATGATGACCACCTCTTCATCTCTTCACACTCTTATTCTTCTCAAACTACCTTTTAGGTCTCTTTGTTCAATTAGGTCTCTTCAAGACTGATTAGGTCATATGACATTGATCCTTATATGCAAAACTTATATAAAATATTCATCATAGTTTCTAGACACTCTTTATATTGTCTACAATACCTTCTTCTAATTATCAATGTATATTTCATTTTCATCTTCTCTACACACTCAAATAGGCCTAAAACTACCTTGTATATATACCATTCCTTGTTCATAGACCTCTTGGTTGGCTACCCTCAACCTCTTAGGTCAGCCATGAAATAGGTCTTAATAAATATCATTAACATTATTCAAATGATTATTGTGTCCCTTTAAGTCTGACATAAATCAATTAGGTCTCATTTCACTATTAGGTCTCATGGAAACCTAATTCCATTAGGTCTACTTTAGGACATGTTACACTTTGCCTTCCTTAGAACACTTTAAAACTCCACACACAATAGGAAAATATCATATAATAATCAAATATACCTCTACTAATCTCATATAGGCTTCATATCACTTTTTGAAACCAACCACCACTTGAAGCACACCATTTGTATTGTTTATAATTAGGCCTTCTCATGAACAAAAAGTATGTCTTGAACCACTGAAGATTAAACACAAATTAGCTAAATAACCTTAGAAATAAATAAAATATAAAAAAAATCATGACCTCAGGTTCATCACCATATTCTTTAGACTTCATAATTAAGGGCAAAAGGACTCAAACACTTCTTTGTAAATAGCCCAGTCAGAAATACCAAAACACTCCAAAACTTAATCATGAACAATTTGATCCTAAACACCTAAAAGAACACTTCACATCACCATTGATTCTTTTAAAATATCCTTTGACATATTTATACCACTCTCAAATTCAAATATCACTAGGTCTAATGTCAAATATTCGTCTTGCAGACTAATCTTTTGATCTCACTATATACAGTCAAACCAGAATTAGACAAGCCATTTTGGCTTCAATATTTCAATCACTTTCACTAACTATAAAATATTATAAAAAGAATGGATGGGACATAAAATTACCAAAAAACAATATTATATAAATTATATACTTCAACTCAGGGCATAGAGTCTCAAACTCATCACTGCAACTTTCTTATCAAGAACTGCTAATTTACCTTAAAGCACAGTCATGGTGAGAATGACCTTCAACACCTGTATGACCATTTCCAAATAATTATGATGCATGTATATGATCCTATGAGATAATTATAACATTATTATATATAAAGATAATATTTTAAAATGGGAATATTGGTCTTACAGACCAATCTCATAACCTTGTACCTCACTATCTCATATGAACCAGATAGGTCAACTTGTGAGCAACTTTTTCACTATAATCACTGACCTCCAATACTTTCAAAAAACATTACCATGTCCTATAAGTTTTTAAAAACACCTACATGCACTTGGTTTCATCACAATTTGATAATAACATACTCCTAATCATCTTCTCATTGTTGCCTGGGTTTCTCACTATTTTCACTATTAGGCCCATTCGCAACTAGTTAACTTGGATGACCAATTTAACACACATGAGGGTTAGAACCTATCCATAAAACTTCATAGACATGATACATGAGTCTCAAAATTTATCCTACATGCATTTTCATATTCTAACTTGGTCAAATCTAAGTGCTACAATAAATCTTTGAGAAATGTGCACTTTTTTATAGGGTCAACTCACACACCTGATAACTTAATCATACCTGGAGGTGCCTGGGAGAGTTGAATACAACCTAAAATATCCTGTATATTCATTTGAGACTATTTTGGGCTGTTTTGAACAAGATATTTCACATCAAGTCCTTGTTAGGGTTTTAGAGAAGTTTAACACAAGTTTTGGTGTTAACGATTGTTCATAAAGAATTAGCCCTTAAATAAAAAACCAATGATTATAGTTCTTATCTAGGATCATTCCCCATCTCTAATTAATATATTAGGTTCCCATGTATAGGTTACACATGTCAATGAATACCTAAGAGTCCTTCTCAAGTTTGCATGCCTTCATTCTAAGTACTCGAGAGAACTTAAAACCACTTTTCATCCCTTTATATGAAAACCATGACCTCAAAATTTGTGAAAATGCTTGAAAAACATATCATACCTCTATACATACTCACATACTCACACTTTCCTTGGAAATTAATCTTGATCTCTTAGTAGGACTACATTCTTTCTCTACACCATAGTCTTCATACCTCACTAGGCCTTGAACTATCCTTCATGCTTTCTTCCATGCTCTCAACACTTTAGTGTCATGATCATAATATCACTCTCATGCCATAAAAGCTCTTTCTTTCTTAAACACACCCATACATCTTTTATATGTTTTGACAAAAAATCATGATACCTCGTTAGGTTAGACAGTGTCTAGAACTGGTCTAGTTGTAGATTTGACCTAAAGGTCTTACCCCTGTAGGCTCACCTTAAAACTTTACTTGATGCCACTATATCTTGATCACATTCCTTACATGCCCCTCAAATAATGACATACTTATTCACATACCTCTACACATAGATCTTCATGTTCACCATGCCCATGCTCATGATATGACTATGCTTGCTATGACTAGGCTTCTTTAAGACACACTAAAAAACTAGTACTCAAGCACACTTACCTCAATGATATCAAAAAATAATAATTTTCATACATCACTCTCACATCATTTCAACAATCTCTTTCTAATCAACATGACCTCATGCAGACCTAGAGCCTCATAATCATGTTTAAATGCTCACTTGACCATCATACCTTTTTGTGATAACACTAACAACTTGACTTGAACCTTGACATCAATTTTGAGATCAAAAAATACATTAGGTTGCCTTCAAATTTTCTCTTAACAGAAGAGACATTAGGTTGCCTTCAAATTGTCTCTTGCCACATGGTTTCCTTGTCACATCAAGCACACATGCTCATACCTCAAGGACCACTCACCATGCATATTCATCATCTGCACCTTGACATCAATGATATCAACCTTGACATCAATGACATAAACTTTGACATCAATGAAAACACTTCTTAACAGTCTAAAAGTCATGTATTTATATTATTATGATGCTTGTGTAGGTGATAAAAGATGTCTAGCCTGACCCTAGGAGGTTTTAGTTTTGAAAAGATATCTGTTTGGGGAGAAGAAAGGTAAAGGACATTATTGCCATTTTTGAGACACTAGTGCTATGTGGTGTTAGTGTCCTTATTATGGACTAGTGTCCAACTAGTAGACACTAGGCATGAAGGGTTAGATCAATAAATAAGGGTTCGGGACTACTTTAGGGATGACTAGGGTTGTATAAGATCTACATGAAGGTTGGATAAATGTGATAATAGGCTCTAGAATAGGTCTAGGGATAAGCCAGAGATAGGTAGTCTCAAGTAACACTCTTAGCACTCAAATAGCACTTTTAGGTGATTACATTTCCCCCCGCCTTTATTCTAAAAATGTAGCAAAGCAAAATGACTAGGATAAAGGAAAAAGAAATGTACCTAGACTTACCTAAGAGGTGAAGCTTGTGAAGTTGGGTTTGAGTATGTGAAGCTGGGTTTGAGTATGTGAAGAATTCTCCAATGAGTGTCTTACAAGTGAAACGTGCATATATTAGTACTTAAGAGACATAAAAAACAAATGACAAAACTGAGTAAAGAAGTAAAACTGGGTAAAGAGATAAGAGAGAGGAAATGAACAAATACACCTCACTAAGTACGTGAACTAATCCATAAACCTAGTGACATGTGTGTGTGCATGTATATAGTGATTAATCAATGAATATTTTGGATGAAGTTGATGTTTTGCTCAATCTTTGTGTGAGTGGATCAAGAAATCAATCCAATTTTGACTCCATCATTGCCCACCCTTGCTTGGTGGATCACAACCTATGAATAGCTTGAATTGGACTGATGGTGTGTCCAACCCTCTCATGTAGGTGGCTTAATAACTCAATTAGGCTATGAATGCATCATTTCCCATACATGTGTAATATATGTATCTAAAACTAAACTATGCGAAGTAACTGTAAATATCTAACTAGATATGTCAACTTTATGTCCACTCAGGTACATTACGTAGCTCTGGGCCACTCGAGAATGCCAACCACTATAGATGGATTAAAGCATGAAATTGGTGTGAAACCTAATATATGATGTTAGATGTATATAGTGTAGAGAATTCCATGTAATTTATCATTTCATCTGATAAACTAGTGTGTAAGTGAGCATATGAAAAAAATATGTTGTGCACATGCCCCCAAATATGATATCTGAGCATATGAATTTTGGACTGAGCTATAATAATCTATATTTGGGTATCTAAATTGAATATGGAAATGATCATGCCATGTATGATTCCCCCAATATGAGTAAACTGATATGAATCTGAGCTGAACCAGTATGAATCTAAGGAAAATTGAGTAAAACTAATAAAATTGTGCAATCCTATCTTGCACCTGCTATACTTTTTTGGATAATCTGGGTTTTTCCAAAATTGAGTCCACTGAACATTAGTGTCATGTCTTGGATAGCATTTCCATTATTATAAATGAGGTGCTAGTGTTTTAATTTGGGTGCTAGTGTCCTTCTGATCTATTTTTGTGTAACTATACTACTTTTTGTGTCACTATTTTCCCACTATGTTTACCCAAGTTTATTTTTTATAATCTTAGTTTGTGTACTAAGAACATTCTGAGTGTAATATAGGGGTCTGATCTCTATGAAAAAACCTTGTGAATGCCCCCTCTTTTGAGGGGATTTGTTAAACTTGTGCAAGAACTGTCCTCAAAAGAAAAAGATCTAAAAAATGTGTGTTAGTTAGATCATATAAGATATATGTGTAATAATCTAATATAATGTGCATATATAACATCAAAATGTAAGATAATCTAAGCATAAGTATGTAATGTAAGATGTGTGTCGTGTCTAGCATTCACAAAGGTGTCAAGATAGATAAAAAATGTATGTGTTATAATCAAATATTGCACCCTTGAAGGTTGTTCAGACCTCTCCAAATTTGACTAACATGGGATTACCTCTAGGCCTGTGGGTTTCCTATAACATAGCTAAACATATAAATTATAAGATAGCTCCCTTGATATATCTTTTAGGATAATCACTATTGGGAGTGAAAAGGGAAAAATGAAACATAAATCAACCTAAACTGATGAAGGTGATACACCAAATATAAGTCCACAAAATATATGTTGGGTGAATATTTTGTCAACCAGCTAACTGGTACGCAAAATAGGTCTCTTTAACCACAGCATAGGGAGATTGGTCGTCCAAAGTTGTAGGCTTACCACATCCAAAGGGGAAAAATCTCTAATCTCATCAAGGGGAGGTTCCTTATAGGTATAAAGGTGTTATACACTATATATATAAGTTGAAAATAACACTCAGGGGTAGGATATACCATCCATCTCTCTTCTTTCAGAGATGATGCTCACAAACAAAGGAGAAAATCCTGGTGAAAACACTGAAGGCACTTATCTTCTTTCAGAAGTGTTCTTGTAGGGGACAATAAGAGTTCTTTCAGGTAGGATAAGTAACTGGTAACTAAGTACAGAGTAACCAACAATCTAAGATGTAGCACAAAGTATCCACCTTGACTGCCCAAGAGTTGAACATGAAGAACAATGGGGGCACAAAGTCATCCCAAGGTCCTTTACACAGAAAGAAACTAAAAACACACACTGAAAACAATTATGTCAGCACAAAGTCTGAAAGTAACTGGTTTCAGGACACCTTCCTTATCACTTCCACTAGCTCTAATTATTAAATTGCATAAAAAATAATACATTTATGAAATAGACATAAGAACAATCTCCTAGAATGATACAAGTTATAATAGCACAAAGTCTGAAAGTAACTTGCTATCTGATTCAAACAAAGAAATATGATAAACAATCTGAGCTCAAAGTCTCAGTGATGCCTTTCAATTTGGGCAGAGTTTTACTTCTGGTAATGGGAAGTTCTCCCTTCAAACAAACCAAGAGATTACAATATATAGAGGCCAAGGAAGGCTTGGTACTTTGTCCTATAGAGCGGCCCATGTTGTGCATTAATGCCTTGAATGCATTTTTGGTTCTGTCAAAGAGGGCCACGCTGGAACAGGGTGGCTGCCTTAACTATGGAATGTTGATTCATCTTGAATGTCTTTTCCTAAGCCTGAGTCACTTATTCTATCACCTGCTATCTACGCAGCTGTCCACTTTGCCTTTACTACAAAGGAGACAAACAAGCTGCACTTTCAATGTTTGCAGGCCCAAATATCTACCTGGTGGACTATTCCACCTACTAGAAATAACTCCTACAGATATTTTGGCCTTTTCCTTTTTTTTGTTGTGATTTGAGCCCTCGGGCTACCTTTTCCCCCTTTTGGTTTTATCTTTTCTTACCATTTGAGCTCTCAGCACTATATCCTCAGCTTTGTTGGCTCTTTACGTTCTTCCCTTTGTAGTTCTTCCCTCTGGCATTTTGGCCTTTGAATGCATTCAAGCCCATGCTTAAACCAATTCCTTCATGTCTTTCCTGCTTGCTTTGGCTGCTTTCCACTGATCTCAGCAAGAGACACATGGTGGCCTCTATAGAAATTTGAGAGAAGCTTAGTGAAGAAGCTTTATAAGAAACTTGAAATGTAGATGCAGACACTTGTTGTGCTCCGCTAAGTTTTAACGAGACACATGGCATGTTTTGCAAGGCTTTGAATACCTCTTGAGAGTCCTACAGAAGATGACACATGGCAATTTCCACCAAGCTCCTAGAAACACTATAGAAACATTCAAGACTCATTCAGATCCACACAGACAATGCCACTTGTTGCGTTCAGCTTGACCTTAGCAACTCACTCGAGGCCCACCACAGTCTTTATGACACAAAAGGGAGAGACCACGGATGTTGACACTTGTCGACTTCCACTGATTTATAACGAAACACGTGGTATGTTTTGCAGCTTTGAAACTTATTAGAAATTGTGTCCCGGCAGATGACACTTAGCAGCTTTCGCTTCGACTCTACAAGGGACACATGGCGGATTCCGCTACACTTTGAGGTTTGATATTTTCTGGAGGGTTCTTGCTTCTTCGGGAGGTTTTGTATTTTGGGCTTTTCCTTTAGCCAAAAAGTCCAAAGGAAAGCTTCGCTTCTTTTCCTTAGCCATTTCAATCGTTTCAAATTCTTCGGGCTTTCTTCTTGAGTGAATTCCTTCGGACAAAATGTCTAAAAGAATTTTGCCTTGGTCATCTTCTCGTGGAAAATACTTCCGAAAGAATTCTAACAACTCTTTCACTTAATAATTTCCTTCAGACAAAAAGTCTAAAAGAAATGTTCCCTATCGGCCTTTGAACAAATCCGAAGGAATTCTATCTTTTCTATCTTCTCTTTGACCCATGAGCCAATGTTGTCTGCCCTCCGCAAGGGCACTTGTTCCTTCGGCCCTAGGGCAGCCCCTTAAACCTACCGATTGAACCAACTGATTAAACCAACTTTGGTTCAACGGTTCAATGGTTCAATCGGTTCATTTTTCATTATTTGGTTAAGTCTTTTTTTTTGGATCTTTTAAACCAAACGCGTTGAACCATTTGGTCGTTGAACCCATTGAAGCTTTATCGAAGCACTTAAATTTTGCCAATGACGTTGAACCTTTGAACCCATTGAACCCATTAAACCAAAATGGTTCAAGGTTTAATAGTTCAATGGTTCATTCCTTGCTCTTTGAAGCTTGCCGATTGAACTCTTTTGGTTGAACCAAGGCATTGAACCAACCCTAAAAATGACTAAGTGTTAGAAACTGGTTCATTTGATTGAACTCGCCTGTAGAAGCCTTTGAACCTATTGAACTTGCTAATCCCTTTACTGAAAAATCTTGGAAAATGAGGAAATTGAATGCTCAAAACAAATTTTGAAAAGTGAAGAGACAATTTTTTGGTTTTGCAGGACCAAAATAGTTCATGTGTTGTCCCAAAAATGAGTGACATTATTTGGGGACAACAACTGGCTCCAATTAGGGAACTTCCTTCAGTTGAAAACTTGAAACAGCTAAGGGGAGTGGAAACCAGAATCTCTAGTGCCTTAAAGTATGCCATTGGGCTATAAAGTCATGCTACCCAAAAAGAAAGGCTCCAAAAAATGAAAATGAACAACACACAACAGAAACAAAGACTATACAAATATACATATGTACAGGTGAACTTATTTGATACTTCAAGAATTGAAGTGATTCAGATGCTACCCATTATGAGACGATGAAAATGGTGTTCCATCTTGATAAACCAGTAGAAAACTATTTTGTCCCTAGAATCGATGACGGGTGAATGGAACTCTCCACCAAGAATCACATTTTCTATGCACTCCTTTTGGTTTTCTCTTCTTGCACCATGGCAAGATGTGGTCTTCAATCTGAAAACCATAAATCTTTGCTCTCTCAATGAAGAGTTCCTCTTCTTGACTTTGGCATGCAAAAGTATGGTCCACTACCATAGCTTGTTGTTCTTCTGGTTTAATCTAGCACATGATTTGATTGTCAACATCAAACTCCTGATAAACCATCAGTTTAGCATCTCCTTTAGCATGAAGGAGTTTGATACCTTTGTCTTGAGCAGCCTTCAACCCGAGTAACAGAGATTCATACTCGACAGTGTTGTTGGTGTTGTTGAACTGTAACTCGTGTGAAGGAGGAAGAATATCCCCTTGAGGAGATATCAACACCATCCCAGCTCCAACACCACTAGAAGAATTGTTGCCATCGAATTCCCAGATCCAAACATCATCAAAAACTAATCTTCTATCATATTTTTCTTCATTAGAGACGAAAGATCCTTTTTCATTTATACTGCACCCTATTGATTCTTCTGATGTTTTGCTTGAATCAATCTTTGGATCACCACCTACAAGACTTTCATCAGCTAAAACATGAACATCTTCTATGGATAAGAAGTAATTACCCCTACCTAAAGACTAAAATAGAATCTGAGCTTCAGGTGCTGATGTCTAAGTGACAACATATTTTGCCTCCTTTTCAGGGAGCAACCTCTTCATGACGCCTTTGACAGGGATCCTTGCCTCAAAAAGGTCCATGCTTAGTTCTCCTCCAACATCCTTGTAGAAATTGTGTCCAAGCAGAATGCCATAGGATGCTGGGACGTCAGCCACCAAGACAGTCATCTTGATTCTTTTGTCTAAAAAGGTTGTAAATGCAAATTGGGCATCTTTGATTTGCCCCACCAGTGGTACTTGCTCGTTCTCCATGGAGAAACATCTACCAAATTTCTTGGTCTGTGTGAGACCAAGAGATTCTGCCACTTTGGTAGGCATGACGTTGTCAGATGCACTGGAATCAATGATGCAATTACTCAACTTGTGACCGTTTATCAACAAAGAAACATAGAAAGGCTCTATTTTCCCACGAGAATCAAGAGGAGTAATGACAAGGTTGATTGGGATGGGCATGTTCCTTGGGGGATCATGAGTTACCTTTCTAATCTCTTGTCTTATAGGGACAGTTGTATTCTTCACACACTCCACTAACCTGTCCAACTGCTCAGGGTTGGCTTGTAGGAATTCAAATTCAGTCATTTGAATTTTGGTTTTCTTAACATGGTCAATTATGGCAAATGACTGAAATGGACTAGCAAGAGAGGATGGGTGTTCATCCTTTTGGTTTTTAGGGGGGAGGACTAATCTGTGAATTTGAAGTAGAAGGTGTAGGGATGTTTGATGCACTTACCTTCTTAGCAATCACCGAGTCCTTTGGCTGGAAAGGTAGAGTGGTCCCACATTTAGCAATTGAAATTGTTGGTTGAGGTCACTCTTCTATCTTTTCTTTATCAGCTTGTTGGGTTGACTGGTTCTTGGACCAGGTGAACACTGTGTATAATCCCTTGACTACTTCACCTTTACTTCTGGGTTCATCCTAGTAATTCAAGAAACCAATGTGGGAGTCGCCAGCTGACTCTTCTTAACCCCCCATGAAGAGATCAACATCATTTTCTTGATCAAACTCAGGTTGAAAAGAGAAATCATGTTCAATTCCCAGATATCCAACTGCTGAGTTGGTTGGAGGTGCTTCAAGGGTAAGGTTCCTCTATGGGGGAGGAAAAAAAATTGGTTGCCTTTGACTTCTGGTAGCATTGCCTTGATATGGCTAGTTCTGAAATGTCCTCCTTGGCATATCCTGATAAGGAGGAGCAAACATACCTTAGGCCATTTGTCTCTTCAAGGCTAGCAGTTCATTTGCCAGCTTTTGCACCATTTGATCCATGATGCCTATAGATGAATTCTCAGAAGATGAAAAAAAATGTCCTCTATTAGGATCTCTCCTTTTCTTTCTTGCCAAGATAAGGACATCTTCTACCTCAGTAGCCAAGTCCTGAGCAGCAACAAGGTCTATGTGTCTAGCTTGTCTCAGTAAAAAACTCACTTCAAGTAGCTATGAGTTGATGAAGAAACACTTGAGATTCTGAGGTGTCAGCTGGGTGATCATGGGAATCCTATGTCTCAGCTTGTTGAACCTGGTAATGAAGTCCCTCATAGGTTCATGGGGCTCCTTATTCATCTGTGTGAGCTAGGTTAGCAAGGCATGTGCATCTTTTGCAGGCCTGAACCTTGCTTCAAATTTGGCTTTGAGTGTGTCCCAATCAGTTACTGACCTAGCTTGCAGATGGTAGAACCAGTCTGTAGCAGCACCTTGTAGCATTTACATAAAAACCCTGACTGCCACATCCTCAAATTCCACTCCTATTATGCCACAGGCTATGCTGAAGGCTACAATGTGTTCATTAGGGTGAACTCTCCCATCTCCAAAGAATTTGGAGAAATTCTTTCTTGAGCTGCATGGAAGTTCATGTAGGGGTGCAGTCAAATTGAGTGGGCCAAAGGAGTTACCCCAGGGTCCTTGAGCCATGATTTGATTATGTAAAAGTGGGATAACAAATATAGGTGGAGTATGTATGGGCAAAGATCTGCTAACAATAGAAAAAGAAGCTATGCCTTGTGTTGGTAACCTGGTAGGAGGAAGACTCCTAGTTCGTTGAAGGTGAGGTTGTGGAGGAAACAACTCAAAATTACTCTATTGCACCAACTCAAAAGCAGGGTCAACAACACCTTGAGATTTTTGACTTCTGGTATAATGTGGAGTTGCCAAATTGCAGAATAAAAATGGAAAAGAGTAGGGTCTGCTTCAGCTTGAAGCTTGAGACTTCAAACTGCGCACTCTTCCCCAGTGGAGTCAGCAAAAATTGTTGGGTGAATATTTTGTCAACTAGCTAAATGGTGAGCAAAATAGGTCTCTTCAACCATAGCATAGGGAGATTGGTCGTCCAATATTGCAAGTTTACCACATCCAAAGGGGACAAATATCTCCTCTCATTAAGGGGAGGTTCCCTATAGGTATAAAGGTGCTATATACTATATATATAAGCTAAAAATAACACTCAAGGGTAGGATATACCATCCATCTCTCTTCTTTTAAAGATGATGTTCACAAATAAAGGAGAAAATCCTAGTGAAAACACTGAAGGCACTTCTCTTCCTTTAGAA
The DNA here is from genome assembly GCA_037957365.1 of Torreya grandis. Lineage (NCBI taxonomy): Eukaryota > Viridiplantae > Streptophyta > Pinopsida > Cupressales > Taxaceae > Torreya > Torreya grandis. The sequence continues at coordinate 2,013,954 of JARHVA010001706.1, read as the reverse complement.
GTGTTCTTGCAGCGGACAGCGGGAGTTCTTTCACATAGGATAAGTAACTGGTAACTGAGTACAGAGTAACCAGCAATCTAAGATGTAGCACAAAGTCTCCACCTTGACTACCCAAAGTGAAACACGAAGAATAATGGGGGCACAAAGTCATCCCAAGGTCCTTTACATAGAAAGAAACTAAAAACACACACTGAAAACAATTATGTCAGCACAAAGTCTGAAAGTAACTGGTTTCAGGACACCTTCCTTATCACTTCCACTAGCTCTACTTATTAAATTGCATAAACAAGAATACATTTAGGAAATAGACATAAGAACAATCTCCTAGAATGATACAAGCTATAACAGTACAAAGTCTAAAAGTAACTTGATTTCTGATTCAAACAAAGAAATATGATAAACAATCTGAGCTCAAAGTCTCAGTGATGCCTTTCAATTTGCGTAGAGTTTTGCTTCTAGTAATAAGAAGATCTCCCTTCAAACAAACCAAGAGATTACAATATATAGAGGCCAAGGAAGGCTTGGCACTTTGTCTTATGGAGCGGCCCATGATGTGCATTAATGCCTTGAATGCATTTTTGGTTCTGTTAGGGAGGGCCATGCTGGAACAGGGTGGCTGCCTTAACTATGGCGTGTTGATTCATCTTGAATGTCTTCTCCTGAGCCTGAGTCACTTATTTTATCACCTGTTATCTGCGTAGCTATCCACTTTGCCTTTACAACAAAGGAGACAAACAGGCTATGCTTTCAATGTTTGCAAGCCCAAATATCTACTTGGTGGACTATTCCACCTACTAGAAATAACTCCTATAGATATTTTAGCCTTTTATTTTTTTTTGCTATGATTTGAGCCCTCAGGCTACCTTTTTCGCCTTTTGGTTTTGTCTTTTCCTAGCATTTGAGCTCTCAGGGCTTTACTATATCCTCGGCTTTACTAGCTCTTTACATTCTTCCCTTTGCAGTTCTTCCCTTTGGCATTTTGGCCTTTGAATGCTTTCAAGCCTGCGCTCAAACCAATTCCTTCATGTCTTTCCTACTTGCTTTGCCCACTTTCCACTGATCTCAACAAGTGACATGTGGCAGCCTCTGTGGAAATCTGAGAGAAGCTTAGTGAAAGAAGCTTTATAAGAAACTTGAAATGCAGACGTAGACACTTGTCATGCTCCACTGAGTTTTAACGAGACACATGGCATGTTTCATGAGGCTTTGAATACCTTTTGAGAGTCCTGCAAAAGATGACACGTGGTAGTTTCCATCGAGCTCCTAGAAACACTCTACAAACATTCAGGACTCATTTGGATTCACACGGACGATGCCACTTGTCACATTTCGCTTGACCTTAGCAACTCACTCGGGGCCCACCACAGTCCTTATGACACAAAAGGGAGAGACCACAGATGTTGACACTTGTCAACTTCCTTTGATTTATAATGAAACATGTGGCATGTTCTGCAGCTTTAAAACTTATTAGAAACTATGTACTGGTAGATGACACTTGGCAGCTTTTGCTTCGACTCTATAAGGGACACATGGTGGCTTCTGTTGCACTTTGAGGTTTGATCTTTTTCAGAGGGTTCTTGCTTCTTCAGTGGGTTTTGGCTTTCAGGCTTTTTCTTTAGACAAAAAGTCTGAAGGAAAGCTTCGCTTCTTTTCCTTAGCCATTTCAATCATTTCAAATGCTTCAGGCTTTCTTCCTGAGTGAATTCCTTCTGACAAAATGTCTGAAGGAATTTTGCCTTGGTCATTTTCCCGTAGAAAATAATTCTGAAAGAATTTTAATGGCTCTTTCACTTAATAATTTCCTTCAAACAAAAAGTCTGAAAGAAATGTTCCCTATCAGCCTTTGAACAAATCCTAAGGAATTTTATCTTTTATGTCTTGTCTTTGACCCTTGAGCCAATGTTGTCTACCCTCCACAAGGGCACTTGTTCCTTCAGCCCTGGGGCAACACCTTGAACCAACCGATTGAACCAACTTTGGTTCAATGGTTCAATTGGTTCGTTCTTCATTATTTGGCTAAGTCTTTTTTTTTGATCTTTTGAACCAAACGCGTTGAACCATTTGGTCATTGAACCCGTTGAACCTTTGCCAAAGTGCTTAACTTTTGCTAATGACGTTGAACCTTTGAACCCATTAAACCTATTGAACCAAAATGGTTCAATGTTCAACGGTTCAATGGTTCATTCCTTGCTCTTTGAAGCTTGACGATTGAACTCTTTTGGTTGAACCAAGGCATTGAACCAACCCTAAAAATGACTAAGTGTTGGAAACTGGTTCTTTTGATCGAACTCACATGCAGAAGCCTTTGAACCTGTTGAACCTACTAATCCCTTTACTGAAAAAGTTTGAAAAATGAGCAAATTGAATGCTCAAAACAAATTTTGAAAAGGGAAGAGACAATTTTTTGGTATTACAGGACCAAAATAGTTCATATGTTGTCCCAAAAATGAGTGACATTTTTTGGGGACAACAATATACTTGCATTTGCACTAAGAAAGAAGATTGTTAAAACTAACCTCAACTCAATGTTATTCTAGCATAAGTGTTTCTCAATGGAGGTAGATTGCTATGCATATCCAGAGATGGGTGAAAAGGAAGTTTGATCCTAGACACTACTAATCCTTCTCAAACTTTAAAACATACTTAATAAACATATGCACTTCATGAGACCTGTTAGAAGAGATATCACTCACACAAAATATGTAAGGGCATAATGGAAGCAAGGAGAAGACATTCATCACTTGTCTACCACATATAGTTAGGAAAGAAATTATAGAGATAGAATCAACTTTATAACTTTATTCAAAGACAAATCAAGATGTCAAACTAATAGGGCTTCACCATACCAATTATGGATACCTTTATAATACCAAAATGACTTGCATATATAGAACATAGGAGAGGAGAGAGAAGAAGTGAAGTGGAAGGGTCACAAGGCCATGTGTCAAGACTTGAAAACTGATTACAATTCAAGATAATGAAGCATAAAATAGGTCATGAAGTTATCTTGGACAAGTGTCCATCAGAAACATGACACCTTCCTTGAAGTTGGCGTGGGGATCTCCATGGTCTTTCTTGAAACTACCCTCAAGATGATGAATAGTCCATTTATCTTGAAATTCCTTAGAATGCCTTGATACATATGATCTAAATTGAGAAGGTGGATATATGATTTTTGATAGTCATCTACACCATTCAATTGATAGCATTCTCCTTGTCACTTGTCACTTACCTTCTTACAATTGTTCACTAGCCCTTCTAGGCCTTATTCATACACTTGTCATTATGGTGACATGTAGGTGTTCAAGGAGATTCATTACATAGGTGTTAGACACTGATTAAGATGTTATTTGTCATTTGGTCTATCAAATAGACCTCAATGAAACTCAAACAACACTTCTCATCTTCACACTAGGCAGTCACTTTGTTATCTCACTGTCTTATTCAAACTCCCTACAATGAATAGTCTAGCAGAGGGATTTTCATGCTTAATTGAGGTGATAATGGTATATGAGGAGTTATAAAACATCCCTACACACCTCCTTCAATGTATTTCATTCACTTATTCCCTTATGTACCTGTGAAACACATCAAAACTTCTAGAAAACCTAGAATTATTTTGTCTGTACAAGTGACAATACAGAATAATTAGATGTCAAGGAGTTTGGGAGAGTGGTAAACATGTTAAAAACACTTTCAAGGCAAATTGGCCACTTATACATGCATATCTCTTCATTTTTTCTCCATCGGGTTCATACAAGAGTTTTATGAGGGTTTTAGGTCACCTGAGTTGTTAAGAATGATTCATAAAATTTAGACATCTAACTCTTGAACCAATTCCATTTACATTGATTTTAGGACCCTCCTCAACTATCCCCAAATACTTAAGGCACCATGAAACTCATCCATACAGATATGAGCAAAAGAAGATGGCTCTCGAGGTCCTTTTAGGCATTTTGAGTAGGCTTGAGACCAAATAGGCCAAAATGACCAATTTGAGTTATTTCTCTACAAACCAATGGGTCTTATCAACCCTCCAATTTCCCTTGAAGATTCTCAAACTAATTAGGAAGATAATTTGGCCATACAAGTCTAATTATAAGTCATGAGGATTTAGGCCTAGTTACAGGCCTTATAGGCCTAGACTGTATATTTGGGTATATGACTACCTCAGATTGTTTCCAATGGTTGTAGGGCCTTTTCAACCCTTTTTTGGATCCAATATCCTATCTCATCTCTTTAATTCCTGGATAATGTCTCTATCTTAAGGATTTAGTCTTCTCAATCAATTTCCTTTCTAGACTATGATCATTTGTCTAGAACCCATCTCTCAAAATTAAACCACTTTTTGCCTATCATCTATGCTTGGGGCATATCAATCGTAGCTACATCATTATTCAGGGCATCCCAACCCCATGTCATCATCCTAGTTTTATCCCACCCCTGGGGCCTCTGTTCGAATGACCACATGGGTTGGATCTCCCAACATGCTCCCTCGATGGGGCATCATACCTACTAACAACGTTTCCATTTTTGACCATGGTTTTTCTTTGAAAGACCATTACTTTAATTTTATCCACTGGAAATACCCTTTCAAAGAGTAACAAAATGTATGCACCTAAATCCACTCACCCTAATAATTCTACTAATTTCATTAATTTAACCCATAGTCATATTCTCGAGATAGGATAAATATTTTTGGATTTTGGGGCTTTATATCTCTCTAGGAGATTGTACGTTGATTTTTTAATTTTAAGGATTTTTGAGAGAATTTAAATGTTTTTGGAATTTTCTAAGAATATCAACTCAATGGATAATTACGAGACATAGAATGGTCCAACTCAAAAAATGGAAAAAGTGTGGCTTAGGTTGTTCACAAAATGGCGAGAGCATAAGATAAACCTATAAGAAGGAATGAACCAAGAAAATAGTAAATGAAATCAATGACCAAGAATGGCCAAGCTGACTCTAAATGCACTAGGTAATTGAATGATGCCTACATAGTCCCATGAACACAAGGTCCAACATAAAATTCAGGCTGAATGTAATTCTCCCAGGAATGGGATGAAACACTATCAAAAAATGAACTAGTCAAATGGAAATGGTCATGATGAAAGCCATGAAAACACTTCAATTATACTAATCGACTAGGAGATGCATGTCCTAAGTGGTATGGATATAATATGAATGGCCTAGAATAATACCATGTTTTTGGGTTTTTCTAGGCATCTCAACTTAATGGAGAATTATGAGACACAAACTAGGTTAACTTGCAAAATAGTGAGTGTTTACTGAAAACGCTTAGAAAATGGCAAGAGCATTGGAAAAGGGGTGACCGAACTGACCTCAATGTAAATTGAGCACTGCCTACGTAGTCTTAAATGACCTCTAGTCAACGTAGTTCAAAGGTATGAAAAGGTACACAAAGATGTTAAGGTGAGGCAAAGGGTAAGGCAAGGCACATGGAAATGTATGAAAAAATGGCAAGGTGAGTAACAAATGGAAAATGCAAGGTAAATGGTAAGGTAAGGCAAATAGAAAGGCAAGGTAAATGGTTTTCTTGTTCTTGATGATGTGGAGATGCATGTCTTGATCAACATATGATACAACCAGAATAGTCAATATTTAAATTGCTATCCCACACCCCTTCTTAATAGATACTCTATTAAGACCCTATTACTAGTTTGAACTTCAATAATGTTATTGTGATTTTCATTTGTTGTTGACTCTGTTTCCTCCAAACTTTGAGACAATATGTCTTCATAGCCTATGTAAAGGAAAGTGTAGATAGGGATGGTAAATACAAATAAATAATGGATAAAAGGTTTGATTTAGAAATGACGAGGTGTATCATAATGGAATGTACAATGGTTGGGCAACAAATGAAGATTAAGATTTTCAGGCACACAATGTTGTTGATTCTAGATTTGACATAATTTTGGTTGAGGTGGGGATAAAGACTTCTGAATATGATATTGATAGGACCACCATATTTTTTTTTTGTTTTGTCCTGAGATATGTTGCCATATGACTATGTTGTAGATTGGAAGTTATATTGCTGTTATCTTTGATAACGTATTCATCAAGTAGTGAAGAAATGTTGTGCTCAATGATTGTTGCCTCAAATATGTTTTCACCAATAATGTTGTATTAATTATACCATATCACCTCTTATAAGGTTTCATGCAACAATAAACATCACCCTACATTCATGCAAGGCTCTCACATTTCATTCTTTCTTCATTCATGTACCCTACCTACAGGTTTGCCTTGACTGTGGAGTGCCCTCTATCTGATACAAAATAGAGGACACTTACCCTATTGGTATAGACTAAATAAAAACATGGAGTTATATTCCAACTCATGATGATTCTCTATTCCAAGTTTCAAGGTTTTATCATGCTCCAATATCCCTCTACACCTTAAAATCTCAAGACTAGCTTCTTGACACTATGATTGTGTATAGTGTTCTTGGTGGACTTAAGAACCTTGAGTTATGATTGTAGGTTGAGTTTATTGCTTCTTGAAATCACATGGGAATTTGATATTACCACTATGAGAGTGGTTTTCACATGGTCATTCCATACCTCTATTAAACTCCCAAATGTGCAATCTTCATTGGCTAAGCTAGTCTACCATATGTGTTGACTATGTCCCTATAGGTGTGCATATTAGGAAAGTTATGAGGTTCTTATAGGTAGTGATGTGTATTTTAGAATCACATGGAATGTGACATCATTCTTATAAAATTGGCTTATTCATGTTCATTCACTTTATAATTTTGTCCATTAGATAAGCTTGCACCTTTCACTAGCATGAATTAATTTGTGAATGTGTCAAACTTTAGGTACTCATTCAGGGAATCAATAATTTACTGTAGATGACTATATGGGTTTGAACATTGTACTTCATGATTTTGAGTTCCCCCTAAGTTCATTAGGTAATTTATCACCTAAAAGTGGCATTTCTACCTTGACATCATGCTCTCATCTCTTACTAACAATACACTAGTTATCACTAATTTGTGCACAGCTTCTGCACCATCTAGTTCACTCCTCATTTTCTCTTCTACGTAGCGTGCACATGTATCACCCAATATTGCATGTTCCTTTGAATGGATTTGGCTAACAACCTTTTGCACAAGTCTTGTGCTAAGTTGTAGACTTTCATGTAATTTTTGCCTTAGATGATAATTGTGCACCTCACCTTTCCACAACTCGCAACACCGCACCAAGTCTTATGCCTACTCTCTAAATTTCATGCCCTCACATGCCTTGTAGTTCTACACTAACTTTTGATATTTCTTATTGACTCATGTGCCCTTTTTAGCTCACAGATCCACATGCTTTACTCTTGTGTTCCCTTTAGTCTTAACACTCTTGGAATTCATGGATTCCACAAAACATCTACGTATCTACTCACCCTATTCACATGCTCGAGGAGGTTCCTTAGATATCATCCAACATAGAAGATGAACTATTGTAACCATCTTCTTGGTAAATGAAATCAGTTGTAACTGCTCTTGTAATCTACTTGTTTAAATATGTAATATACATGTCTAGAAAAGAGGTCAATGCTTTTTACACAGTCTTAACACAGATAACATGCTCTACATATCTACTCTATAATACATGCACTATAGCACATTATATCAATTTTCCTTATTCACCAATAATGAATAAAAGTTGCATTTCCTACAAATAAGACTTTTGCTCCATTGAATGTGTTTGGTTACTTTTATGTAAATTAGCTTTACTCATTCACTCTACATAACCAAACTCGATTGTCCTCCATGCACTTGGTCCTGGGCCCCATGACATAGACCTTTGGTATCAGAGTAGAAAGTTCTATCCTTTTTCTATGCCTATAGACACACAAGCACAACTCAAGAATAAAGGTTTATCAATCAATTATATTTCAAAATACCTGAAAGAATGTCATAGCAAAAGTAAGATGGCTGATACCTAGAAGCAACCTGAGGTAGCACCAAAAGTTCAAAAGCTCATTGTTGACACTCTGTAGGCACAGTGCACTACACTTTTTGGCCAATTATGTGACTTGTTATTACAGTTCAACCTAATGTCTTCTAAACTACCTCCATAGTTTTCTCAATGCTAGTTTCAATAATAGACCCCTTCAAAGTGGAAGTCAATCTTGACATCCCTCTATTCGAATGCAAGATCAATGCCAAAGAATTGGATGCCTTAATTCAATAAATAGAACCATATTTATCAATAAATCACTTTACTGAGACTGAGAAGATCACCTTCACAGTGCTAAAGATGTCCATTCTAGTGGTTCACCATTGGGAGATTTTAGTGTGAAGCATGCACAAGAGTGCATTCCAATTGAATCCTAGAAGACATTTGTTGACATGCTAAATGAGGAATACTACCCTCTACACCACCTTAAGGAGGAGTACATCAATTTATATCAATTGTACCAATATAAATATCAGTTCATGGAAGATATCACCAACATATTCCATGACTAATCTATGCACCTATCTGATAACCTGGATGAGTCACATAAGGTGTTGAAGTACAACAATAAACTCTCACCTTACATTCATGCAAAGATGGAGTTCTTGAATCCTGACATGTTGAGGCAAGCATGTTGTAATGCCACCAAAATCAAAGCCAAGGTAAGGATGAAGCAACATTCTACCTCTTCCTCCAATATAGCACATAAGGCCTTACTTACACATAACTCCACATCACAACCTTCTGCATAGGAGCAACAACAACACACTTCTCGCAAAGAAGAAACACCAAAAGACTACTCAACAATCAAAGACCCCAACATCTTCTAATTCAAACAAAGGCAAGAAGAAGAAGTTTGATGATAAGTGGTGCCATCACCATCACTCATCTACCCATGATGATTTTGAATGTTGTGTGTAGTAATCCTTGCTCACCCAATCTGCATCAGGACCCACATTGATGGATGACACTGATCTAGATGTCTCTTGTCTAAGCACCAACACCACTACAATTAACATCTTCGGGGAGCATGAATGCCTCTTCCACACCAAATTTTGGGTAAAGGGTCAACCTCTTCATGTCATCATCGACAGTGGTATCCAAAAGAACATCATTACATAATTTATGGCTCAACACCTTGGTCTTACCGCTACTACGCACTCCAAACCATACTCTCTGGGGTGTTTGTAGTAGGGGAAGGATAAATAGGTTTGACGATAATGCACTTTTTAGTACAAAGTCAAGCCTATGGAAGACAACATCACTTATGACATTGCACCTTTGGAGGTTTGTGATATCCTATTGGTAAGATTGTATTAGTATGATCATGAAGCCACATATCAAGCCAAACCATAGTGTTGGATGATTTATGCGTAAGAGTATTTCTACAACCTATTTAATTCAGTGCCCATGACCAAAGTCATCTTGGTCTCTTCCAAGTAGTGTTGCAAGCTCGTATCACATGCACTAAAGTTTGTGTTACTCATGTTCTACCCTAACACATCTACATATAAAAAAATGACAAAGTGAACCCTTGCAGTGTGCAACACTCACACACCATTGTAGCAGTAATAGCTTGACAAGTTACTAGTGTAGCAAAGTGAATTCTTCACAAACCTTGAAGGCCTTCTAATGTACTGTTCAATAAAACATAAATTTAGTTCCTAAATCCCCTCTTCCTAATATCCCCCTATATCATAGATTGGTTTGTGATAATGATGAAGTTTGGTGCCAGATACAAGAGCTCCTTGATCAGGGCAAGATCATGCCTAGCTCTTTACCTTACGGGAGTCTGATAATCCTTGCACCCAAGAAGGATGGGTCTTGATGACTTTGCATTGACTATCACTCACTCAACAAAATCATAATGAAGAATTAATATCCAGTTCCATGTATTAATGACCTCTTAAACCAGTTCCAAGGTGCACAATACTTTACCAAAATAGACTTGAAGTTAAGTTATCATCAAGTTCCAATCCATCTTGAAGACGTTTGGAAGACAACATTCAAGACATGAGATGGATTATAAAAATGGTTGGCCATGCCTTTTGTGGTCACCAGCCACCTTCATGTGCTTGATGGATGATCTACTCAAGCCTTTCCTAAACTCCTCCATCATTATCTACGACATCCTCATCTTCAACAAGACTTGGGAGGAACATATGGAACACATCTCTCATGTCTTAGACACTTTGTACCAACACAAGTAACAATCTAACTTAGTGAAGTGTACATTTGATGTCACATAGGTCCAATACCTAGGCTACATCATTGATCACACTAGCTTTAGAGTAGATCCAAAAAAGATCAAAGTGATACAAGATTGGCCTACTCCACATAATCTCACCAAATTAAGGAGTTTTCTTAGACTCGCTAACTTCTATCATAGGTTCATCCTCAGTTTATCACACATATCTTAGGCTCTCAGTCATCTCACCCATGACAAATACAAGTTTGATTGGACTCCTGCATAACAATGCACTTTTGAGTCACTCTAGCAATGCCTCTATTTAGTGAATGTTCTCACAATGCCTGACATTGTGCACTCTTTTGAAATCCACATTGATGCATCTAACTATGCACTTAGTGCAGTTCTCATGTACCATGGACATTCAGTCACATACCACTCAGAGACATTTAGTGACATGGTACATAGGTACTCCACCTATGAGAAGGAACTGTATGTTATTATGCAATCCATAAAGCAATGGTGCCACTACATTCTTGGGAAGGAGACAATTATTCATTCAGACCATCAACCACTTTAGTTCTTACAAACGTAGAACAAGATGGAAAATTCACACCATATGAATTGGATGACTTACCTACAACAATTCCATCTCATGATCAACCACAAAAAAGGGAAGGAAAACAAGGCCATAGACTGCCTTAGTCGACTACCGGTTCACGCACTCATCACGATGCTAGATAAGTGTGACCACATCTTCGTAAACTGGGTACCTCTCTAATCAACTGACCAAGATTTTTTAGCAACCTACACAAACCTTGTGCAAGGTAAACATTATCAGAGTTCTACTTATTTGACCAGCTTCTTTACAAGCTCAAACATCTTTATGTTCCCATTGGTGCACCTCACTAATGACTCATTTAGGAGGCAAACTATGCCAAGACCATGGGACAATTCAGCTTGACAAAGACTCTAGTTGCATTTCAGTCACATTTATTCTAGCTATACATACACACTAGTGTCGATCACCACATCAATTCTTGCATTCCTTGTTGCATTGCCAAGCCCACGAATAAGAAGCTAGGACTCTACACACCTCTTTCGATTCCATCCAAACCATGGGAATCCATCAGCATGGATTTCATGGCTAGACTGCCTGTGATGAGATGATAACATGATGTTGTTTTCATTGTAGTAGATTAGTTTTCCAAGATGGTTATCATGGTCACTTGTAGAAAAGACATTGATGCAGTTGGCACTATGTAGGATTTCTTCAACCATATTTGGGTTCATTTTGGGCTACCAACCTCCATCATCTTTAATAGGGATCCATGATTTGTGAGTTATTTTTGGCAAACATTATGGGATTTGATGGGTACATAGTTGGATCAGTCGATAACTTTTCATCTTTAGATAGATGGTTAAATCAAAGTGGTCAATCAGACACTTGTTCATCTTCTATGAATGTACAACCATTCACATACTTGCACTTGGGATGATAATATCCTATACATTCAACACACTTACAATAAGGATCTTCATAGCTCTACTGGCCACAGTCCATTCCAAACATGTCTTGGGTTTCAACCTTCGACGCCTCTTGACATCTCCTACCATGTACCTATAGGCACTGAGTTCCATGCACAAAAATAGGAAATGGATAAGGTCAAGAAGTTTTTGCATCACATTCAGTTTGTTTACCAACAAGTTCGATAGATTCTCTCTCACACCCAAGTAAAATACAAGGAGTGTCATGATGCACATCGCACACCTCATGCATTCTGATTTGGTGATAAAGTCTGATTGTAACTTCAAAAATAGCACTATAAAGGTCTACACTAAAATATCAAGCATTTGCACTATGGTCCTTACACCATTATGTATGTAGTTGGTAAGAACACTTTCATTCTTGATCTACCTCAGTACTTGGGCATGGACCTAGTCTTTAATGTGGAGCTTCTCAAGCCTTACACTCCACTTTTTGAGCTATCAATCACACAACATCTTTCTGACTTGGATCCCACACTTTTGCACCCCAAAGAGAAGGCCCAGATCATTGAAGTGATAGACACATGCACCAATAATGACACACATCAAATTTTTAGAGTGGTCAACATTGATTAATTTTTTGATCAAGCCAAGTGGTATACTTTGCAGTAACTTCAAGTGTAGTTTCCACAACTGTAAACTAACATAATGAAGACCATTTCTCTCCCAAAAAGGATTAATGATCTGTGCATAACTTCTATACCATCGAGTTTACTCCTCATTTACTCTTCTATGTAGTGTGCACACATCTCACCCAATCTTGCATGCTCCTTTGCATGAAGTTGGATAACAACCTTTTCCAAAAGTCTCATGCCAACTCATATACTTTCATGCAATGGTCACCTTGAATCACAACTGTGCACCTCACCTTTCCACAGCTCACAGCACCATGCCAATTCCTGTGCTTGCTCACTGACTTCCATACCATCACACACCTTGCAACTCTGCACTGAATTCTATTCCTACTTGTTGGCTCTCACACCCTTCGTAGCTTACAAATCCATGTACCTTTCTCTTGTGTTTCCTACAGTCTCAATACTCTTTAACTTATTGGATTACACAACACATCTAAATGTTGACTCACACTATCCACATGCTCTAGGAAGTTCCTTAACCATCATCTAGCTTGGAGGATGAATTTACATAATAATCTTCTTGGTAACTAACAACAGTTGTAATTGTTCTTGTATTCTACCTCTATAAATATGTAATATACGCATCTGGGAAAGAGGTCGATGTTTTTCACACAATAATAACACAGATATCATGTTCAACGTATCTACTCTATAATACATGCACTGTATCACATTGTACCAATTTTCCTTATTCACCATTAATGAATACAAGTTGCATTTTCTATAAATAAGACTTCTGCTCCATTGAATGTGTTTGGTTACTTCTACTTTAATTAGCTTTAGTCTTTCACTCTACACAATCAAACTCAGTTTTGACCCACTTACCTGGTCCTAGGCCTCATGGTGCAGATCAATCACTTACACATTGTGTTTCTACCAATTCATTTTTCTTAAAAGGCATTGTAGTTCACTAAATATCTTCAATAAAAGCTTTACTGAGTCGAGATCATAATCAACCATCATCTCTCTTAAAAAGCAACATCCTCTCATGTTCAAGTGTGATATCTAAGCTTAGGCTACAAGGATGGAGCTATAGGGCTTATTTAGACCTCATCAACTTTTACCCATAGATGACATTCTGTCAGAGCAAAACCTCTTTCGGAGAAGTTAAGGAAAAACTTCTCAATCAGCAACTTTCTCAACTCAACATCTTTCCTCCAGTCTTGTGAACATTGATTTTAAGGTATTGATCTTAAGTTGAGGCCTACGGATGTTTCACTATCTCAACAAGTAGATGTGAGGTCTAACTTGTGATTAAACTCAGAATTATCAGTCCTTGTTGAATCTCATATTACAGATAAGCAGAGTGGTATGGAGACTGTGTTTCCACTTATGATTGTGTGTTCCCTGTTGGATCCTCTTGATACAAACCTTCTATGAAGAATATGTAAATCCATGATCTTATAGATTGAAACAAGTGTATTACTATTTATATGAATCCACTTACAGAAAGATGAAACTCTACAACTAAAAATAATTGTTCTATAGATCACAATGTTCGCTTGTAGCACAATGAGGATATTTATGCCTATCCCTCAATGTTCACATTGTAAACTAGTCAAATTCAAACATGAAATGAGTGGACATTCTTTACAAGACCATATGTACTCCTTGATTCACTCAGACCAATGTCATTAGATGAAGAAATCGAGGTGTTGGGGATGTGTAGGTAGTTTGGAGTCACTAACAATCTTTGTGATTGTTCGTGAAACACAGACCACCAATATGAAAACCATGACCATGAAATGGAAGTTCATAAGGAGTACTAATACCCACCAAGTGCACTTAGTCCAACTCTTATCCTCCTATCCATACCAATTGCAAACCATTTGACCTTGCTGACCTACCCAAGAGAGCGATGAGAGAGAGAGAGATCAATTTTTGCCATTTTTTTGCATGTTAAAGCTTATTGAACTTGCAAAATACCTATGGGGATCTCAATATACCTTCCATAAGCCTTCACACATGCCATAACTATTATACAGTTCGTACAACAACTGAAACTCCCCTTTTTGTAGTGATCTTCTTGGCTACACATTGAACCTATAATTTGTCGGTTTAGTAGTCTTCCTCTGACATTTATGACATGGAATACATTATATATCTTCTTGAACATTTGTACTTATTGAAAAATTGTACATTTCACTCTAACATGACCAAAAGGTGGTAAAAAGGATATTAAGACAAGTGTACAAATATGACAAAGATGAAACATATTTCTTGACCTCAAAATGTGACTAGACCTCTCTAAGGACCATGGTGAACATGTTGAAACATAAAATACCTCATGAAATTTTTAATTTTTAAGGGGGGTTGACCAAATTTGACCTAGAGGTAAAATTAGTCAACATTTTAGTGATTTCATAAGGGTAGCATGCTTGCTATGCTAAGGACCAGTTGCCTTATCCTATCCTTAGGCAATGGAGTCACCTATACACTACATTTGACACTAAAATGCCTTTGAATAGACCAAAAACCCACACCACACAATAAACAAACAAACACACAAAGCAAGACATGCACTTGTGATCTCTAAGAACTTAGGAGAAAGACACAAAAAACTAAGCAAACTAAACTAAGTACAAACTAACCTGAAACAAACTTTCTCCTCCTAGATCAAAAGGGAAATTTGCACCATATTTTGCTCCATGAAATGAAGGAATGTCTGAAGTATGTTTTTTTTTAGCATTGGCCTTGATATCTTCAATTTATTCATGTTTGACAATCTCTTTGGCATGATATTCAATGTAACCACAACAACTACAAACATATCACCTATGAAGGTGAATTCCTCTTGCACTTCAATAATCTCAATCTTCTCATGAGACTCCTCAGATAGTACTTCCAATGATGCTTCAACAAAACATGTTTCCTTGACCTTTATGGTACTTTGAATGAGATCCAACTTCTTACCAGTTGTAAACTCTTCAATCTCTTCAAGGACTTTTGCATAGTCAATCCAATCTTCATCATTGTCCTCCATGGTCACATCTTGTTCTATCTCCTTGTGCTCTTGACTTTCAACCTTGCAAAGCTCTTCAAGTTCTTATAGAAGTTCAATATGCTACTGCAAATCATCTTTGCCTTCAAACTCATCCACGTGACCATGTTCATGAATGTCATAGTCATCATATATTGCCCCATCGTGTTTTTTAAAATCTTGGTGAGGTTTTTCAAGACATGTTTGTTCAATGGAAACCTTGCATTCTTCTTCAAAAATGTCATTTTACTCTCCTATAAGTAATAGATTTTCAATACTTCATATTCATTAAACATGTGCAAATAGGTCTGCCACATGCCTTGATCAAGGTCTTTATGAAAAGAAGCAACATTATTTAGCTCTTCTCTTTCTTCACTCAAGAAGGTTGAATTGTGTTTGTCTTCTCCAAGAGGAGTCCCTATAGTTAACTCTTATTCATAGACACTTGTGTCATCTTCTTGATTAGCTACAAATTAAGCTTGTTCTTCTTTACTTGCCTCCCATAGGATGGGTTCCCCTTAAATAAGAGATGAGGTGGGAGGGTGGTGAACAAGTTAATTATTTGGAGAAGGAGAATGAGGTGTGATGGAGGGCTCATGAATGGGCATGGGAATGGAAGGAGACACTCAAAAGAATCCTTAGAGGAAGAGAAGGTTATATTGGACTATAGACACTTCATTTTCTTCAACAAGCACCTCACCTTTCTCATAGCCCTCTTGAGGCTCTCCACAAGCTTTAACTTCATCTCTCACCTTCTCAACCAAGACCTCTTTTTGATTTTGAAACTCTTCTTAGATAGACCTCCAAGATGGACAAACTATAGGTTATTTAAGAGAAGGCAATGGGTTTTGAACAAACACAAGGTTTTCCACCTTAACATCAACTTCTTAGTCTTCACTCTCTTCATCTTTCTTTCTCCAAGACTTCACTACTTGGTTCCAAGTTGGAACTTTGAGGCTATTAGGCACATTTGGAGGCTCCTCTTGAGGATTGTGAATGATTTCATGAGGCTAAGGAGGATGAGAAAATTGATTTGGAACATAAGAAGACTCTTGAGGATGGAAAGGGGAGACTTGTTCTGCAACCATATTTTCACCTTCTTTAAAGCCTTCTTGAGGTCCTTCAACAGCTACAAGTTGATTCTCAACTTCTTGGTTTTCCTACCTTTCTAACCTATCTACCCACCATTGTATATAGCATCTAATTTCATGCAAATATTCATTGATGATAGAGTTACCTTCCTTCTCAACCAATATCCACTTATCCATAAGGAAATGAACCAAATTTCTCATCTTCTCTATGAGATGAATAGGGATCACATCAAGTTCCTTATCCCATTTCTTCATCACCCTTTCTGATTTTAGCATATTTGACATGATTACCAACAAGGATTTAGCTTGAGGTGGAATTGAAGTAGTAGTAGTATGAGTTTTGGTATTAACCTTGAAAAGGTTGTTTAGGAGCTTGATAGGATGGATAGGGTTGATGGGGAAGACTGCCTCCAAGAAGTTGCCTCTTAAGAGCTTGGATTTATTCTTCAAGAGTCTTAAGCTTATCTTATTGATAGCTTTATTCATGGGCTTCTTCACAAGGATGTTTAACAACTTCATGACCATATGGAGGACTAGGTTGACCATAGGGATGCCATGACTCATAGGAATTTTAAAAACTTTGATACGGTTGTTAAGAAGCATAGTATGGATCATGACAAAGCTGATAGGAAAGTGTATAGTAGGAATTCTCAACATATCTAGCCATATCAACTTCATTAGTCAAATGAAACACAATACTTGATCAAAATGTTCTAAAATAAGTACGTGGGTTTCTTATAACTAGTTGATTGCATTCAGAGTCACCATTGGTGTTCGCTTGAATGCTTACAAAAGTTGATAGTAGGAAGAACACACCAAAAATACTTCTACTCTTTTAGACCTTGGTCCCATCGAGCATGCCAGAACTGTTATAACTAAATATTGCACCCTTGGAAGAGGTTATTCATACCTCTCTAAATTTGGCTAACATGGGATTACCTCTAACACTATGGGTTGCCTATCGCAAAGTTAAACTTGTAGATTATGGGCTAGCTCCCTTGATCTATCTTTTAGGCTCACACACTACACTAGGATAATCACTATTGGGGGAAAAAAGGTAAGAATGAAACATAAAACAACCTAAACTAATGAAGGTGATACACCAAATATAAGTCCACAAAACATACTTGCATTTGAACTAAGAAATAAGACTACTAAAACTAACCTCAACTCAAAATTATTCTAGCATAAGTGTTTCTTAATGGAGACAAATTGTTATGCATATCTAGAGGTGGGTAAAAAATAGGTTTTATCTTAGACACTACTAATCCCTCTCATACTTTAAAACATAGGCTTGCCAAAATGGCTTGCATATATAAAACATAGGAGAGGAGAGAGAAGAAGTGAAGTGGAAGGGTCAAAAGTGTCAAGACATGGAAACAAGTTACAATGTAAGATAATGAAGTGGAAAATAGGTCATGAAGTTATCTTGGATAAGTGTCCATAAAAAACATAACACCTTCCTTGAAGTTGGTGTGGGGATCTCCATGGTCTTTCTTGAAACTGCCCTCATGATGATGAGTAGTCCATCTATATTGAACTACCTTAGAAGGCCTTTGAAAATAGGATCTGAATTGAGAAGGTGGAGATATGATTTTTGACAGTCATCTACACCCTTCAACTGATAGCATTCTCCTTGTCACTTGTCACTTACCTTCTTGCAATTATTCACTAGCCCTTCTTGGTTTGATTCATACACTTGTCATCATGGTGACC
Source organism: Torreya grandis (assembly GCA_037957365.1). NCBI lineage: Eukaryota > Viridiplantae > Streptophyta > Pinopsida > Cupressales > Taxaceae > Torreya > Torreya grandis. Next base: position 1,995,814 of record JARHVA010001706.1, on the reverse strand, counting down.
TATAGGTGTTCAAGGAGATTAGTTACATAGGTGTTAGACACCTATTAATACCTTATTTTTCCTCTGGTCTATCAAATAGACCTCAATGAAACTCAAACAACACTTCTCATCTTCACACTAGGCAGTCACTATGCTATATCATTGTCCTATTCAAACTCCATGCAATGAATAGTCTAGCAGAGGGGTTTCCATGATTAACTAAGGTGAGAATGGTATATAAGGAGTTATAAAACATCCCTACACACCTCCCTCAATGGATTTCATTCACCTACTCCCTTTTGTACTTGTGAAACACATCAAAGCTTATTTAAAACCTAGAATTAGGTTTGTGCGTACAAGTGACAGTATAAAATAATTAGATGTCAAGGATCTTGGGAGAGTGATAAACATGTCCAAAACACTTTCAATGCCAATTGACCACTTATATATGCATATCCCTTCATGTTTTCTCCATCGGGTTCATATAAGGGTTTTTGGTAGTTGTTAATAATGATTCATAAAAGTTAGATGTCTAACTCTCGAACTAATTCCACTAAGTTTGAGTTTAGGACCCTCCTCAACTTTCCCCAGTTGGTTGAGGCACCATGCAACACATCCATACATATATGAGCAAAAGAAGATGGCTCTTGAGCTCCTTCTAGGCATTCTAAGTAGGTCTGAGACCAAATTAGGCCAAAATGACCAATTTGAGCGATTTCTCTACAAACCAATGGGTCTTATCAACTCTCCACTTTCCCTTGAAGGCTCCAAAACTAATTCGGAAGATCATGTGGTCATATGAGTCTCAGTAGAATTCATGAGGGCTTAGGTGTAGTTCTAGGACTAATAGTCATAGACTGTATAAATGGGTATATGACCAACTCAGATTGTTTCTAGTGGTTGTAGGGAATTTTAAACCCTTGATTGCATCCAATGAAACTATAGACATCATCCTACATTCATCCAAGTCTCTCACATTTAATTTTTTCTTCATTCATGTACCATGCCTACAGGTTTGCCTTGACTATGGAGTGCCCTCTATTTTAGACAAAATAGAGGATACTTCCCATTTTGGTATGGACTAACTAATACAATGGAGTTATATTATAACTCATGATGATTCAATGTTCTGATTTTAAAGGTTTTATCATGCTCCAATAGTCCTCTACACCTCAAACTCTCAAGACTAGCTTCTTGACACTATCACTATGTACAATATTCTTGGTGGGCTTAAGAACCTTGAGTTGTGACTATAGGTCTAGGTTCTTGCTTTTTGAAATCACATGAGAATGTGATATTACCACTTTGAGATTGGTTTTAACATGGTAATTCCATACCTATATCAAACTCCTAAACCTGCAATCTCCATTGGCTAGGCTAGTTTGTCGTATGTGTTGATTGTGTCCCTATAGGTGTGCATATTAGGAAAGTTATGAGGTTCCTGTAGGTAGTGATGTGTGTTTGAGAATCACATGGAATGTGACATCATTCTTATGAAATTGTCTTATTCATGTTCATTCAATTCATACTTATTTCCATTAGCCAAGCTTGCACCTTTCACTAACATGAGCTATTTTGTGACTGTGTCAAAATGTAGGTACTCATTTGGGGAATCAAGAATTTCTTGTAGGTTACTATACAAGTTTGAACATTGAACTTCATGATTTTGAGTTCCCCCTAAGGTCATTAGTTAATTTCTCACCTAAAAGTATCATTTTTGCCTTGATATCATGTTCTCATCTCTTATTAACAATGCACTAGTTGTCACTTGCACATTGTGTTGCTACAAGTTCATTTGGCTTAAAAGGCACTGTAGTTCATTGAATATCTTCAGTAAAAGCTTGACTGAGTTGAGATCACAATCAACCATCATCTCTCTTAACAAGAAAAATCCTCTCATGTTCAAGTGTGATATCAAAGATTAGGCTACAAGGATGGAGCTATAAGGCTTATTCATACATCATCAACTTCTAACCACAAATGACATTGTGTAAGAGCAAAACCTCTTTCAGAGAAGTTATGGAAAAACTTCTCAATGAGCAACTTTCTCAGCTTTGCATCTTTCCTCCAATCTTGTGAATATTGATTTTAAGGTATTGATCTTAAGCTAAGGCGTGAGGATGTTTCACTATCTCAACAAGTAGATGTGAGGTCTAACTTATGATTAAACACAGAATTCTCGGTTCTTATTGAATATCTTACTACAGATACACAAAGTGGCATGGAGACTATGTTTCCACTTATGATTGTGTTATCCATGTTTGATCCTCTTGATACAAACCTTCTTTGAATAATATGACAATCCATGCTCTAAGAGATTGAAACAAGTGTATTACTTTTGATATGAAGCCACTTACAGGAAGATGAAACTCTACAACTAAAAATAACTATTTTGCAAACCATAATGTTCACTTCTAGCACAATGAGGATATTTATGTCTATCCCTCCATGTTCACATGTGAAAAACTAGTTGAACTCAATCATGAAATGAGTTGACATTCTTTGCAAGACCATATGCATTGCTTGATTCACTCAGACCAATGCAAAAAGATGAGGCAATTGAGGTGTTGGGGATGTTCAGGCAGTTTGGAGTCATTAATAGTCTCAGTGATTGTTCATGAAGCACATACCACCAATCTAAAAACCATGACCATGAAATGGAAGGTCATAAGGAGTACTAGTACCCACCAAGTGCACTCAGTCCAACTCTTCTCCTCCTATCTATACCAAGTGAAAACCATTTGACCTTGTTGACTTGACCAAAAGAGCGATGTGAGAGAGATCAATTTTTGCTATTTTTGGGACTGTTGAAGCTTTTTTTAACTTGGAAAAGATTTGTGAGGATATCAATATACCTTCCATAAGCCTTCACATGTGCCATAAGTGTTATACAATCCATAAAACAATTGAAACTCCTCGTTTTGTAGTGATCTTCTTAGATAGATGTTGAACCTACAATTTGTCAGTTTGGTAGTCTTCCTCTAACATTTCTAACATGGCATATGTTAGATATATTTTTGAAAATTTGTCCTTAGTGAAAAATTGTACATTTCTCTTTACGTGACCAAAAGGTGGTAAAAAGGCTATTAAGACAAGTGTACAAATATGACAAAGATGAAACATATTGCTTGACCTCAAAATGTGACTAGACCTCTCTAAGGACCATGGTGAACATGTTCAAACATAGAAGACCCCATGAAAATTTAAATTTGCAAGGGGGGTTGACCAAATTTGACCTAGGGGTAAAATTAGTCAATAGTATGTAATATCAATCTTGAGTAAGAACTGGGTAGCTACCTAGGGGTATGGGGCATGATGTCCATCACGACACCCAAGTAGGGAAGGGAGATGCATGAGGTCCCTCATGACATCTAAAAGTAGTGTGTGTAACAAGAAAAGACAAGTGTCATGGTCATGATGCATAAAATAAAACACACATACAAAACACATGAGGCACACAAAGGAGGCCAAGGGGATTTAATACAAGGGACATGAGCACATGTCACTAAATATAAGAAAACAAGACATACAAGGACATGTTCAAATGTCCACATATGCAAGCAACAAGCAAGTTGGCTTAGAGCCACATAGAAGGACATGTTCAAATGTATACATACATAATCAAGAAGGCACACACAAGGACATTGGCACATGTCCAAATCATACATACTATGAAATAAAAATGGCTTAGAGTCAAAGAGAAATGGCATATTCAAATGCCCTTGAATAGAAGAAGCATATAGATACAATCAAATATAAACTAGGGAAGTTATAAATGAAATTATGCATAAACATGTAATACAAATCTATGTAAGGGTTATGATGTACATGTGTTAAGTCTAAAGTAATGATAGATAGCAAAAGTCTCGAGTAAGTGTAACATGATCAATATCAAGATATAACAATGCTAAAGCTATTATGTAGAGTATACGATAGAACCTAGTAATTGAAACTATGTATAGGGTACCCCTAAGTGGGTGAATGTGTCAAGTGATGACCCATGTATCTGTGTAAATGCCCCCAATGGGTAGATAATAGCAAGCTTGGATCGGTGTAGTGGACCTAAGTCCAGTAGCAATATACAAGCACTCAAAAAGAACAAGTGAAGCATGTATGTATGATAAAATCGATTATGCCAAGATAGCTAGAATATGTAGTGTCTGGAAAATATAATAAGTGTAAACATAGCAATTCATATAATCTATAAATTTTGTGTTTTCTGAGTAAATATTTGAATGTTTTTGTGTTTTTTAACATATTGTATTGTTTTTGTATTTTATGGTATAAGCTATGTATAAGCAACATGAAAATGACCTATGTACAAAGAGTAAGAGAGAAGGAAAATATGTACAAGAAGGAAGGAACAATACTAACTGATGAATTACATGGGAGACTCACTATCAATGTGGCTTGTGTCAAATAAAGGAATTATGATTGTGCATGTTGTGTGAAAGGACAATTGTGGTCCAAGAATCCGCTACACTGAGTGATATATATCTAGCCCTGCCTATGTAGTGGTGGTAGGAATCTATGACATTGATTGTGGTGTCATGTGAATTGTAAGGGTCTTATGGACCCATTTGGTAGAAGATGTTGTAGGTGGCATAGGTGCCCTATGCTGGGAACCCTGATAACTCAATAATATTGATTTGGGAAGAAAGTGAGTAGAGGGAGGGCCTCTATAATCTGCAACATATCTCTAACACAAGGGTATCTCTAATAATGGTCTCCATGAGAGAGTATGTTTACTGATAGGAATTGTGTTTGGAGTTATAACTGATAATTATGTTTTAACTAGAAATTGTGTTGTAATTGGTAACTATTTTGGAATTGGTAATTGGACGTAACTTGTGGGATAGGTAGAGGGTAATCATATAAGAGACCCTCAACTGTGACCCCTTGATTTCCATATATATATATATATATTAGTCATTTGTGCACTGTGGATGGAATGGCTCGTAGTTGTTGCATCCATGACCTACCCAATAATATGTCAAATATGTCTGCACTATGTAGTACTAAGAATCTAGTGGCCACATGTGTTGGTCCAACCTGTAGTGGAAGTGAAATCTCCTTGATGAAGCTCTAAACCTAACCACTAAAACTACTGATAACTATGTCTATCGGGAATATATCTTTCTTTGAATAACCCAGATGTTATAGAAGTGTGATAGTGCACATGTTAATGCTTGACCCATTGTCAATGACACTTAGGATAGGATGATGATCTATGTAGGCTCATACAAGGACTGCATATAAATATATATCATCACCAACAATCTCCTTCTTTGAGAAAGTGATAAGTGGTCTAGATAGAACTGTAGTGTGGTACACACTAATGGTATTTTATAGTGGGTGTGCCTCCTCTGTAGTAGTGTGATATGATGTTGATGGTGGATGTGCTTGATATGTGTAATGAACATCTAAAGTGTTCCATGCCTCATTCATTGTGTGCTTTGGAAGTAGATTTGAGAATATTTTTAATTATTTAGCTTTCATTTGTTGTACTTTAGGTGCCTCTATGTGTGTGCCCACATCAATAATGTTAGCCTCAATCAAATCTTGTATCTCATGGTTCAGGTTGATGCATATGTTTGTTGTATGCCCTGGTGCCCTGTGATACTCGCAAAATGCATTAGAATCATAATTATTTAAAATAGGTTGTGTCGTATCAACCTCTCTGATGGGAGGGAGAGATATGACATTGTATTATGAGAGTTGTTGTAAAACACGTGTTGGAGATTTTGTAAGGTTGTTGAAAACTCTACATGGAGGAGCTAATAAAACTAGGCGAGGAGATGGATCTGAATCTGTATTAATTGTGGTCTTTGGATTACTCTTGTTTTTAGTGGCCCTTATCTTGTATGGAGGCTTACTAAAATTCTTAGCAGTTGATTATGATCCAATTGTATATTTTAGTTTGTCCATTGAGAGAAGCTTGACTTTTCTTTATTTCATTGTGTGGAACAAATCTATGAAGGTTGGAAACTTCTTTAAAATAACTTTTTGTAATGATGGTATAAGACTATGTTTGAAGATGTCCTAAAGTTCTTTATTTACCATGGGGATAGTTAGTTTGGCCAATATAGTCTTGTATTGTAAGACATATTTTTCAATAGGCTCATTTGTTTTTTGTTTCAATTGTGCAACTTGAGCATATGATATCTTATCACTGATGTTTATGGAGAAGTATGTTAAAAACACGTATGCCAATGGATTGAATGTGGTGATAGATTGATTCAGTAAATCATAAAACCACTATAAGGCATAATCCTTTAAACTGTGTGGAAATAACTTAGTAAGAAGCTAATCATTGGACACGTAGTCCAAACATGTTGCATGAAAAGGTCAAAGATGGTGATATGGGTCACCCTTACCATCATACAATGTAAGCTTAGGAGCCATGAATCTGTATGGCAAAGGAGTTAATGCTATGTGATGTGCCAAAGGTGTATGTAAGAGAACATTAGAATCCAAGGCATGTGATGGCCTAATGGCTCCATTCTCAAGATGTAACACCTTAGCCTATAGAATATGAACATCATGCATAAAGGATTGTACATCTGGAGTGGAGGAACTAGCCATAGGAGGTGTAGATGTCATTGAAGGTTGTTGAGTTACAATTGTTGGTTATGCTAGCTGAGTTGGCCCCAATGTATGTGTAACAATGTTATTAGCTAGGGGAGTTGAATATTGACCATTCTTTAACTTTTTTAGTTCTTCGTGAATAATATTGATAAGGTCATCTTGCATATCCAAATATTTGGAAACAAAATATTACAATTTTCTTTTATCAGTTTCATCAAATTGGTTGTTTAATTCTGTCATTGTTGTTTGGGAAGTAAGAAAACAAATTGTTGTATATTTTGTACCCTTAAAGAAATTTAATCTAGGAAAGATTGCAAAAAACAAATATTGAAACAAATCTGAGATTTTAGAACTAATATTTGAGCATAGACACAAAAAGGATACAAACCCTAAGAGCAACTAAGGTTAGGGTTTGAGCAATGTTCAAAGTAAGTCGGGTTCACCAAATTTATTAATCTTTAGGACATAACAACTATAAATCCTATGTTTGTTAAAGAGTTGAGTATACTAAATCAAAAAAATGATATACAATAAATACAACCACTGATTTATTATAGAATTGACTAGCTTTGACTTTTTTCAAAATAACAATAAATAGTGCAAGTAAGAACTTAGCTGGAAAACAATTGAAACAGATGATATGGGTCCTAGAAACTATGGTGGAAGATGGTCTGAGTGTCGCAACTTGGATACTGGTGTCAAGACCCCTCCTAGATAGTAGCGCCATAATTGGACAGTAGCACCATTATTGAAAATGTGATGGTAGTGCCCTGATAGTGGTGGTAGTGTCATCTGTGCAGGATTATCCCAAGCTTATGGGCGCACCTATATCTAGATATCTGAAGTATGTTCCTCTGTGCATGAGTTCTTAAACCCTGTATTTTGCCTATTATAACTAATTTTGTGAGTAAACCCTAATCCTCCATGTAATTAGGGGTATTTTGCCTATTATGACTGATTTTGTGAGTAAACCCTAATGCTCCATGTAACTAGGGCATCTAGTGATATGAGCTAAAAGTGTGTTTGTTAGTAGAGTAGGTTGGACATCCTCAACATCCCATTATGATGAGAGTTGCCTACATAGCAATACTCTAAGGAGGGATCAAGCCCGATGTAGTTCTCACCACTTAAGTGTTGGAGCAAGTGCAAGTGAATCTAGTATGATAGTGACCTTGAGTGCCTTAAAATGTACTTGAGACTGGAAATCTGGGTAATTTGAGCTTAGGACTATTGTAGATAGTAGTATGCAAAAGTAGGGAAAAATAGGGTCTGATAACTTTAAATATGCACGACTTGTTCTGAGTTTGAATGTGTATTTCATAGATGATTTCCATCTAGTGGTTAGAGGGCTAAAAGTCATGTATTTATATTATTATGATTCTTATGCGGGCGATAAAAGAGGTCAAGGCTGACCTTAGGAGGTTCTAATTTTGAAAAGATATATGTTTGGGGAAAAGAAAGGTAAATGACATTAGTGCCATTTTTGGGACACTAGTGTCATGTGGTGCTAGTGTCCTTATTATGGTGCAAGTGTCCAATTGGTATAACACTAGTCATGAAGGGCTAGGATCAAGAAATGAGGATATGTGACTACTTTAGGTATGACTAGGGATGCATGTGGCCCGCATGAAGGTCGGATAAGTGTGATAATAGGCTCTAGGATAGGTCTAAGGTTAAGCTAGGGATTGGTAGTCTCAAGTAGCACTCTTAGCACTCAAATACCACTTTTAGGTGATTACACTCGCAAAGGTTATACCACATGCAGACAAGAAATGTCACAACTAGGATTAAGTTTAGGACTGTGCATATAACGTAAATTAGTCAAGCTTACTAGGGAGAGAATTTTTTCAGCATGCACAATTATATGAAGAGGTCTATGCAGAAGTGCAAAAAAGAATCAATCAACCTATGAAGAAGCTCTAATGCACTAAGTGTGTAAAATTGATGATGTGCAAGGAATATTGTGAGCCTAAGGCACATGAGTGTGTGTATCTTCATTCACACAAAGGTATCAATGCATAAAACATTTAACACAAAACTCAAAGAAGAAGAAAGGTGCAGAATATACAGTCAGCCACATGGACTTATACTTAGCCATATGACCCTAGGTTAAGCTAATTGTGTGAAGGACAAGGTGACCCAGAGAAAAAATCCAACAAGATCCAAGGCACATTGATTTATTCTAACTAGAGTCATATTGAATGGCTCGAGGTCCATAGAAGGCTATGTTACTTCTAGGGTAGGCCTACAGATTTGTGTAAACATTGTAGATTTGTGTAGTGCCTCATTTATTATAGTTTTTAGCCTAGGCGTGGAAGACATGACAATGCCCAAGAGTAGGGACGCTATAAAAGGAAGTGGAAGGCCCAACATTTAAAATTTTCACCCCCATAGGGAAAATATGTCAGATTGTAGAGAAGAGGAAGCTCGTGAGAATAAGGTCCATAGCCTTGAGTGTATGGAAGTCTATGGACTCCAATAGTTGAGTGATAGATACAATTTTGAATACTGGATTGTGTAGAGTTGATAGCTCCATTATAAAGTTGAGAAGTTTCAAATATCTTCTAATGATTTAAGCCACTAAATAAAGCAAACCTTTGTAAGAATCTATTGTGCAAGTAAGGTGACTCAGTGAGGGGTTGCATGGTGTAAGGCATCCCTTCACGAGGACCCCTAATCACAACTGCTTCTTATGGTATAAGATCTAGTTGAACTTGCAAGTTGTAAATACTAAAATCTGATTGTATATGATAAACTAGTCTTGTACACTTGACAAATATCCCTTATGGCTCAACCTTTCAATTCAGGACATTCTCATTGCCAAAAGGCTTGTGTTCATCATCTCATTGTGACTAAATGCTTATCCTATAGTCCAACCTTAATATTCTAATTACCTAGATCACATGTAGCCCATAGTCTGAATAAAACTTGATTAATATTCTACTCTAGCTGTTATAAATCTTCAACAACTTTCTATCCTCCTAGATACTTCTATCCAGACTAGGACACTAGTGTCAGTGTTATTGTCATAGGTCTAATGCTAGTGTCTGAACATTACAAATGATCAAATTTATAAAACTTTGACATGTATGGGTTGGCCTATTTTTTAATTAACCATTACATGAGATAATTTTAAAAGTTGTTGTATAAATATAAGTAAAAGACCATTCATTATAATTAAGTACAAATCAAACACACATCTATCTTATACCAAACAAAAACACCTCTCAAGCTTACAAAATTGTCTTATTCTTCCTTATTTCCAAATTTATCATATGCGTAGTCTTCTTATAGGTGTGAAACATTCAAAGAAAATGCCATGAGCAATATTTATCAAGTTATAAGCTAGATCACTATATGCACTCGCATAAAACTTATTACATAATTGTTTACACACAAGCCCACATAATGAGAAGAACTACATCAGTCTGAGGCCCTCTTTGGAGTATATGACTATGTAGGCAACACTCATTGACAAATGGGTCTTTGAGGTCAGCTCAACTTCACTTGAGCCCACTAATCCCTATTTTTCAAGGTGACATGCCCAAGTTGGAGGACCTAGGGTTTTGAGTAAAAGACTAATATCTAGAACTTGTGCACGTGATTTGAGTTGACAATTTGTAAGGCAACAGTGAAGCATAATAGGCATAGTTAATCATTTCAAAAAAGGACCTATATTTCATAATAGACAAAAGTGTTAGATTTAGGATAGAAATGTCGATGGTGGTGTCCAGATTTCGATGGTAGTGTCTAGGCTGACAAAGAGCGATATTCAAAACCTGGTGAATCATTTTAGAGAATCATCTTATCTTCTCCTATACCTTCATTTGTCAGATCTGACTACACATCAGTAAATGAGCTAAATATTGTTTACTCTTCATGTTACTACATTCAAATTATTGTTGGCATTGTACTTTCTATATTTAGCATACTTTCATAATTCAACATTTTATCAGAATATTATGGATCTCAATTATATAATTGGTTTGCTTTTAGAATAGCTTGGTTACTTGTTTTGATTAGGTTATTCTTTCCCTAACTCTTTCCAAAAAGGGTAAAACATTTGTTGAACCCGACCGTTAAGTCTTATTACACAACCATAACTCACTCTTGGGTTTTTAGCCTTTTAGAGTTTCAGATTGCTATAATTATTTATACCTTGATTTTATTAATTTGCATTGCAACCTAGATGTAGTGCTAAAATAGTTGGTGTACCTATTGAGCATCTTGAGCTTCCTCTTCTACCACCTAAAAAGTCTCAAGCTAATGTCTGTGAAATTCAGCCAATAATGACCATGAGCAAAATACTAAAAATATCCTCATAGAGAAAGAATATGATCATTGAAACAATGAAGCACATGAGAATAATGAACATTAGTAAGTAGATAAAGAGCAAGTTAAATTTATGACAATGTTTCAAGAGAATATTTGTGAAAATATTGAAGATCCTCAATACTATATTGGAAACTAAAAAAGCTAGAATCATTAGCAAACAACCATTGGTCTCTATTGATACAAATATTGGGGCTACTGGATATACCTATCGAACATCACTTGCATTATCCCTCCACTTGAGTACACCATTGATTCATACATCTAATGGGGGTACATAATATGTTTTCAAGCCATTGTTCCCCAAAGACCAAACAAATATTGCTACATCCTCCATGGGAACAATCAATATTTCAACTCAATTACCAGTCTCAATGTCTATATCAACACAAGTGGTGTTTGCATCCCCTATTGGATGTTGAGACACTTTCCATGCTTGACATACTGGATGATTCTAAAGATGGTTCAAATGAGGAATAATTAGAAAGATATTTGTCCTAGTGAATACCCTCCCCCCTAAATTTCAATGCATGTTTTAGCAAGTGTCACAACTCCTCAAACTATGAAGGTATTGGGGTATTTCAAGGGGCATTGCGTAACTATCGTCATTGGCCCTTATGTGTCCAAGCATGTGGTTTATTATGTGTATCCATGCAACATTTTTCAGGTTATGGTAGTTAATGGAGGCACATTGGCTTGCAAAGGAAAATGTCACAAATTCAAAGTTTCCATGGGTGATTACAATCTCAAATGTGACATGTTTGCCTTGTCATTATGCAGTTGTGACATCGTCTTTGGAGCTCAATGGCTTCACTCATTTGGACCCATATTATGGGACTTTTTAAAATTATGGATGCACTTCACAATCATAGGCAAACAACACTTTACAAGGAATGACAACACTTGAATTATTAGTTCTCACTACGTGTCTAAGCTAGTGAAAAATGGGTTCTTTATGGATGGTGGCTCAAGTTATTACAATCCAAATGACAGAGATAGGGACATCGACAGATCCGACAAACTTGCAGTTGATTCTCCATATGCACTCTTAGGTTGTTTCATAACCACAAGGATTGCCTCTACAATGCTCATATGATCGTGCAATACCACTCATACTGGGTAGTCAAACACTAAACATTCAGCCATATCAATAAACATACAAAAAATATAAATTAAGAAGATGGTTCAAGAATTGCTTCAAGTGGGGTCATTCAACCAACTATCAACCCATATTCCTCACCAACATTCCTTATGTAGAATAAAGACAGGTCTTGGAGGTTGTGTGTGGTTTTTAAGGAGGTAAACAAACTCACAATCAAGAACAAGTATCCCATTTTGGTGATTGATGAATTACTAGATGAATTACATGGAACCAAATTTTTTCCAAGTTAGATCTACAGTCAGGCTACCATTAGATTCGATTATGGGAAGAGGATATTGCTAAGACAACATTTGAAACTCACGACGACCACTATGAGTTCTTGGTGATGCCATTTTCCCCTCACGAACACTCCTTCCACATTCCAAAGCCTACTGAACTAGATTTTTTGACCATGGCTTCACAAATTCATTTTGGTGTTCTTAGACGACATCTTGGTATGCAACAAAATATGGGAAGATCATCTACTTCACTTGGATTATATGCTATAGCTCCTGGCCAATCATCACCGATATGCACAATGTTCCAAAGTGTTCCTTTGGTACTACAAAGGTGGAGTACCTCAAGCATATTGTCTCACTGGATGGGTTTAAGTGGATTCCACAAAATTTGAGGATATGTAAAATTGGCCAAAACCTTAAATTCCTAAAAATCTTTGGGTATTTTTAGGTCTTGTTGGCTATTACCACAAATTCATCAAAGACAATGGTAAAATTTTCACCCCCTTGACTACCATGCTACGAAAGAATGCTTTTGCCTGGTTTGACCCAATAGAAAGTGCCTTTGCACATCTCAAATAGGTCATGTGTACCACACTTGTGTTTGTCATGCTCGATTTCTCTAAACCTCTCATCATTGAAAGTGACGCTTCCATAATATGAATTGTTGCAACACATACACATAAAGGATGACCCTTAGCCTTTACTAGCAAGGCATCAACAAGTAAGAATCTATAAAAAATCACATGTGAGAAAGCAATGTTGGCCATTCTCCATGGTGTAACTCATTGAAGACCATATCTTTTGGGGCGACATTTCTGCATTAAGATAGATCACCACAACTTGAAGTACTTCTTGTAACAACACGTCTCATTGCTAGAGCAACAAAAGTGGGTTACTAAACTCCTGGGATATGATTATGAAATTTTATATAAGGGCAAGGAAAATGTGGTGGTTGATGCCTTATCCCACAAATTTGAAGGCCAAGGGGCCTCAAGTGCCTTGTCCTTACCAACCCCAAAATGGTTACAAGAAGTCCAACAAGAGTGACATCAAGATGCATAGGTTCAATATCTCATCCATCATCTCACCTTAGACCCCACAACTAAACTAGGCTACTCTTGGATGGATCATGCTTATGTTATCAAAGGTTGATTGTGCTTGTTGTAGTCTTTGCTCTTCAAGAAAATTTGTTCTAAGTACTCCACGCTTCACCATTAGTGGGACATTTTGGCTTCTTAAAGACATAAGCAAGAGTCAAATGAACTTTTTCGGGGGATGGGATGAAATAGGATATCAAATTTTTTGTCGCAGAAGGTCATATGTGTCAGCATCACAAAGGAGAGACTATGTGTACCCCATGCATGTCGTAACTATTACCAATTCCTATTACAATATGGACTAATATCTCCATAGATATGATAGATGGATTGCCCAAGTCAGGGGTTAAATTGGTAATATTTGTGGTGGTTGATCGTCTCTCCAAATATGCCCATTTTTGTTCAATGGTCCACTCATACAAAGCATCAACTGTGGCACAAGTCTACATTGACCAAATTTTTTGCCTCCATGATATGCCCATAACTATTATCTTTGATTGTGATCCCACCTTCACCGGTAACTTTTGGAAAGAATTGTTTAAATTGCAAGGAAAACAACTACAAATGAGTTCGACATACCACCCACAGATTGGTGGTCAGACATAAATTGTCAACAAGTTTTTGGAGACTTACTTGCATTGTTTTGATTTGTAGCAACATACTCATTAGACTAAATCGCTACCTCTTGTTGAATGGTAGTACAACACTTCTTACCACATTGCCACCAAGATGACACCATATGTCATCGTGTACGGCCTATGATCACCATCTCTCACATCCTACCTTCCAAGAAGCTCCAAAGCTCAGATAGTTGGCACAACTCTAAGCCCCCAACAAAATCCACTTTAGACTCTGAAAGACAGCTTGATACATGTGTAGAATTGTATGAAGCAACACGCAGATCAAGACCGTTCAAAGCACTCACTCCCCGTATGGAACATGTTTTTCTATGCCTCTATTTATAGAAGTAAACTTCCTTGAAGCACAAAGGTGGTTAGAAATTAGTTCCTAAATTCTATGGACCTTACCAAGTGCTACAACAAATCAGGAATGTCATGTACAAATTGAACCTACCTCTGACTTCCAAGATTCATCTAGTCTTCTATAAGTCATGTTTGAATAAGGTCATAGGACGTCATGCTCAAGTTCAATCAACCCTACCTTAGTTGGATGAAGAGAGCTCTATCATCCTTGAATCAAAGGTTATTTTGGACAAACGTACACATTCACTCTATAATAGAACCATCACTGATGTTTTGGTCCAATGGCAGCGCATGCGACCAAAAGATGCCACTTGGGAACTTCTTTAGCAACTTCAACATCAGTTCCCACAACTCAATCTTTGAGAACAAATCTTTCCGAAGAGGGAGGGCATGTTAGGACCCTGATATTTTAACCATCCTGCTTTTGCATTGTAATAGTCTTAGTTAGTTAATTAGCTCGATTGGATGCCCCTTTCTATGTAAGGCTAACCCTTAAGTAATAAGAATAATTAGTAATTAACATAGGTGCCTATATAAGGCCAACCCTTGAATATTAGGGTTGGGGTTGCAAGAATGTTATGTTAGGGGTTGTAATGCCCATATATTGATATTGTAAGGCAGGAAAATGATTCATCTATATATTGTAATGTAAGCTTTGCTCGCAAGGAGGTTGCCCCCTCGAAGAGACTCATGATATCTAAGTATATAGAAGGTTTGCAATTATTTTTGTGTTCATTGAATAATTTGTTCCATTTTCGCATATTGTTATTCTATTTGGTTTATTTCTACGAAGATGTTCATAACTAAATATCTCCAATTTATATCCTCATGTGGAATGGAATTTTTAATAATATTTGTTGGGTTTGTAGTATATGAAGAAAGCATCCAATATGATATATAGTTGCAGGGTTCCTCACACTCCTATGGAGATCTCCTAACACGTTCCTCAGAAGCTCTTGTGGTTCTCACATCCTAAATTCCTCTTGTTCAATCCTATAGTGACTCCAAATACATTCCTTTCACTATTCAACTGACCCTAACTACAAATCATGTGCTTCCCTCTATTTTCCACAGCCCAATTAAGCTTACGAGGGCCATTGCCGATTTAACTCTCTCCTCACTAATATCAATTTGTAAACCTCATTATACCAAGTTTTTAGTACCACATATGTGCAAATTGTTTTTTGATTGGGGTAAACACATACAATTACAATGTAATATAAATTGTGATTTTATACAAAGTCTATTCTCATCTCTCTACCATCAATCTAAATAAAAAACAAACAAGTTTAAATTAAATTATTTAAAAAAAAATTGTGTTCACAAACATATTATCTCTCCTAAAAAGTAATGGGACATGAATCGACATTAGAAATCTTGAGACTAAATCCACATGAACATATATAAATTTGCATATATAATCTGGTATGTATAATTCAATCCCAAATGGCAGACCTGACATAGGCAAAATATAATACAAAATGACAAACACTGGTGTAATGAACTATCAAGAGATGGTCTGCCCATCATCTCCAGGTATTGGATTGATTGCAAGCCCTTCTCTCACATTTCCTTTTTACAGTCCTCTCTTTTTTCTTTTTCTTATTCTCCCCCTTCTCGTCCAACTTATCGTTACAGATATGTGCAGGTTTCCTGAAAACTGTCCAATGCCATGACACCTCCATTGTATCTTAAAACAAGGCATTAACAAATACTCCAACAGTATATATAGACAGCGATGCACATTGTATAATATACATCTGATTTTATGAAATCAACACATCGTCTAGATCTCCAAACACTGATAAAAAACGCCTTGTAGAAACTGGAAATAAGACCTGGTCGCTTCTTTTATCACTGCAGGTTTGGCACTCCGCTTTGTTACAGTACAAGCCTATGTTTACGGATTGCTTCACTTAGCATTACCAATAATCTCCGCAAGAACATTGTCCTTGATTGAAATGATGGAAACGGTTTGCATCTCTCACCACAATTTGTCTTGCAACAATTTTGGAGATAAACTTGGTTGCAGTGTGGCAGTCAACACATACTCTAAGGTTCTTGACGACTCTAATAGTTGTCCCGGGGGGCGTGTTTAACAATCCAAATGCAATTGCAAACTTCTCACTATGGTGACAGAGGAATAGTTCTTTTTCCTCCTCTTCCACATCGTTAAGTACAAGTTTTAAATCTGTAAAATACCCTGCTGCCTTCATCTCCCTAGACAATTTCTCCAACTTCGCGTAAATCTCCTGTGTCTGTGGATGTGATCTGTCTCCTACACAAAAAGCATGTACCATTTTATGCCCTTCAATCCAACTACATCCAGGTATCTTTATAATTCCTCTATCTTCCATCAATCTCCTTATCATTTGAACCTCATCCCACCTGCCCACTTCTGCATAGATGTTTGACAAAAGAACATAACCCGAAGCATTTTGAGGATCCAGCTCAAAAAGAAGAGTTGCTGTAAATACTCCTAACCCTATATTCTTATGTGCTCTGCAGGCACCAAGCAGACACGTCCACACAACCACCACAGGTTTAATTGGCATTTTGATGATATAGTTTAAAGTTTCCTCAAGATAGCCAGCACGGCAAAGAAGGTCAATCATGCATGCATAATGATCAATGGTAGGCATGATGCAATTAGAGTCACTCATGCCTTTGAAGTATTTACAGCCCTCATCCACTAAACCTGCACGGCTGCATGCTAATAAAACACAAGAAAAGCTTATATGGTCAGGGTATGTTCCAGAGTGCTTCATTACTTCAAAGAGTTTGAGAGCATCCTCGCAAAAGCCATTATGTGCATATCCTACAATCATCGTGTTCCATGATACTACATCTCTTTGAGCCATTTTTTCAAACAGTTCATGTGCCTTGTGTGTGCTTCCACATTTTGCATACATGTCTATCAGGGCATTCATACTTATGACATCTGATAAAAATCCACATTTGATTATGCTTTGATGGATGTGCATACCTTGTTTCACAGCTCCCATTTTGGCACAGGCTGGGAGGATGCTGGCAAAGGATGTGGCATTTGGCTTGACACCTGCCAATTGCATTTGTTTAAAAGTTTCCAAAGCCCTATCAACAAATCCATTTTGGGCATATCCTGCAATCATTGCACTCCATGATACCACATTTTTTTGAGCCATTTTGTCAAACAGTTCACGTGCCTTGTGTGTGCTTCCACATTTTGCATACATGTCTATCAGGGCATTAGCAGATATGACATCAGAAAAAGAACCAAACTCGATTATGCTTTGATGGATGTTCATACCCTGTTCT
Source organism: Torreya grandis (assembly GCA_037957365.1). NCBI lineage: Eukaryota > Viridiplantae > Streptophyta > Pinopsida > Cupressales > Taxaceae > Torreya > Torreya grandis. The sequence goes on along the minus strand of JARHVA010001706.1, from coordinate 1,978,158 downwards.
AAAGCTCCCATTTTGGCACAGGCTGGGAGGATGCTGACAAAGGTTGTGGAGACTGGCTTTACACCTGCCAATTGCATTTTCTTAAAAATTTCCAAGGCCCTTTCAGCAAACCCGTTTTGTGCATATCCTGTAATCATTGCATTCCATGATACCACATCTCTTTGAGGCATTTCTTTGAAAATCCTTGAAGCCTCATCAAGAACACCATTTTTTGCATATCCTGCAATCATTGCATTCCATGATACAACATCTCTTTGAGCCATTTTGTCAAACAGTTTGTATGCCTTGTGCATGCTTCCACACTTTGCGTACATATCTACAAGGGCACTTGCAACCACAACATCTGACAAAAATCCCTTTTCCATTATGCTTTGGTGGATGTCCATACCCTGTTCCAAAGCTCCTATTTTGGCACAGGCTGGAAGTATGCTGGCAAAGGTGAACTGATCAGGACGGACACCTGCTCGTTGCATTTGGTGAAACAGTGTCAATGCCTCGTGAGGACACCAATGTCTTCTATAAGCTGCAATTATGATATTCCATGAGAAGAGGTCTCGTTCAGTCATTTGATCAAACACTTGGCGAGCATCTACTAAACATCCACACTTTCCATACATGCGTATAAGGGTATCTTGTAAAAGTTTGTGTGTGGCAAACTGAAATTCACTGTGATTGATGTGGGAGTGGATTTTTTTACTCTCTGAAAAGGTTTTCTTGGAAATGCAGGTCTGCAATTGTAGAAAGTATGTAGAAGAATCTACAGAGGGATTGTGTGTGGTTAGCAGAATGTGTAGCAATTTAGTGTTATTGGATACCTTGTTTCCAAGAAAGTACATATTCTGATAAATACATCTGCAGATCAGAGATGCAAAATTAAAATTTTTCAATTAGAGAATGCAGTTGGGAGATCAAATATTTTTCATTAAACTTTCGTCCAAAACCAAAATATCTGTTGTTTTTCAATCACAGAATGATCCTTGGCTGTGTATAATGATAGGAATTGAGATAGGAACTTATTATCTATGCCAGGCTGTTGTTGCTCTACTGTAAGTATTGCTCTCAAGCATCGTCCTGAGACTTCAGTTTATGAAAATTTCGCAGACTCCAGAGCCCAGTCCGGCCTCCCGAGTTGGAGGGCTTCTACTCAATTAACTTTTAAAATTTATTTTTTTATTATATTATTTTAGAAAAATATTATTATCTTACTTTGTTAATATATATTGATTCTTTTTTAATCATGACCATTTATTGTGTTTTAAAATTTAATTCAAAATAAAATATTTATATTTTCTGTGTTTTTTCTTAAATAAAAAGCAAAAAATATATTAAAGCAACAATATATTACAAAGGCGGTCAGCAAGTGTCAAAGAAACTCTTGGCATATCAAATCAAGGAAAACAAGATCAGAGAGCACTAAAGAAAGACACTCAAAATAGGAGGAAGAACCTCCCATACCCATACACAAGGCATGAGCACTAGATCTCCTACCAAAAATACGTAGAGAAATGTCAAAGAATAACAAATGAGGGTCAAGAGTCCATAGAAGTAGTTAAAACAACATTTACAAATTCACTAAAAGCTCTGTTCAGATTCCAAATAGGTTTTTCTTGATTAACTCTAATATCTAGCTAGATGTTATGCTAATTAGAAGTTGATTTGACTAAAAAGTCAGCAACATAATTTCCTTCCCTTCTAGTATGTTTCTATTGAACACCTTTAAAACTTTGAATGAGGATGTCAATGTCTTTCGTACACTCATTCCACTACCACTGCTGGAATTGAGGGGAAGACTTTTTGTTGAAATGATCAACCAAAATTTTAGAATCAGATTCCAAAATAATATTTGTAAGGTGTTTTGACTTAGTTATTAGAAAAGCTTGCCAAATGGTCATAGCCTCAACATAGTTATTAGAAGCAACACCAAGACTAGCAACAAACCAAAACTTAACATTGTCATGATGACCACAATAAACACCTCATATTCGAGCATTTACAGGATTGTATTTTGAAGTTATATTAACATTAATTTTAGCCAAGCTAGGAAGAAGACAAACCCATTTAATGGATTGATGATGCTGAGGACTGTTCAAAGAGGCAAAAAAGGGAGATGCCCCGGAGATACCAAGTCTCATTAAGACACTGAATTCCCACCAAGAACTCGCAAGAAAATATTGAACCCAGAGTTTACAAGTTTCTTTTAAATTGGCCATTATTCTACCCCAAACTTGACTTATATCCTTGGTTGTACCATTGAAAATCCTTTGATTTCATTCCCACCAAGTATTCCAACAGATTAAACCAGTTCTAATATTGTGCAACAAATTGAGGGCTTTTAACTTTGAAGAAGGTCATATCTGATTCACAAGAAAGTCTTGGATAGAGTCATAATTTTTCCAAGAAGTTCCCATCAAATCACACCATAAATGATGAAGGGAAGTAACAAAGGGGCAATCTATAAGAAGATGTCATCCAGACTCCTCATCTTGAAGGCACATGATACATTTATTTGGACCAAAAACCCCTCTTTTCCGAAGATTACGCTGATAAATAAATTTGTCTAGAGATGTAAGCCATATGAAAGCATTCACCTTAAGCCATCATTTTGGATGCCAAACTCGATTCCAAAGCTTAGAATTCTTAACTTCCAAGTTTTCAGCCAAAAAAGTTTTATAACTAGTTTGCATTGTGTAACATCCAGAGCCATGTAAACCCTATCCAAGGAAATCTTAATGTCTATCCAATAAGACTTTCCAAGAAGAAATAATATTATCTAATCAATAAATGAGACGAGGGTACTGTTGACCAGTTCAAAGATATTTAGGTTTCCATTTCCAAACTTCCACTCCATCTTACCTGACTACATATTGAAAATTAGAGACATGACTCCAACTTGCTTCAATGCATTTATAATTTAATTCCAAAAGATCAGGGAATTCCACATAGAGAGGTCTATGTTGATCCCAAGCATCTTCCCATAAAAGAATCGGGGCACTCTTTCCTACAATCCAAAAAAGGCCAACATTAATAAGACTACTTCCTAATTTTATTATTCTCCATATCTGAAACCACCTACCAAGGGTCAGCATGCTTGGGATAAAATAATGATTCTCCAAATGCAAGTACTTAAGTTTAAGAATTCTTCCCCATAAAGTATGTTTCTCCACACACCACTTTGAGTATAATTTAGGAGTAATCGTTATATTATTAAGGAGAGAGGATTGCAAACCTAAACTACCATGGTTTTTAGGTTGACATATTTTATCCCAATTAACCAAATGTCATTTCTTTTTCTCTGAATTTTCTTCCCATAGAAACTCTCTCATCTTCTGGTCCAGACCATGAAGAATGCCTTTTGGGTTAATATTTAGGTTGAATTAATTTAATATATTATATTAATTTTTAAAAATAATAATTTTTTTAAATTGTTTATATATTATTGATATTAGTTTTTAAAAATCTATATATATATTTTCTTTAAATGTGTAAAATATGTTTTTTAAGTCTTATCCAAATATAAGCCTCAATACTATGTTTTGAAGTTATATATATATATATATATATATATATATATATATATATATATATATATATATATATATATATATATATATATATATATATAATTGTTTATATATTATTGATATTAATTTTTTAGAATCTATAAAATTTTATATTTATGTTAAAATTTAAAAAAAATTATGAGTACAAGTATGTGCTTTCTAAGTCTGATCCAAATATAAGACTTAATACTATGTTCTGAAGTTATAGTAAGTATATATTTTTTAAATAAAGAGTAACACTTAACAAATGGAGCATGTTATAGTCTATTGACGCTCAACATCTATGGGTATACTCTAGCAAACTACATTTGATATTTCCATTGTTTCTTATTTTACTACAAGTATTCTGTAAGAATACATATTCAAATGAGAGTTGGAGCATACCATCTTTCCAACTCAAGGGCTTTCATTGGTTTTTCAAATTGAGGCTTGATCACTCTCAATTTGTCATAGGTTCAATATTTCTCTAAGTGCCCCAACAAGGGGGCACACTTCTCCACTTTCAATGTAAAGGGCAATTAGATTGTATATGTTTTCAGGTGTATTCCTTCTTTGTTCTATTTTTAGATTTTTAAATTTGAAGTTTTTGGTTTTTTAGTTTTTAAACAGGGACACTAACTACTTTCAATGGCATTTGTTTTAGGTTTTGCATTGAGGGACATTCCACAATCAAGTTTCACATCAAAAAATAAAGTGTGTATACACAATTAGGTATGCATCTCCTTTACTTTAGGATTTTCATTCCATTGCATCACTAGAATAAATGGGTTATGGAGGTGGGGGGACGGGGCAGACTGGGTGTTGAGGGGCACGATTGAGGTTGTAGACACTCAAATTTTATCATTAAATGCATGAAAATGTTTAATCTTGACATCCTTAGCTCACTTGACCTCTTCACTATTCCATTAACTTGAAATATATATTAGAGCCTTCACTATTCTACTCATTGTCTTGCAATTAATAAAAAAATAATTCAGACATCCATGCTTTACTTATATATTCATGTCAATCAATTTCTAATAGTCTCCATCCTTCTGGGACGAGACCACACTAGGTCAAACAGGGCCACTACTTGACCTTATCCATTAGTGCAACCTCATCTCCCATATTCTAATGGTTACTTTTCAAATTCGAGATGCTTCATGTCAACCCTCTCGTGATTTTATCAAATCCAGTTACTAGAAACCTTTCAATCTACCATCATATAAGCACTTCAAGGCCACTCAAAGCATGAATTAACAACTTAGAGATTTTACAAAAGCACTCTCTATACAAACTACTGCACATTAAGTAAAAAATCCACATTCTTCTTAATTTAACTTTTGATTCATTCCAATAGTCATAGGCCAAGTCGAAAACTATTTATTTTTGAAAGATTTAATAAAACTCTTTAACCAAGGTCTCTCCAAGACACCATTGCTACAACCATGAAACTAATGCTTTGCACATAAAGAATAAACTATTTATTTATAGAAATAAATTATATAATGTTGTAATTATTCTTCATTTCTTAGCCTTAAGTACAAAAGCATATTTATAGAAGGAACGTAGACAAATCCCAACATCCTCATGTGTGTGAGACTATTTTCTTCAATGTACACAAATAGACCTAAGCATAGATTAAGTCCAACACCCTCCCTTAATCTATGATTATAAAGAGAAATAAAAAATAAAATGGGTCCCAACAACAAGGATTGATGAGGTATCCATGCACAAAGGAAGATGGAGTGTGAAACCAAATGACCCTATGGATGCCAATCCATCTTGCTAAAATACATGGATGTCAAATGGTTGTAACTGCCAAGTCAAAGTAATAATGTTATTGAATATAAGGATCACTAAACATGAACACTGCACTTCAAAATACTAGGTAGAGTGATAATATTGCCTGAACACCCTTCAACAAGATGGTGATAAGTGAGCACAAAGACGAGTGGGGCTGCCACACTGGTGTCATGGTAGGGATGCTACACTAATGTCATTATAAGAATCACCAAAAAATATATGGATATAAGTAAAAAATTCTCATATGGGTTCTAGCAAACAAAGTACTTGAATAAGATACCCATGTACAAAGGAGAAATCTAAAAAATACTCAAAAAATTGTAAAATATACATATAACTTTCATAATGTAGAGAAAAATAAGAATTCCATGGAAAAAACTCCCTCCTAAAAGAGATATAAAAGAAGAACAGAGACTTATAAGTCCTCCAAAGATGACGTTGAAGCAGTCCATATTCTAAGAACTTGAAAGTCACAAAGAAACTCAATCTTATTGGAATAATTAATGGTTAAGTGGTGTTATATATGTACCATTAATACATTAAATTACATTGGTTAAATAATAATATATTTTATTATTTATCTTGAATTTATCTTCATATAAATAAATAATAAAATATATTAAATGACCTTTGGAGAGGTTGGACCCATTAATGTGGTGGGTGGAAAAGATCACATTATAATGGTAAGATTACCTTTCCTATATAATAAAGAGTTTATATTGTAAGATGCAATGAAAAAATGAGAGTTGAGACAAATGAGAAAATGTGGAGAACACATTTTTAAGTTATGTAAATATTGTTAAAGAAGAAGTGAGAGGAAGAAAAATTGTATTGGGTACTTGTCAGTTTTTCATAATATGAATAATCTTTGTGAGTTTTTTACTTCTTGGAGATTTTTTTACGTATATCTTGTGTTGGTTTCATGTATGTCTTTGATCTTGATCTCATATCTAGATCCATTGCTTGTATGCATTATTTTATTTAACTTATCATGGTATCAAAGTAGAGTGATGTGGTGATTAAGCAACAAGGTCATAGATCAGGGTTTTTGACTTGTGTTCAAGCTGAATTTCATCCATTTTCAAGCCATGGTATGTTTTTTTCAAAGTTTTTGAAGTTTCTTCTTTAGTAATAGTGTGATCTATGCACTACAAGCATTCAAGTTATAGATTTAAGCAAATAGAAGTAATTTCAAGGCAAAATCAATTTTGAACACTATTTTTTGGTCTATTGAAGGCCTAAATCTTGTAAAAATCAATAAAAATTTCATTTTTGAATATTTTTACAGCTTGAAATTCATTTTTAAGTGCTAGCTCTACATTTTTTGATCTGTTAACAATCCTACAGAAGTCTCTAAAGCTATTATTTGAAGTTCTGGAAGTTCAAATCAGTTTGGGATGCCATTTTTTAGCATGAAAAAGCAAAAAATGAGTAAAAAAATGTTTTAGGTTTTAAATCTTTGTTATGGTCACTCTAACTATTTAGGTCATTTCAAAGCATTTTTTACCTTTATTTCCCCTGATTTGAACCATTGTAATTGATTTTGATTTTTCTCTCTCCTTTCAAGAGTGCTTGTATATCTTTGTACAAGCCCTAGTAGAGAACATTCAGTTCTTTTTTATCTCAGATTGTCTGCTCACTAGCTTTGGTCTTTGAAGGATTTATTATCAATCCTTAAGCCTCTCAACTCCTTTCAGACCCTACAAACCCCTCTTTGAGCTTGTTCTATTTAAATTCAACCTCCATTGGCACCTTTATACAACCTCCATAACAAAAAAAATCATATTTTTCATTTCTCAGTCTTTTTCAAATTTGTAAAATGTATTTGATCGGTTTTGAGGCCTTTCAAAGTTGTTAGAAAGGTCACTTAGAGGAGCAGAGAAGAGTTTCAAATTTTTACATTTGTCTGGATGCCATAATGTGCCATAGTATTAGCAACAACATTTAAAGATCATTTTTTAGTCAATAAAACCCAAATCTCAGTCTTTCGGATGCTTTGAAAGTTGGTTTCAAGGTGGTTTCAGGCTTTAAATCTTTAAAAATGGTTATATGAAGTTCATTTTATGCTTCCATCTCCTCCACCTATGTCATTCCTCTGCTCTATGTGTGTTGCGTCATATTTTTTATGATGAGTAATAGTTTTGAAATAAAGTATTTATTAAATATTTGATTTAATAATCAGCCAATTTTTCATGTAAACACATGGTGGGCCCCCTGTGTGTTGATTTGCATTTTCTAAAAAGATTAAAAAAACATTTAATTTTTTTATATAGTCAAGAGATATTTGTTTTATATGCATTTAATACTTTGATTTTAAAAAAACATAATTAATTAAATATGTTTTAAATCATGTAGTTTGCATGTGAAGTCTTTTATTGGACAAAGGAAAATTGACTAGTAGTTTTTTAGAAAATACTTGTAGATCTAAGGTCCTTAAATCAAATCTCAATTCCAATATATTTTTTGATCAAAATTAATAAATTTATTTTAAAATAATTAGTTAAAAAGTATGGTTATTAGCCGTGTAAAATCTCGCATGTGAAGTTTGTGACACTTTCAACACCCTTGACTTGTATTTTTTGTCAAAGATGGTCGTGTGACCAGTCAATTTTTAGATTTATGTATGTTTCAGACATATTGAGATGGTCTTTTATTTGATTTAAAACCTCATTATATGACTTTTAGTGTACAAGTTATCTTATGACACTTGCGATTTTTACCATTGTTGTGGTTATTTATATTTTTTGAATTATTTTGCAATCAGCTAAGTAGCTAATGTTATTTATTAACTAGAATATTTATTTTTGTTATAAAATCAATTATAAAGCATGTTATAAAATTTTGCTTTCTAAACATTTTTTGGTCAGTTTAGTATATAATGCAAACTTGTAGTGTCGACTTTAAAAAGAAGAAGAAATATTCATAACTCAAATTATAATATGAATTATTCTTAATAAGATTTGTAATATTTGGTAAACTTAGTATCAAACTATTAATGAATTTATTGTATGTGGATCATATAACCTGCTTGTTAAATTTAACATGCTTGATTGTAAGCTTACATATACTCTGATTGAAGGTTGTGTTAAAGCTTGATCCAAAAATTATGTGTGATTAATCTAAGCCCTCTTTATAAGCATCTTGTTGGTAGTTTGATTTATCTAGCCATTACTAAGATAGATATTTCATATGATGTGGATGTTACTTCTAGATTCATGTAGGATCCATACTTGGATTATTGAAAATTAACAAAGTGGATACTTCGGTATATAAAAAGAATTGTAAACTTTTGTTTATATTATTATTTTTTTGATGATGCTAAAGTATTTGGTTATTATGATGCTAATCATACAAAGTTATTATGAGTCTACTTCTATATATGTGTTTATGTTTGACATAGGTGATATCACTTAGAGCACTTAATGTGGAAGTTGCTAAAGAAGCCTTCTGACTATGAAATATGATAGAAGAACATCATGTGGAAGTCCTGCATTACACCAACCTTCTTGGTGATAGTTAAAGTTCTATAACTTTGGCAAAAAAATCAATATAGCACCAACGAACTAAAGTTTATTGAAGTTCATTCAATACTGGGCCTATCGAAGTTGCTATTAAGGGAGAGTGTGCATAACAATGTCACTTCTTAACATCCGTGTGGGTCATGTGTTTCTTTATATCTCTCTATACTTATTCTCATTGTAAAGCATTGTAATATATCACTTTATGTGATTTTGGTAAACTTTATATATAAGTTTACATTGTACCTAATACATAGTAGCATAAAAATTTGTGTTATAAAAGACTCCAATATGCTTGATTAATTATTCATGAGAAATTGTGAGATGTAGTATGATGATCATTCTAGCCTAAACTCACTCTAAGTGGTTTAGAGTAACACAGTGTAATTCTTTTAAAAGTGCTCACGGGGCCATAATGCAAAACCTTTAGGTGTCTATGGGTATACAGTGTAATTATTATAAAAGTGAATATGTGACTATGGTTACATAGTGTAATACCTTTGGGTATCTATAGTTGTATAGTGTAATTCCTTTAAAAATGACTATGTGATTGTGGTTTCATAGTGTAATACATTTGAGTATCTATAGTTAAATAATGTAATACCTTTAGGTGACTGTGTTTATATAGCATAATTCCTTTAAAGGTGACTATAACATGATGAAAGATGTTTCCTTTAATTATTACCTCTTAAAACTCATCTTGTGGATGGTTCATGAAGTGTAAGTTTGTTATATTGTTATCTCCTAAAAATCATCATGTGGATGGTTCATGGAGTATAGCTTCATTGTTATAAAAGTGATTATGACGTGTATCTCCACTTAACACTAAGGGAGAGTATTGAAAACAATTAATAGTTAAGTGGTGTTATTTATGTATCTTTAATATATTAAATTACATTGGTTAAATAATAATATATTTTATTATTTATCATGAGTTTATCCTCATGTAAATAAATAATAAAATATATTAAATGACATTTGGAGAGCTTGGACCCATTAATGTGGTGGTTGGAAAAGGTCACATTATAATAGTTAGATTACCTTGCCTATATAATAAAAAATTTATATTGTAAGATGCAATGAAAAAAAAAGAGTTGAGACAAATGAGAAAATGTGAAGAACACTTTTCTAAGTTATGTGAAGGTTGATCAAGAAGAAGTGAGAGGAAGAAAGATTGTACTGAGTACTTATTAGTTTTTATGGGCCCTAAAATTTTGATTAAGTGTTGTCTCATTTTGGCACGAAATCGACATGGCATGGGAGAACCATGGCACGGAAGGACCATGGCATGGAAAAACCATGGCACAAAAATCATAGGCACAAAAGCACCATGACGTAGAACTTAAGGGGCATAAGAGGATAACAGAGCAAAGGAACCAGCATGAGAGGACCTAGTCAGAAGAGAATGAGTTAGGAGGAACTCGAGGATGTAAAACTCAAAATAAAAGCAAAAGACTAGGGAAGCATGTGGGAAGCAGGAGTAGTTGGAAGAACTATTAAAATAGGTCACTCCAACCTTATTGATAGGAAGTTTTGCACCAGCCCACAAGAAGAGAAAAATATGGCAATAAAGATATAGCATAGAGCAAGGATAGGGGGCGTAGAGACCCAGATCTTTAGGAATAACTGATTGTCAAGCATCATGAATCTCAGTCTGTTAAGGGTTCAGTGGCCAACTTTTCATGCCATTAATGATTGTAAACACTTGGTCAGGGAAAAATAAGTATAAATAGCCCTATTGTAAAGCATGGCAAAAAAGAAACAAAGGGATAAATGGACTAATTATGGAATGACATTGTAACAGATCTTTAAGTTTAATATTTGACATAGTAGGTTGTATCAATTTGTGTTACTATGAGTGATGGTACGAATTAAGTGTTGATGTTTATAAGAGATACCTTATCTTCTTTTATTTTCTAGGCACTTAATACCAATATAAGATGGTTATAATTTGCGTGATGATATTAATCAAACCTAGAATTCATAGGATCAAAGTAGTATGTTTATATTTTTATATAATCTTTGTTTAATTGATATAAAGAGGAGAATATGAACAATTTATCCAAACTATGCGATAAACCTATGAGAACCAGTCCTTTGCCATACACTTCGGGTGAGCACGCAAGACCCAAACCTTGCATGAAAGGGCCAATGCGCTAGCTCATTGGGCTAGATTTCAATGTCAAAACTGGAATTAACTAAAATAACCCAATATTTTGGTTATGTTACTAGAACTTGAAGCACTTGGAGCATAGTCATGGGAAAATGTTTGAGCGTATTACACTGAAGAATATAGAATAATGGGTTACCAATGTTGAAGATAATTTTGTAGTTCCTTATCTTGAGCTAGGAATCTCTGCATGATAGTGGGTAGATCAAAATCTTTACAGTCCATTATATTAAACCTTCTTTTCAGAGGTCCCAGTTCACTTACATGCTTGGTTGATAGCATATACTTAGGGATGATCAAGGAATCTTGGAAGGAGGTAGTCTTGAATGCTACAACGGTAAAGGGATTTAGCATGACTTGGAGACCTGTGGATGCAAGAAGTCAAATTTTGGTGGAAAGGAGTTCTAAACATCTACATTCTAGATTGTGTTGTAGCCTCTTATTTATGCCCTAAAGAAGCCAAGTTCTAGTTCTTTCTAGAACTATGTGGTCATTATCTTAAGCTTCTTGCTTTTGAAATTAAGAAGTTATTTGTTGATCTTGGACTGAAACCTATACCAATGGAGAGCTAAATCCTCTTATGCATGAGTTGCACATTTGGAAGGGGGTAATAGGGGTTGGTAGAAGATTATGGGTTCAAAATAGTATATAGCCAGTGTGCATTAAGGAAACAAAAGTATGATGAAGCTCGATAAAGGATTATGGAAGTTGGTGGTATGAAAAGAGACTAGGAGAACTAAAGGAGTGTTGTTAAGAGATGTAAGGAAGTAGAAACACATGAGGACCTCGTCACTTTTAAGCCATGTTCTATGCCACTTCTATCCTATGAAGGAGAAACAAGCTGAACAACAGGGTCCAAAAAAACAAGTCTGAACCAACCAAGCTCCCCCACCATAGTGCGTGCTCATGCCTTTGAGTCAGACAGAATACACATTCAAAATTTGGATACAAATAATTTGGAATCAAAAACTGAACTGATAATAGAAACTAAAATTGAGCCTTTTAATGCTCATTTAGACTTAATGTTATCTTTCCCTCTTCAAGAGAATTCTATGGCACAACTTGGGATGCCAAGTGGACCAAGCCTATAAGGACATAATATAGGCCCCAACTTGGTTAACCAATCAACTACCATGCCCCATTCCATAAGCACTACCACTAGAGGTGCTAGAGGATGACTAAGAGTAGGCGTAGGAGGAAGTGAACTTCCTCCTCAATAAACAAGGGCTAGACTTTCCCAAAAACCACCCATTCAAGTGCCTCCACCGACAATGGTTTACCATGAGATGACACTACACTTGAATACCGAGGAATGAAGAATGCAATAGAGCATGTCCACAAATGCGAACTAATTTGGAGGGCACAAAGCATCACCTCTTCTGAATGTAAGGCCACATGGTTTACAACTACACTTTTAGAGCGCATGTACAAGTAGTACTAGAAGTTTGATCCTCATCAAGTGGTAGTTGACTTTGATCAACTCAAAGCAGCCTTCCTGTAGGAATTTGACATTCTTGAATTTGAGAAACAAAGCATAACAACGTTGAAGGACATAAAGCAAGGACTTACCAAAAGTGTGCATGATTGTGATGCAAGGTTCAAAACATTGGTGTCTAAACTATAATTTGAAATTAACGCTACTCAGCATGCACAATGGTTTGTGGGTAGATTGTTACTACCCTTTTGATGAAACTTGTCTCAACGAACGTTCACTAGTCCACATGAGGTTTTGGAAATTGCTCTTCGTGATGAGGTGGTTAGAAGCATTAACACTTGGATCAGTCCCTTTATGGAAGTATAGATAACTTCCATGTCATCATAATTTGAGAATTTGATGGCCAATAATGCACATGAGACATGCAATGGTGTTTGGTGCATTGACTGCAAATTTGAAGGGCATATACAGAGCAATTATTCATGTAAGAACATTTGCACGGTACTTAAACAAACATGTGAAATATATCATAAGGAACATGATGTATGATCTTGTTCTCTTCTATAGTGAGCTATGCACACTAAGATGTCTAACTATTGTAAGATTTTTAATGTTTATACTCATGACACTAATGAATGTTATTTGATTAGTGACATCCATGAAACTCGAGTGAGAGGCACGTGCCAAACCTTAGTAGCAAATACTCAAGACAATGGTGGCTACTGTAGATGAGGAAGGGGGTGAGGATGAGGAGGTGGTCATTTTCCACCCAAGTCCTATTACAAATGTGGGTCTCCATACCACTATCAACAGGATTTCCTAGATTACCTGACATGCACTTTTTGTAAAAAGATCATCGACTAGAAGAGTGCCTTGAATTATATGTGGCTATCACTAAGGAGCAAAATTAAAATGGCATCGGTATGATTCAAATTGATAAAACCCAGTGGTGTGCACACCCAACCATCCCTATATTTCAACAGGTCAACATTACCACTCACAGTGGGGGACAGACCTAGTATATAGCTAATCTTATCAAGAAAGTGCAATGAGAATAACCATGGCCTAGAAAGTGTCTTGATGTTTAATATCAAAAGGATTTCCTCCAAGATGTGATGACACTCATATGAGAACTTCAGGGAGAGATTCAATTCTTCAAAGACAAGGATGTAACATAGTGTGTTGTCATGCAAAGGGAAGTTGAACCTTGACCTATGGCATGGGATGACTTCCAAGAACTATGCAAGCATATGATAGATGAGGATATTGTCCCATAGCTTAGCATTTCGATAAAGAGTCAAGAATGAATACCAAATGAGGTTTACCCTCACCTCATTAGGCAAAGTGAAGATCAATATTTAAATCATGCTCGGTGACTAGACACTCTTAGTTCCTCTACTCCCCTGAAAGATAGAGAAATATGGGTTAATATTGTCGTCAATGGATGGGTAATCTAGGACATACTAGTTGATACCATCATTGAAGTTAATGTCCTCACCAAGGATGCTTGGTGCAAAATGTCTAATCTAGCATTACAGCCTTCACCACATGTCTTATTTATGGTAAATAAGACTCTCATGCACCCTATTAGGGTCCTTAAGAACACAATGATTGACATACTTAGAGTACCATTTAAAGAAGATTTTGAGGTTATGAAACTACCTAAAGCTAATGATTACCCAACTCTATTGGGAAGACCTTGGTGCTATGAGAATAATGCATATTTAAGCTTCAAGAAGTGTTATATTAGTTTTAAAAACATTGATCAACATGTTGTAATACCACTAGATCAAGCACAAGGGCCCCCTTACATAGATCCTATCCATGTTGATGAAGATATAAACCATATCTATAACATTAATACAAGGAATTATGAGCAAAGGGATCCCACTCCAAATGTCATTCTTCAATGTTCAGACACTCAGTCCATCTTTGACACCACAAGGAATGCATGTAATTATTGGGATTGTGGTGACTACGACCTCACTGGCAGAGTATGCAGTACCATTAACAACCAAGAGCATGTGTTGTGTTTAATCAATGACATAGGTTCATTTGCCTTATCACTAGCCAAGTCATGAGGGGACCCATTATAGAAACACCACTTGAAAGACTTGATGAGGCTCCAAGGGTCCACAGGTAGATAGAAGTCCAAGACTTCATCCAGTGCCTTAAATAATTTTACCACACCGATGAAGATCATCTTTGATCTTTGGTTCATCTCTTTGATGGAACAACTGCACAATGGTGGAAAACCCATTGTGAAAGATTCCTCCAGTGGGATCATGTACACTCAACCTTACAACATCAATTCCATCATAATAACAAAGTAAAAGGAGCAGTCAACTACAGTGAAATAAAATCCTTTGAGCTCCACATCAAAGCTTGTGAAATAATGTGGCAAAATGATGAGTACTACTTACCAGAATACTTATGGGTACATGCATTTTATGAGACTTTATGCATTTGGGCATGAGCATGGTATGTTCATGAAGAGTGACACATGGATACTAGGTTTTGGAATCTGCTAAAGGAGAACATGAAGTTGACACTCTCCTATTCTTCACCAAGAATGGATTTATGCCTTACCCTCCAAGCCATGTGTGAAGTAGTAGTAGGTAACCCATGTCCTATGGAAGAATGTCTGAGGATTATCCATTAGGACCCTGAGGAGCCCCTACACCTATTCCATGAGCCTTTGACACACCCAGTTCCTGCACCCACACCAGTCCTAGATCAAGATCGATGTGAAGAGATTCGCCTGGGAAAATAAAAGCTTATCTTCCAAGTAGACGAAGGAGAAGGATCTACTCCACCCAACCAAATGTCAAACCATCTAGATATTCCTACAGAAGTTGGCACAACAATTATTTAGGACATAAGTACCGATATGGACAACCCCTACCATGGGCCTATTATCACTGTTCAACACAACATTGGCTCGGACCAAGAATCAAATTTGGTTATAGTAGGAAACTATTGGACTAACACAAAGATTACAAAAATCTTTGAATTACTAAAAGAATATCAATATGTCTTTCCAATGAACTACAATTAAATTAAGGGAGTCCACTTGTCCATGGGAAGATGCATATCAAGCTAGTTGACAATGCTTAACCAGTGAAAAAATGCCCATATAGAATGAATCCTAATCTCTGGGTTCACGTTAAAGAGGAAATTGATAGTATGTTCCATGTCAGAGTAGTCACTCTCATTCTTGAATCCAAGTGGGTCAGTCCCATGGTGATTAGTATCAAAAAAGATGGATGCATCCATATCTGTGTGGACTACCAAGTGCTAAATACATCTTGTGCAATACATCCCTTTCCAATGCCATTCACCAAGGAAATCTTTGAAGGGGTTGTTGGTTGTGAAGTGTAATCCTTCATAGATGGATTCTCTAGGTATCATCAGGTCTAAATAGCTGAAGAAGACCAACCCAAGACAACCTTCACCACTGAATGGGGATCATTTGCCTATATTGTTATGCCCTTTGGGTTGAAAAATGCCCCAACATTGTTTTCATGAATAGCAGTTGAAGCCTTTAAGGACTTCATCCATAAGTTAATCCAAGTCTATTTGGATGATTGGATAGTATATGGTTTGTTTAAGAACTAGTGCACTAACTTCAGACTTATGCTTGCGCATTGTCGGGTCTTAAAATCTCATTAAACCTAAAAAAGTGCATGTTTGTGACACCTTTTGGTGTGTTCATAGGGCATATTATTTATAAAGAAAGACTCCTAGTAGACTAGATGAAGGTATATGTTATTCTTCGCCTTCTAGCAACCAAAAATCAATGTGAGTTCCATGCCTTTCTGGGCCACACGGGTTATAATAGAAATTTAATTTGCAATTATGCTAAGATTATCACACCCCTAAAATAACTTTCAAATCAGAATGAATAGTTCATATAGACTTGCTCTTGTAAGGAGGGATTTGAAACACTCAAGGAAAAGCTGTTCAACACTCCTATTCTCCAATTCCCCTATTGAATAAAGCCATTTCATGTCCATGTTGATGCATCTAGCATCACTGTTGGTACAATTCTTTCACAACCAGGTGACAGTCACTTGGATCACCCAATCTACTTTGCCAGCAGAAAGCTCACACCAACTGAAATAAACTATACTACTACAGAGTGTGAGGCGATGTCAATTGTCTATGCTTTTCAAAAGTTTAGATAGTACCTTTTAGCCACTCCTTTTGTTTCATATATAAATCATGAGGCTTTGAAGTACCTTGTCAATAAACCCATACTACATAGATGGATATGTTGCTAGATTTTTTTGTTCCAAGAATTCTAGTTTTTGGTGATGGTAAAACTTGGGAAAGATAATTGTGGACCTGACCACCTATCACAAATTGAGAATGGAGAACCACCATGCACCATAGAGGATGACCTTCATGATCTATAGTTTTTACATGTTACATGGGTTCCTAAATAATTGGAAGACATTGTGGCATTCTTGACCATTGGTTTTGTGCCTTACTATCTCACCTCGTAAGAAAAACACAACTCATAATTTGCACCGCAACTTTTTAGCTTATAGTAGGTAATATTTAAAACATAGGTCATGACCAAGTTCTTCAATGTTGTGTGATGTAATATGAGCACCTTGAGGTACTTTGTAGAGTTCATGAAGGTATTGCTAGTGGACACTTGCTAGAGAGGCTACCATGCGGAAGGTTCTGCTAGTTAGATTATGGTGGCCAACTCTCTTTCAAGATGCTAAAGCATATGTTAAGCACTGTGACATATGTCAATGCATAGGCAAGCCTAATCAGATAGATTTTATGCCTTTATGACCCATCCCTTCTTAAAAACCCTTTGAAAAATGGGTTATTGATTTTGTTGGTCCTATCCCTCTAGTAGGACGATGGACAAGTTCTCGATACATTACAACGACTGACTATCTTATGCACAGGGTTGAAGTCACACCGATAAAAGATTGTACTATTATTACTACTATGAGGTTCATCTGTAAAAATGTCTTAACTCAGTTTGGATGCCCCCTAAGTTTCACAAGTGATTGTGGAACCCACTTTCTGAATGAGACAGTTCGAATCTTGTTGGTCAAGTTCATGATCAAGCACCACAAAACAACACCATATCATCTGCAAGCCAACAAAACTACTGAAGCTTTCAATAAAATCCTAAGCACCACATTGATAAAGATCTATAGAATTGGCCAAATGGATTGGGATGATAGGGTATCTGCAGTTCTATGGACTTACTGAACAACCTACAAGTGCTTAAACAAAAACACACCATTCAACTTGGTGTATGGAAAGGAAGCAGTCCTGCCAATCGAGTTCTTGGTATCATCTCTGCTATCACATGTGTAGGATAACTAGATAAAGAATCATATTTAAAAGTTTGCCTAGACACTTTATTGTAACTCAACAAGGATCAATTCCTTACTCATTGAACACGAGATGTATAAAAATGCAAGCAAAAGGCATAGTGTGATCACCATATAAAGAACAAAATATTTTCTCCAGGAATGAAGGCCTTATTGTATGACTCTAAGTTCGTGTGCCGTCTAGGAAATCTCCGCATACACTGGGATATCCCTTTTATAATACATAACATTAGACCTACTAAAGCATGTCAATTATAAAGGATGGATGGCCAGTTCCTTCTTGGGCACTATAATAGAAGTTGGCTTAGGTCGTATTTCTCTTTGGACTAGCTAAAGTTTTTATAATCAATAAGGCTTATACCATTAGTTTAGGATTTACTGCTTTCAATAAAATCATTTCCTTTGTTGCACATAAAATCTCCCTTTCTATAATTTTGTTTTCTAAGTTTTTGTTCTTTTCATGGAGGACCATGACATGTTTTAGTGTGGGGTAAGAATTCAGGTTCAAAAAGGCAAACATGAAAAGCACACAAGTTACTTAGGCATGTGAGTTAGATGGGCACACAATATATTAAAGGCATGTAAGGTACTAAAGGCACACATGTCATTTAAGGCATAAAGGGGTAAGGTTCCCACCATAAGTTATAAATTTTAAATAGACAACTGTCTCCCACCTCATAAAAAACATGGGACACAACTGTCATCCACTTCAAAGAAAGGCACGAGATGGGACGTGACATTAATGCGAAAAGAATAGTTATGAAAAAAATGTGCCAACAACATGATGGGATAATACCATTAATGCAATTGTGAAAAGAAAGTATCCAAATGCAGTGACCGTTAAAGATTTACATTAATTGTTATGAAGTGATGTGTGATGAAAAGGCATTAATGAGGGTAAACCCATCTTAGATCTTATAAATAGGTAATTTAAACCCATTTCATACTTCACCTTGTGTTTATTTTCAAATTACTATAGCCGAAGATCAAAGCAACTACCAAAGTTAAATATAAAGCAAATACCAGAGCTGATATAATCATATCATTTTCATATCCTTAGAAATCATGCAAGTCATTACTAAGATTAAGAAGAGAGATTTCAAGTCTAGTTCATTAGGAAAAGCTTTAGTTTTGAAAGTTTTAGGTTACAAGTCTACCATTAAAGGGTGCTTAATCTCAAAAATCTAAAGCAATAATATACAACCACATATTCCTTTAGAAACATTAGACGATCATGCATTAACCTTTAGGCTCCTTGAAGGGTAATGTGGCCTAATAAAAAGACCATGAGACTTGAGACCTTGCCAACAATACCTGAAGAGGAAGAGATGAGTGGAGGAGACTGGGTTCCAATTAGGGAAGAGACCTTAGAAGAACAAGTGTAGCACCTAGAAGAACAATTACAAAGCATGGGAGGAGGAGAGGAACAATACGTAGAAGAAAGAAATGAATGTATGATGTGCAAGGTGAAGCAGACCCAGTCGTCTTCGATGAAGAGAGCTCAAGTGTCCCCACCCTTGTCTCTATTTATTGAAGAGATGCAATATCTGGATTCAATGTTGCACGTGAAGAACTGGGTCTCTAAGGTCTTTATTTGCATCATTTTTTACTACAATCATTGCCATCCTGGGAATGAGGTTGAGCTCCAAAATAATTATCAGGTGGAGACCACCAACACTAGGAACCAACTAGTGTATGACCTCACAATATTCAACTAGCTAGATGTTATAGAATTATTCTAGCTTTTCAACCTACCCTATTTTGGTAAGCCCATGGAGGCAGTTCAATTCCTCCTTTCATGCATCCACAAGGACTACATCTACTTCATTGGGTGTAGCATGAAGATCATTCCTGAAAGAATCAAATGGCTCACAGGACTACAGTGCTTGGGATTGAGTGTCATTGATGACTTGGTCAACACTAAGGAGATATAAAAGACTACCATGATATTGATGTATCAAAAGTAGGGGCATGTTATGCACATCAAGAACCTATAAGATCCCACCCTCTGAATTATGATGTGGATCATATCGACAAGATCAGAGGGACTAATCATTAGAAAGAGGTAGACATGGCACACCTCTACATTATTCATCAGGTCTTGTCAGGGTTGAAGTACAATTGGGCCATGTACTTAACCCAACAGATTGTTGAAGATGCAGAGAGGGCTCATTGAGAGCCAAAGTACAGGTTTCCATGGGGGAAATCCTCCTCTTATTAGTTTTTGACAAAATTAGGGTGTCAGACTGTAGTTCTATGATGCTAAAGTGGGTATACCCTCCCACACACAAGTTCCTCATTGAGCGCTACAAGGAATTCACATGCCCTGGTCACATCACCCCATCATACAAGATCAAAATGAGGTACTAATTTGGTGGGATGAAGGCATCATTCGGTGATAAGTGGTGCATCCCTAAGGACCTACCCCTTTTGGCTACAAAATAGGTACAATTTATTATAAAGCAACACTTCTCCCTCACATGAATCCAAATAAACCCATCTAGAGAGCTCTCATCATGGCTTAAGTTATTGTATGCCTTCTCAATATGGTACTTCATAAACTCCATTAATCTGATATATGACACATAGCCTATCGATAATCCAACAAGCTGAAAGGATCAATTAAAATATTCACACTTCGTAAGTTATATGTTTATCTAGGCAAAACGGCCTATGTGGAGAAGTTGGCAATAAACTTGACTGATAAACATGTCAAGCAAACATTAGTCAAGGAGTAAGTTCATAAATTTTTCTACATACTGCACCCCTAAAAGAACCCACAAGGTGGAGACCCTAAGGAGAAACTTCCTTCAGTGTTACCCCTAAATAAGAAGAAGCGATCAGATGTGGGCACTAGCACAAATGGACATCAGGCCCCCCAAAAATGACAAAAGACTACAGAGGCATAGTCCTCCAAGCTTGTGCAACACCATCCCTTTATGCCATCCCCACCTCACCCTTCACCATCTCCATGTCCATGTTCATCCCCAACTCCTCCTCACACTTCTCCATCTCCTCTGTGCTCTACACCTTCACACTCTTTTCTTCCCCACCCTTGTCTCCTCAACCAACTCCCCCTCTTTCTCTACCACCTTCTCCACATCCACCTCCACCTTCTCCACCCCCACCTTCTCTACCTCCACCATCTCTCCCAAGTAATTCTACTACAAGAGTTTCCCACCAGTAGCCCCCAAGGTAAACACCCCAACAAGAAGTTCCTGAGCTATAGGTCCATAGCTCAGGTTTAGGTTCTAAGAAAACTCCTTCTTTGGTGCGAGAGGATAAAGGCACCTCTGATGACTCCCTACTTGATGTTGAAACACAATACAATCAGGAAGGATGGTGAGCAAAATATATATATGGCCGCTGGTGACAATGAGGACGTCGAGCTTGAGCACAACCCTAGTAAGGGGAAGGGATTGACAGATACCTCAAAAGAGTATACTGAAGGTGCAACGGGTAATATGCATGAATATTATTAGTTTGACATTCAAAAAAAGATGCTCTATCTTTCACTGCACTTCATTCCCAAGGAGGCAACTCTAGAAACAAGAAGTAAGTATCCTTCCTACTTGATATGTACAATGAGGAGGGTGAGTTTGAACTCCCATAGGACAACCTTTCCTTAGGACCAAATGCTCCAAGGCTACCGAAACCATTGTGGGTAGATCCATAAAAGATCTCCCCTCTTCTAGTAAACACCTCATTTTTAAAGTTAGGCATGGAAATAACATGTCAAAATATTTTATCAGATTTTGATGTGTGCATGGTTGAAAGGAAACATGCCAGAGTTATAAGCATGTACAATATAGAAGTTACAAATAAATAAGCGCTCACCAAAGAATTGGCCACATTACAACAATAGCTCCAAGAGGCCACAGAGGTAAAATTAAGGGTTTTAAACCTTTACAAAACAATTTTGAATGAAGACACAATGTTAGTAGATTATGTAGCCCTTGATGGGGACGTCATAGGAAAGCTAAAGACCGTGATGGAACTAGTGATCAAACGATGCAAGGAGCAACCCATATTGTGAGATGAGGGGTTAGAGTTGGCTAAACAATTCACCATGACCATTTATGTCTGCAAATACACCATAGAAATAGTTGGGGAGGTTATCCCTATTTTGGACAATATTTTTGTGAGGCTAGTGTACTCTAATAAAGTCTTGGAGGCTTAGTTCCAAGTTGAAGAAGCATAGAGGTAGCAACTGGCTGATGTTGTGTTCCTAATAAAAGATCACATCAAGTACACAAAATCCTTTAGGGATGTAGAGACGATGGAGGACACCATCAATAAACATCCTCAACAACTAAACGCAAATTTTGTAGCCATCTAAGGACATGTTAACAAGGAGGTTCCTACCCTCAAAGACGTCTAGAAGGAGGCCATCTCATCCTTAGACGAATAAGGTAAGAAGGTCAATGGAACCCCCAACCAACCTGAGGAGATAAAGAAAATAAAAGGAACCATAGAAAAAATAATTGCCAAGGTTCTAGAGGCATTGTCCCATTGGGACAATCTGAAGAAGGAACTCAAGCAGTCAAGCCCTAAATTTTTGAAAGATGCTATCATGGTTTAGTCCAGGATGGACTAACAATGTAGTGTGGGGTGATGTTGACCCTAAAATTTTGACTAAGTATTGTCTTATTTTGGTGTGAAACTGACATGGTGCGGGAGAACCATGGCGCAGAAGGACCATAGTGTGGGAGAACCATGGTGTGAAAAGATCATAACATGAAACTCATAGGCATAGAGGCACCATGGCATGGAACCTAAGGGGTGAAAGAGGAAAATGGAGCAAAGGAACCAATATGAGAGGACCTAATCAGAAGAGAATGAGTCATAAGGAACTCGAGGACATAGGACTCAAAACAAAAGTGAAAGACTAGGGGAACACATGGAAAGCGGGAGCAATTGGAAGAATAGTTCAAACGGGTCACTCCGACCTTATTGATAAGAATTTTTGTACAAGCTCATAAAAAAAGGAACACATGGAAAGAAAGATATAGCATAGAACAAGGATATAGGAGGCATAGAGGATTGTATCTTTAGAAAAAATTGATTGTTAAGCACCATGACTATCAATTTATTGAGGGTTTGTTGGCCAACTCTTCATACCATTAATGATTTTAAACACTTGGTCGGGGTAAAATAAATATAAATAATCTTGTTTTAAAGCATGACAAAAAGGGAACAAAGGGATAAATGGATGAATTATGGGACATTGTAACAGATTTTTAAGCTTAATATTTAACATAGCAGGTTGTATCAATTTGTGTTACTATGAGTGATGGTACGAACTAAGTGTTGACGTTTATAAGAGATACCTTATCTTCTTTTCTTTTTTAGGCACTCAATACCAATATAAGATGACTATAATCTGCATGATGATATTAATCGAACCAAGAACTCATAGGATCAAATTACTATGTTTATGCTTTTATATAATCTTTGTTTAATAGATATAAAGAGGAGAATATGAACAAGTTATCCAAACTATGCGACAAAACCTATAGGAACCGATCCTTTGTTGCGTGCTTCAGGTGAGTGCACAAAACCCAAATCTTGCATGAAAGGGTTAGTGCACTAGCTCGTTGGGCTAGATTTCAGCATTAGAGCTAGAATTGACTAAAATAACCCAACATTTTTTTCATAATATGAATAATATTTGTGGATTTTTTTACCTCTTAAAGGTTTTTCCACGTATATCTTATGTTAGTTTCATGTATGCCTTTGCTTTTGATCTCATATATAGATCCAAAGCTCGTATGCATTATTTTGCTTAATTTATCATGGTATCAGAGTAGAGTGATGTGGTGATTAAGCAATAAGTTCATAGATCAGGTTTTTTGGCTTGTGTTCAAGCAAAATTTCATCTATTTTCAAGCCATGGTAGATTTTTTTCAAAGTTTTTGAAGTTTCATCTTTAGTAAGAGTGTGATCTATGCACTGCAAGTATTCAAGTTATAGATCTGAGCAAATAGAAGCAATTTCAAGGCAAAATCAATTTTGGGCACTATTTTTTGGTCTATTGAAGGCCTAAACTCATAAAAATCAGTAAGAATTTCATTTTTAAATATTTTACAGCTTGAAATTCATTTCTAAATGTTAGATCTTTGTTTTTTGCCCTGTTAACACTCTTACAGAAGTCTCTAAAGCTACAAGTTGAAGATTTGGAAGTTCAAGTCAGCTCAAGATGCCATTTTTTAGCATGAAAAAACTAAAAATGAACAAAAAAATGTTTTAAGTTTTAAATCTTTGTTTTGGTCACTCCAACTGCTTAGTTTTGCCATTTTCAAGCATTTTTTACTTTTAGTTCCCCTGATTTAGACCCATGTAATTGATTTTGATTTTTCTCTCTCCTCCCAAGAGTGTTTGTATGGCTTTGTATGGCCCCTAAAAAAGAACATTCATAATTTTTTGTTTCAGATCCTCTGCTCACTAGCTTTGGTCTTTAAAAGATTTATTATTGGTCCTTAAGCCTCTCAACTCCTTCTAGAACGTATAAACCCCTCTTTGATCTTGTTCTATTTTTCCTTAACCTCCATTGGCGCTCCTATACAGCTTGGTACAGCCTCCATAAAAAAAATGAAATTTTACATTTATCAATGTTTTGTAGATCTGTAAAATGTATTTGATTAGTTTTGAGGCCTTCTAAAGTTGTAAAAAAGGTCATTTAGAGGAGTAGAGAAGAGTTTCAAATTTTTACATATGCCTAAGTGCCATAATGTGCCATAGCAGCAACAACAACATTTAAAGATCATTTTTTAGTCAATAAAACTCAGATTTGAGTCTTCTAGATGCTTTTGAGGGTAGTTTCAAGGTGGTTTCAAGCTTTAAATCTTCAAAAATGGTTACCAGAAGCTCATTCCATGCTTCCATCTCCTCCACCTGCGCCATTCCTCTGTTTTGTGTGTGCTAGTGCATATTTTTAACGGTTATTAATAGTTTTGAAATAAATTATTTATTAAATATTTGATTTAATAATTAGCCAATTTTCCATATAAGCACATGGTGGCCCCCATGTGTGTTGACTTGTATTTTCCAAAAATATTAAAAAACCTATTTAATTTTTTTCTTTATACAGTTAGAAGATATTTATTTTTCATGTGTTTAATATTTTGATTTAAAAAAATTAGAGTTAATTAAATACATTTTAAATCATGTAGCTTGCATGTGAAGTCTTGTATTGGATAAACGGAAATTGACCAGTGTTTTTTAGAAAATACTTGTAGATCCAAGGCCCCTAAATCAAATCTTAATCCCAATATATTTTTTGACAAAAATTAATTAATTTATTTTAAAATAATTAGTTAAAACGTATGGTTATTAGCCCTGCAAAATCTCACATATAATGTTTGTGACACTTTCGACACCCTTGGCTTGTCGTATTTTTTGTCAAAGATGGTCATGTGACCAACCAATATTTAGATTTTTACACATTTCAGATGCATTGGGATGGTCTTTTATTTGATTTTAAGCATCCTTATATGGCTTTTAGTGTATAGGTTGTCTTACGACACTTGCAATTTTTGTCATTATTGTTGTTATTTATATTTTTTGAATTGTTTTGTAATCAACTAAGTGGCTAGTGTTGTTTATTCACTAGATTTTTATTTTTTTTACAAAATCAAGTATAAAACATGTTAAAATATTTGATTTCTAAACTTTTTTTTGTCGTTTTCATATAAAATACAAACTTGTATTATTGACTTTAAAATGAAGAAGAAATATTCATGACTCAAATTATAATATGAATTATTCCTAATAAGATATGTAATGTTTGGTTAACTTAGTATCAAATTATTAGTGAATTTATTGTATGTGCATCATATAACTTGCTTGTTAAATTTAACATGCTTGATTGCAAGTTTATATATACTCTTATTGAAAGTTGTGTTAAAGTTTGATTCAAAAACTTTGTGTGATAAAGCTAACCCCTATCTATAAACATCTTGCTGGCATTTTGATTTATCTAACCATTACTAGGATAGATATTTCATATGATGTAGGTGTTGCTTCTAGATTCATTTAGGATTCATACTTGGATCATTGGAAATTATCAAAGTGAATACTTTGATATATAAAAGAAATTGTAAACTTTGGTTTATATTATTCTTTTGATAATGCTAATTTATTTGGTTAGTATGATGCTAACCATACAATGTTATTATAAGTCCACTTTTGTATATGTGCTTATGTTTGGTGTAGATGCTATCACTTGGAGCACTTCATGTGGAAGTTGCTAAAGAAGCCTTATGGCTAGGAAGGATGATATAAGAATGCCATGTGAAAGTTTCACATTGTACTAACTTTCTTGGTGATAGTTAAAGTTGTATAACTTTGATAAAAAATATAATGCAACATCAACTAAAGCCTGTTGAAGTCCATTTAATATTGGACCTATCGAAGTTGCCATTAAGGGGGAGTGTGCATGACAATGTCACTTCTTAACAGTTGTGTGGTTTGTGTGTTTCTTTCTATCTTTCTATACTTATTATCATTGTAAAGCATTGTAATATATCACTTTATGTGATTTTGGTAGACTTCATATGGAAGTCTACATTATACCCAATACATAGTAGCATGGAAGCCTTTATGTTATAAAAGACTCCAATATGCTTGATTGATTATTCATGAAAAATTGTGGGATGTATTCTCACTGTGGGATGTAGTCTCACAATCATGTTAGTTTAAGCTCACTATAAGTGGTTTAAGATAACATAGTATAATTCCTTTAAAGGTGTCTATGGGGACATAATGTAAACCTAAAGGTGTCTATGGGTATATGGTGTAATTCCTTTAAAGGTGACTATGTGACTATGATGACATAGTGTAATACCTTTGGATATCTAAAGTTTTATAGTGTAATTCATTTAAAGGTGAGTACGTGATTACGATTACGTAGTGTAATAGCTTTGAGTATCTATAGTTAAATAGTGTAATACCTTTGGGTGACTATGTTTACATAGGACAATTCTTTTAAAAATGACTATGGCATGATGAAGGATGTTTCCTTCAATTATTACCTCTTAAAACTCATCATGTAGATGGTTCATGAAGTATAAATTCATTATGTTGTTACCTCCTAAAAATAATCTTGTGGATGGTTCATGGAATATAACTTCGTTGTTATAAAGGTGATTATGGCATGTATTCCAAATGAACATTAAGGGGAGTATTGGAACAATTAATGGTTAAGTGATGTTATTTATGTACCTTTAATACATTAAATTACATTGGTTAAATAATAATATATTTTATTATTTATCATAAATTTATCTTCATATAAATAAATAAATAATAAAATATATCAAATGATCTTTGGAAAGGTTGGACCCATTAATGTGGTGGTTGGAAAATGTCACATTACAATGGCCAGATTCCCTTGACTATATAATAAAGAGTTTATATTATAAGATGAAATAAAAAAAAGTTGAGACAAATGAGGAAATGTGGAGAACACATTTCCAAGTTATGTGAAGATTGATCAAGAAGAAGTGAGAGGAAGAAAGACTGTGTCAGGTACTTATTAGTTTCTTTTAAAATGAATAATCTTTGTGGTTTTTTTACCTCTTGAAAGTTGTTCATGTATATTTTATGTTGGTTTCATATATGTCTTTGCTATTGATATCATATCTAGATCCATTACTTGTATGCATTATTTTACTTAATTTATCAAATCTACACGAGTGGTTTGAATCCACTACTCGATCATAAAAATAACTAACATTGAGCTTCATCAGAATAGCTTCAATCAAGAAGACTATCAATGGCATCAAAAGTGCAAAATAGTACTACTTAGTGCAAGGGATACTCAACACCTAATAAGTAGGATCTACACACCACCCCTCATACTGTTGACAAAATTATGCATGAGTGGTCTGAATCTACTACTCGAACACCAAACAAAATGACACTATATGCACCAAAATACTAACTTTAAGCTATGGGATATTGTCAACTATCACAAATATAAATAAGGTCTCTCAAAGAAGATGGCCCTAGTAGTGATAGAAGAGACTAGCAACTGAAATAATAAAAGGTGCACAAACTAAAGTACACACGCATAAAGGTAGACTAGGCTATAAAACCAAACCTCCCATGGCACTTTATAATTTAGTGTGAGTATAATATATCCCATACACAAAAAACCAAATGAAAATAATGAAAACACTAGGCTTCACCAAAATAAGTTTGAACAAGGAGATTGTCGACCTATTGAAGAAGCCATCAGGGATCATGAGAGTTTCTCCAAAAATAAGGGAGCAATGTGGGCCAAAAACATAAGTAGCACAATAATCAGACTCAAAAAATGTAAGACATCATGTTCTACCAAAAATACATCTAAAAGTGTATAAATAAATAAGCATGAGTGCAATAAAGTGTTTTTGTGAGGAGATCTAAGCACCTATTAGATTAGACCCCACCCTGCGGTCTTCAACACTCAGAAGAACTGAACAAGGGGCTAGGGTACGGGGGTCTAGGGGTGACAGCCCCTAGTGGGGTCAAGGGGTTGTGCCCCTTGCAAGGTCCAGAGGTAGAGCCCCTAATGTACTCCCTATCACAATAGAGGGTGGGATCGAGGGGTAGAGTCCCCGATGCCAAACATAATTTGAAGTTTGTATGTCATTTGAAATGACTAAAAAACATCCAATTTTGCATTTAAAACCCCGTAAAATGAACATTGGTTTCCACCAAAAATGTGTTTGAATGTGAGAATAAAGTGCCTGCAAAGGGGACATCAGACTCAACAGATAATGTGTCCATGATAGAGTGATGAGAATAAAAATAATGAAGTAGAAAATTTGTTTTCTTATGAGAGGTTTAAGCCACTTGTCAAACTGGGCCTCACCCTCTAGTCTTTGACAAATGAGATCAGAATAATGTGAAGTGACCAAACAAATAAACAAATAATGTTTTTATAAGAAACAATTAAAAAACTCCCTTTAATGACTTCGCATCACCATTTGATTCAAAAGGCTCCCCCTTTTCTACAATAAATCCCACCATTATAAAATGTCCCCCATTATAAAAAAAAATCTCCCTTGCACAAATTACCACTTGTAGTGCTTAGAGCTCAAAACTTTGACCATATTAAACAAAGTTTTAGAAAAATGTTACGTGCTTAACTTAGTTATGAGCTAATTAATTAAAAATAACACACAAATTTCAAATTAATCATTAAAAAACTTTTGGCTCTATAAAAATAACCCACACCTGTGTATTTTATAAACTTGCAAGTTGTGGGATCGACCAATGCACAAAAGTCTTCATGCAAAGTCTGATGCAGCCAATGGAAAAATCAATGCATCCTTTTGAAATGTAGGAGGGTCATGGGATCGAAGGTGACTGATGGTGAGAAGCAAACCCAATGATAATTATCGCTCAATGCAACAGCCTATGTGTGGCCATAGTAGCCCTGATGGTGATTATAGTAGGCATTGATAGGGCTCAGTTTTGAGCAAGAGTTTTCACCAAGGAGATATGTATGGAGGCAAGTTACAGGATTTAGGGTTCAAAGCTCTGTAGGAAGACATGATTTCATGTCTGAGGCCTTTGATGGACAAGTGATTAAATCCTAATGTATATTTAATGCTCCAAATCAAGACTACCACAGACCAGATCCAATGCAAATTTCACCCAAAATAGGTATGGCTAGATCTAGAAAAAATGCACAAATCTAAAATCAAATCAATGCATATGTGAATCTGATGCAAGGAGTAACACAAATGTAAAGAGGATACAACACATAGATTGAATGCCAATGCACATATGCACAATGTGTTATAAACCTTTTATGAAGGTGAGTGGGAACATGTATGAATCCGAGTTAGAAGCCATGAGATTGAGCAGATCCTAACAAAGCTGAATTTGAAACCAAAGGTAACACAAAAATTTAGACCAGGTCTATGGAAAGGTTGAACCAAACATAGAATGATTTGAATCTATCATAAGCTTCTAATGCATAGACCCACAATCCAAAAAATCATTGGATGAACCATGCAAAACACAATGGAGAACTATATGACCTGCATAAAATTATCAAATTGAGGGTCTTGAAACCAATCATAGCCAAATACAAATGCTACAAGATTTTATGTAAAAGGTCCAAACCCTAGGACTACTATAAAACCATACAACCTTACAAAAGCCACCAAAAGAAACTATACAACCTTGTTTACAAACCATAAACATTAAGATCCAAGGCTTTAATAGGATTGTGAAACTACACAGTAAAGGCCAAAAGACAAGCAACAATAGAGGATACTCTACATATTGGTAAAAAATACATATCCAAACAAGCCAAATGCATTTTTTTATTAAGTAATGTCTGTAAGGAGGTGCTCTCATACCATGAAAGAGTTAATAAGACTCTTTAACCAAGATCTCTCTAAGACACCATTACTATAGCCATGAAGCTAATGCATTACACACAAAGAATAAACTATCTATTCACAAAAATAGATTATACAATGTTGAAATTGTTATTTATTTTTTAGCCTTAGGTACAAAGGAACATTTATAAGAGGAAGATAGACAAATCCCAACATCCTCACATACATGGGACTAACTTCCCCAATGTACACAAATAGACTTAAGCATACAGTAACTCTAATATTTTTAGGTCAATGGCATTTATTATCAAGCATTCAAGTCAATTTACTAGCTTCATCCATATAGTGCAATTATCAAAATTCACAAACTCGCTCCTAGAGGGATAACTACTTTACCCTGAGCCCCTTGTGGGTTATGTAGGCAACACTCAAATTACAAGGGGTTTTCTCAAGATAGATCAGTTATTACCCTTACCTAATACCCCATTTTCATTTGATTTCAACTCAATTTATGTGCAGGAACAAGGGTTTCAACATTGTAAGTACTTTCACATGAAAACTCAACACTTGTAGGCAACCAACATACCACCTATGATACACATAGGTACCAAAGTAATAAAATCATCCCCACAATAAAAGAAGACAAGATTAAAATGTGCCCTTATCTGCCCTAACGTGACCCTATCCTAGTACATTGTAATATTTTTTTAGGTGCAACACACTTCAAAGGTCCTCTCAGTCAGTTCTACATTAGCAATCTACCTGCACAATCAACATAAGTTAGATTTGAGCTAGGTTTGCATATTTCATTGAAAATTACTATTTATAGCTCATTTCATTTTTTGTAATTTTCTATATTTTACATTCAAAAATTTAATGTTTATAACATTTATAGTATTAAATCAAAATAAGCATTAAACACTTATCATTCTAAACTATCTCCTCTAGATTTTGACTATGTATATCCTTATAGAGCTTCAAGCTCCTAAAGGATTCTATGTTATTGATTCTTATTTACCCATCATTTTCCAATAATGTCAACTTCTTTGAATCCTTCTTATTTTTAAATTCAAAACTAAGAGGGTTCACATGGGTCACATGCAATAAACGTGAAAGTATTAAATTTCACAAGGAAACCAAAAGGGATGAGCAGAAAGAGCACACAAAACAAATTCAATGTGTATAATAAAGGATAGTGATAGAGCAACATGAATGTAGTAGATAGAAAATTACATAGGACAACATGTGAACCTAAAATGGGATTTGAATGGTGAGGTACATTGTGGATGAGAGTTATGGGTGTAATAATAGTGAGCTCGGGGTAGAGCTCTTAATCTAAAGATGCAGTAATGCCACCTAAATAAATACATTTTGTATTGTTTTAAGTTTTCATATAGTTTTATATTGCATGTATTAAGGGTGTTTATCTTAGGTTGGCTACAACGACTCTGGAATTAGTCTAGAAATTTAATAATTTATTCAAATTTATTATTTTGTTTTGAAGCATAAAAGTGGAAATCTAATAAGGTTGCATAAGATTTAAACAGAAGATGTTGGGTTTTCTTTTTATCCTTAGTTCCACATGACTAAATACTAGTCACGTGCCAAGAGGAAGGAAGAACCAATATGTTAGCATGCTGACATATCATAATTTGTCCTCTTGTGCTCAACTGAGGTATGCAGCTTGGACCGGTTCTTATTGGTTATGTTGTGTGATGGTTAATGGACAAGAGTTATGCACTTGAGTTAACATATTTAGTCATTGTTACTATGATCATTATTCTAGAGTTAGTCATTTGATACATTCACACAGTGCAAGTACTCTAATATTATAAAGCATAATTAACACCAAATTAATTTAACACATTAATATTTACAAAGTATAAGTTTCATTGATCTCATTTGATAGGATTACAAAGGTACTTCATTTAGTAAATGTTCTCTCTAGATCTCTATATTGACAACAACACATCTACATTCAAAAACCCTTTCCAATCAAAGCTAAAGGGGTATTTATACACAAGTTAACCCCTTATTGGGTTGCATCATTAATACATTATAGATGACAAGCCAACAACTATTTTAAAGAAAGAAGTCATGGAGAGTTGTTATAATTAATTTCCTTTTGATCAGGCCCAACAGACCTTATATACTCTCTCTATGCTAGATATTTGATTTCATGTTCCTCCTCCTTCATGAGTTAGTGCTAGATTCTTGCTCTTGTTAATCTTCAATACCTCCACAAATTGCATTGTAATCGCCTCCTCTTTCTACACCCTTGTCCTAGTCTTGCACTTTTTTGAGTCCTATGTCTTGTGATCATTTTTTGTTTCCTTGTATTTCACAATTCACCCATTCATGCCAAGGTCTTCCACGTTGTTCTCCAATGTTTCTATTTTTACATCATTCTCTCCCACGCTTTGGTCTTCTGCACTTTTCTCGTACCCTTGCATCTCCACACCTATGGCTTAAAAATACTTATAATATATTACAAAATTTGGGTCCAATATTACCCGACTAACCTGATAGTTCATCCCAGACTATGTTGGAGTCTCAGATGATAAAAATTTAGGTTTCACCTACTACACTTGGCACCTTAGCTCCTCCCACTAGTTGAGGTCTATCAAAAGATTAGAAGTAATAACTTCCACTTCACCCTTCAATCTTTTCATCTCCTCGGGCTACTCTAAAAAATTGTTAGATTGAGTTGTCAAAATATCAAGTTGAGTAGTCGCATATTTTTGAATGTCCTCGAGGACCCAAACCTCTACCAAAACCTGTCCTTGAAGCACTACAAAACTAGCATTTAGTTGCTATCAATGGGAGCTTATTTATTTGTCTAGTTCTTCAACGTCCTAGAACACTTTTGCACATTGAGCCCTGTCCTAGATTTTCAATGCAATCTCAGATAATTATTGGCATTGTTATTCCTCTAGTAGCGTTCATGCTTCCAAAATTTTACTTGGCTGTGCCAAGTTGACAAAAACCCCATTGACGATGGGAATATTGGCGCTCAATGTATTCAAAAATTTGTTGTAGACATCCATGGCCTCAATGAACTACTCAGTGGCCCATAACTTCTCCTATTTAGGATCCATTATGTTTTCACATTCATTTAGAAAGATGCCCATGAGCATCTCCAATTTATTAATGGCTTCACCGGTAATAAGAATACCATCTGTGACTATTGGTTTGATCCTCAAAATTGTTTGGAAAAGCCCCAAAGTCATAAGTCAAACTATTTCAGCCACATCTAGTCGGTATTTGAGTTCTTCAATATCTTCTTCGAGCTTGCACCTTGTTTCATACTCTTCTCGATACAGCTGGATGACCTCCCAATGTTTGTAGCTAAGTTGGCCCATGTCATGGTTGTTGAGAATGTTTTTATTATAAACCTCTAGGGAAAACATGATAAGGGTTGCACCTAATTGTGTTGGAGAGTAATTCATGGGACTTACCCAAAGCATGTTTGGAACATCTGCCACAACAAGGTTTATGTTAGTGCTCACCTTTGGAAGCTCAAACCATTCTTCATTGTGATACACTTCCATCATAAAAGACATCTCATGTCGATTTTGTTTCATCAACTCGTGTTCAAGGAAATAACCCCATGAATATAGTTGCTTATCCGGTGTGTCCTATTAGAATGGAACATGAATGGGAGGTTCCTGATTTGTTTGTTGATGTTATTCTACCTCTTGTATAGGTTCCTTGCCCTTTTGAGGGTTGTGCTCTAGATAAATAATTTTAGGACTCTTTTCCTGTTGTCCACTAGTACCGATGTCATGGTCCTCTATGTTAGGGCTTTCCCCTCTATATGTTGCTTCAGGTTTTGGACTTTCAATTCTCATTTGTTGTTCAAAAGCAGGTTGTTCTTTGTTAAGCTCAGTAGGCTACTCTTTGTTGGGCTCAGGAGTGGGCTGCTTTATAATTTATGCATATGAAGATGCTTCACCTATGTCTAGAATCACCACTTGGGGTGCTTTATGCTCGAGCTCTACTTGGGTAGCTGGGTGTGAAGGAACATCATCTTTCTATTCTTCAAGTAGCCTCTGGGATCTTATTGGTGATGGGGTTCACCTTTATCAGTTGGGCTCAAACCTAAGCTATTCCTCCTATGCCCTATTTAAACTAGTGGCCTCTAGTATTGGCCTCTTCTCTTTCATTCATGCCCTTTCTTCAGTGCATGTGTTTGGTTGAGGGGGGAATGGTTCCTTTTCCATTTCTTGGCTTCTTGATGTTTTATTTTGGCACTTGAGCATATATAAAATCACCCAGATTTACCATTACACAACTATCTTGTAGGAGTTAATATCAGTCCTATTAGTCTCATGTCGCTCTACATATGCTTGCCTCCATGGGTAGACATTGTTAAGTTGTGGAGCTAAAAGCTTCAACTCTTTGCAAAAAGGTGAAACAGGAAGGTTGCTGAGATCCAGGAGCACCGGCGTCGGCAGTAGGACCGACGTCGGTCGTGACCAGTGCAGAAGGCCACCGGCGACGGCAGGGAGTCGGCCGACGTCGGCAGAACCAGACTAGCAGGGACCGACGTCGGTCACCTGTGTGTTCCAGAACTGCTCGTTACACGGACATTTAGTTAAGTGAACAAAGTGTTTTCATGTAAAGGCCAGTTAGAGTCTTTGGTTGCGAGGATAATTGTCTAAATTAAGAGTCTAAGTTAGTGTTTGAGTTAGGGATCTATTTATAGACCCATTGGTATGTATTGTAATTAAGACATGAGATAGAAAGGAAGGCAAGTAAGTTGCTTCCATTGTAAGATCATTGAGTTGTAGGTTGTTGCAAGCTCATAGGGGATCTACATGTGAGTATGGTCTATTGAATTGCAGGTTGCAGGTTCATGGGAGATCAACTTGAAGTACTTTTGAGTGCTTGGTGAACTGGCAGGGTTATTACTGACTAGTTGGAGAGGTGAACACCAATTCTGTTTGTGAGTTGGTTGTTGGGACCTTTTTTTTGTGTAGGAGAGTGTTGTGTGTGAAGAATTACTGTACACTTGAGGTGTGGCAAACCTCTGTAAGGTGAAAGAGTGTGGAGGCTCTTTGTTGTATTCTTTTCTGTAAAGTGTTAATACAAGATAGTGTATTGTCTCTCATATTCTGTGCTATTGGTGAATTCTAGCTACTTGTGTTTCTGGTTATTTCCGCATATTTAATTGCTTATATTTGGTAATCATTCTGTGCTCTTTTTGAGGAGCAAGATCCAACAAGAGGAATCAGAACAAAGGTGTGTTTGTTCTTGGACTTCCCTGACAAGTGGTATCAGAGCTTTTGGTTGGGATACTAACAGATTGGATTAGATCTGGTTAGTGTGTTTTGATTACAGGTACTCACAGGGTTTCTGTTTGAGTGGGAGTTGAGCAATGACAGAAGACAGTAAGCTACGGATGGAAAAGTTTAATGGCAAGAACTACCAATTGTGGAGGATGCAGATTGAGGATTATCTGTATCAAAAATATTTGTACTTACCGTTGGGAGGGGTTATTTGCAAACCCTCAGATATGAAAGATGAAGAATGGGAGGTTCTTGATCGGAAGGCTCTGGAATCTATTAGATTGAGTCTTGCATCATCTGTGATTTTCAGCTTATCACAGTGTAAGACAACGGTGGAGTTGATGGAATCTTTGGCAAATTTATATGAAAAACCCTCAGCTTCTAATAAGGTATTTCTTATGAAGCGTTTATTTAATTTG
Organism: Torreya grandis; assembly: GCA_037957365.1. Classification (NCBI taxonomy): domain Eukaryota; kingdom Viridiplantae; phylum Streptophyta; class Pinopsida; order Cupressales; family Taxaceae; genus Torreya; species Torreya grandis. Next base: position 1,942,273 of record JARHVA010001706.1, on the reverse strand, counting down.
CAAATGTTGGAAGGTGGATCTGTTCATAGCCATATTAGTGATTTCCATGGTTTGGTAAACCAGTTAAGTTCAGTCAATATTGTATTTGATGATGAAATTAGAGCTCTCTTAATCTTGTGTTCATTACCTGAAAGTTGGGAAGGTTTGGTAATGGCAGTTTCTAATACTGTGTCTCCTTCAAAAGTCTTAAAAGTGGATGATGTTGTAAGTGTGATCTTGAATGAAGAGATATGCAGGAATAGCACAGGTGAATCATCAAGAAATGCTTTGAGTGTTGAAGGCAGAGGAAGGCAAAGAGAAAAGATAGAGCATGGGAGATCAAGGTCCAAGACAGGCAGAAGATCCAAGTCCAGGTATGGCAGAATAACCTGCTGGAAGTGTGGAAAGCAAGGGCACTTAAAGAGAGATTGCAGATTAGGTACAGATCAGCATGAAGAACATGAAAAAGAAGCAGATGTTGCAGATTACGCTGCACGAGATGCTCTGGTATGTTCTTTGGATAAAGTAGAATCTTGGGTTTTAGATTCTGGTGCCTCTTTTCATGCATCCCCACATAGGGAATTTTTTCATGAGTATGTCCAAGGAGATTTTGGATAAATTTATGTAGGGGATGGTAAGCCTTGTCAGATTGTTGGCAAAGGGAAAGTGAAGCTAAAACTGCAGACAGGTAACACATGGGTGTTAAAAGAAGTCATGCATGTCCCAGTTCTGGAACGGAATTTGATTTCTGTTAGAAGTTTGGGTGATGAGGGTTGCACAGTAACTCTCACAGCAGACTCTTGGAAGGTTACCAAGGGTACACTTGTTGTAGCTAGAGGTAAGAAAGTAGGTACGCTTTATCTATCTACTTGTACTACTGATTCTCTTTCTGGGTTTTCTACTTCAACTGTAGATTCAGAGATGTGGCTTGATAGGCTTGGTCACATAGACAAGAAGGAGATGCTTGTTCTTGAGTCAAAGGACATGCTTTCGGATTTGGAAGGTATGGATCGTGGTTTCTGTATGCAGAAGAAGAAGGTAACGTTTCTTGAGGAATCCGATGTTAGTGACAAGAATAAAAAAGCCTTGGTTTTCAAGGAGAAGGTGACGGACAGAGTCCAGCACAAGATGCAGAAGAATTCTGAGTAGAGCAAGGGTGATTTGGACAAGGATTTGATCCAAAAAGAGCTCGCGGGAAAAAGTCAGGTCTCACAAGAAAAACACAGAGACCGACGTCGGCAGAAAAACCGGCGTCGGCGTCCAGACAGGGACCGACGTCGGCTATGTGCAGACCGACGTCGGTGACTCAGGGCAGATATTGATCGGCGTCGGCCAGGGGAAATCGACGTCGACAAGGTGGCAGTCGCAGGAAACCGACTTCGATTGTCTGCAGACTGAGATGTGACCGACATCGGTGACTGAGACGAATTTTGGGTGGACAACGAGCTGTCAAGGTGTCTCAAACACCCATATGGAGGACTGAAGGTGTAAGTAAGTTCTTAAATTCGTCATTTTCTTTCTTTACACTACTTGTTTCTCACTTATGGCATAGGACCAGGAAGTTGTTGAAGAAGCAGAACAGGTAGATCCAGGAAACAGTGGGACCTAGACATGGATGAGGATGTGATTCCTTGGAGGAGAACCAAACAGGTGTTTTGGGTAGAGTGGCCAACTGGAAGTAAGCACTGAGAGACAAATGGATGTTCAGGATAAAGAAGAGCGAAAATAGATACATGAGATGGAAGATCAGGGTATATGGTCTTGTATTAGCTGCAGGGCAATGGAGGTTTGATCATTGTGTTTCTCTTTACCAGGTTGGATAGTATTAACTACACTATCCTATTTCTGTATGATGTGCTTGTTGCAGGGTTACATATACAGGTATTGTTGAACTAAAGGTAAAGCTAGTTCAGATGTTTGTCATGGAGAATCTGGGAGCAACAAGATTCTTTGGCATGAGTGTGTTCTAGAGACATGGTAGGTCATTTGTTGACTTTGTTTCAGGATGATTGTGTGAAACCGGTTAGCACGCCGATGGTTGGATAGTTCTATGAACAGGTGTCCTGATTCACATAATGAGGTTGAGTGCATAGTATGTACTAAACCTGAGTTTTCCCAAGCAGTGGGAGTTGTCACAAGTTGGAGCCAATCCGAGAGAGAACCATTGGAGGACAATTCAGTGGATTCTTACAGGGACTAGCAACAGGTGCACATGCTATGCAGGTTCAGGTTATTTTCTACATGGTTTGTAGATATGGATGTGGCAGGTGATTTGGATGACAGGTTTTACACTACAGGTTTGTGGTGGTTGGTCTTCACGAGTGGTCTTGAGGAGGGATACAAATCCAAGGGAACAAACTAGACTAAGTACAGGTACAGGTACAGGTTGCAACTTTTTTATCTCCAAGTGGGAGATTGTTGAGTTGTGGAGCTAAAAGCTTCAACTCTTTGCAAACAGGTGGAACAGAAAGGTTGCTGAGATCCAGGAGCACCGGCGTTGGTAGCAAGACCGACGTCGGTCGTGACCAGTGCAGAAGGCCACCGGCGACGGCAGGGAGTCGGCCGACGTCGGTAGAACCAGACTAGCAGGGACTGACGTCGGTCACCTGTGTGTTCCAAAACTGCTCGTTACACGGACAATTAGTTAAGTGAACGAAGTGTTTGCATGTAAAGGCCAGTTAGAGTCTTTGGTTGCGAGAATAATTATCTAAATTAAGAGTCTAAGTTAGTGTTTGAGTTAGGGATCTATTTATAGACCCATTGGTATGTATTGTAATTAAGGCATGAGATAGAAAGGAAGGCAAGTAAGTTGCTTCCATTGTAAAATCATTGAGTCGCAGGTTGTTACAAGCTCATAGGGGATCTACATGTGAGTATGGTCTGTTGAATTGCAGGTTGCAGGTTCATGGGAGATCAACTTGAAGTACTTTTGAGTGCTTGGTGAACTGGCAGGGTTATTACTGACTAGTTGGAGAGGTGAACACCAATTCTGTTTGTGAGTTGGTTGTTGGGACCATTTTTTTTGTGTAGGAGAGTGTTGTGTGTGAAGAATTATTGTACACTTGAGGTGTGGCAAACCTCTGTAAGGTGAAAGAGTGTGGCGGCTCTTTGTTGTATTCTTTTCTATAAAGTGTTAATACAAGATAGTGTATTGTCTCTCATATTCTGTGCTATTGGTGAATTCTAGTTACTTGTGTTTCTGGTTATTTCCGCATATTTAATTGCTTATATTTGGTAATCATACTGTGCTCTTTCTGAGGAGCAAGATCCAACAAGAGGAATCAGAACAGAGGTGTGTTTGTTCTTGGACTTCCCTGACAGACATAAAGATTATGAAGAGTTTGGATCTCCATGTCAATCTTGTTTGCATCAATATTTATATGGCACACCTCCTCTATGTGATTCATAGAGTCCATGAAATATCTGGCAATGAATGTGTAGGGTAGTTTGAGCCATGGTGATAAGTTGTCAATGCTTGCCATCCAGATTTGTGCAAGGGAATAGTGTTGTTTTACAAAAAATGTATCATAGGTTCCCATCTGCATGGGCAACTCCTTTGGTATGCACCATTCGTTCCTAAATGCCTCCCTCATGCCATCAAATCAACCCTTCATCTTTGCTTTGTAGGAGGGTGTGATGGAACTAAGGCATGTGAGTTGTTTGAAATTTTCAGCAAGGGAATTATGCTTTGGTGGGTACACCCACTTTAGTTCCTTGCCAGCATATTTTGGGATGGCAATCTCATTAAAAACTAGTAGCAACAAAATTGTGCCCTAAGGAAATTTATGGTTAGGTAGGCAATGTGCCTTCTCAGCATCTTATTCAATTTTCTCAGCAAATTTTAGGGAGCAATTGTACTTTATTCCTTTAGCTATTTAGTTAGCAACATAGAGGTGGGCCATATCCACACATAGATTCCTCCCAACTTGGTTGTGCCAAGCACACAACTACTCAAATTGTAAAATATGTTAGACTTGTGATGTATATGGCATGGCCTTCCTTTTTATATTATAATGTCACCACCATTTTATCAATTGCTTCTTGATCCTCAATATATGTGCTGACATCAACTATAGAATAAAGTAACCCAATTACTTTACTGATCCATTTAGGGGTAACCCTCATTTTGTGCCTAGTAAAATAGAGGTGACCTTCACGAATGTGTGAAATTAGAAAGTGAACTACCTCCTATGGTTTCCCAAAATAAGGTAGTTGTAAGAGTTGGAGCACCCCCACATCCTCCATTAAGTTATAATCCATGAGATCATAGGTGAACTCATTCCTAGTGTTCTATCACTTCACTCGATAATCTTGTTACAAGTCACCTTCATTGCCAGTTTGGTGATGATTATAATTGAGGAGCTTGCAGGTAGAAACCTTAAGTTCCCAATCATTCATGCGTAAAATTAACTCTGGGTATTACATCTCTTTGATAAAAATAGGAGAGGGTAGTGGTGTTGTAACAAAGTTCTTTCCCACATGTATTTATGGTGATTTTTCACTAGATGTCTCTTTCGCCAGCTTCATGGTGCCCTTGACTTGCACGCCATGTTCACTAGACCCTTCTTCTTGAATATAAATGAGACTTCCTTATTTTGTGCCTTCGGATTCTTATACTTTGGGAATAGATAAAAGTGGATCTCTTTTCCTACCTTTCTATTTTGGTTGCATTACCAACTGGGTCCCCGAAGGTTAATGTGCGATCGACCAATTATTCTAAAGTAATACATTTTATTTTTTTGTTATACACCCAAAACACTTTGGCTTCCTACTTCACCCTCCTCTAATGGTATTATTAATCCCTACAACCTAAAACTTTTTTTCTCCTGCTTGATTGAACACGTTTCCACTCTTATCTTGAATGCTCATCGCCTCAATCTCTATGCTTTTATAAATTAGAGAACCAAATAGATTCCTTTGCTACTTATTTTTGCTTGTTTGAGATCTACAATTTTCAAGTTTTTAATAGTAAAAAATGAAAATGGGAAGCCTCAAAATCTTTTATTGTCTATCCCAAATTTTGACATTAATTCCTCCACGCCATCATCTATCACTTCAACATTTAATACTTTGACTTGCCTTGGTGTCCATTTGGCACGCTTTCCATTTATACCACTATGTCATTAGAAAATGAATGTAACATCATTTTCACCTTTCATAGAGTGCATGCCAACTATAATAATTCAAAATTCCCATTTTATTCATGAGAAACTACCTTTTCTTTTTTAACCCATTTTTATAACGGTATTTCCTTTGTCATCTTCGTTTCGCATTCCTGGGTTATGCGCCCCTTTTTCGCATTTTATTCACATGCCTCCTCTTGTGCACTTCATTTACACACCTCCTCTTTTACACTTTTAGCTTAATTAGTTTATCCATCCTTAAAACCTACCCCGCATTAAAATCTTTGTGTGGTCCTCCACGTCACAACTTATTGAAATTTATGTCAAGAAAGAAAGAGTAACAGAGTGTTAAATAGCAAAAGAGGATCAAAGAGGGCAAAAAAAAAGTACAAAATGTGTGCAACCAATGCCACATTTATTTCAAAATGAAATAAATTCCTATACTAACCTAGTGGCATACACCTTATTCACCGAATTAAATAATTACATATAATGGTAGGGCCAAAGCTTATTACCACTAAAATGGCCTAGTAGGAATTGGCCATGTAATCTTTTTAATTTACAAGCGCCTGTCAAACGGATAGTATGAATAATATATAGACCATCCCATCAGATCTATAGTTTACTAGAATGATGCACAGATTTTGAATCATAGACCAGGACATGCATAACAAGATGAAAAAGTTTGGTTTTGATATGTCGATCATGCCAAGGTTTTTATTTTTGCTTCTCAACTCCTTGGCTCCAATGTACAAGAAAGCATGCTTTGTCCAGTGAAAGTAGGGCATCTAGGCACACTTTTAGGGACTCTTTGTCATCTAATCTACCTACATGCACAATACAAAAAGAGGGTACAAGAAACTCCACCAATAAGATGGCTTTAGCACCAAAGACAAGATTAAAAGGAGTACTCTTGTTCAACCTTTTATATGTGATCCAATACGCCCATAATATTATGGAGACTTGATCATCCCAATTAGTTGGACTGATACTAAAAATCTTGGTCAATGTATGACCCAAGATCTTATTGAAGGCTTCAGCTATGCCATTAGTTTGAGGGTGGTATGACGTGGTCTTATGGTGCACAATCATAAACTCAGCCAAAAGAATGCACATTGTTTCATTAATAAAGTGAATGCCACGATCACATGTTAAACTTAAAGGGCATCCATACCTTGTGATGATATCTTCCCATAGAAAATTGGCAATGGTTGTAGCATTACAATTACATATGGGTGTTGCTTCAACCCAACGTGTGAGATAGTTTGTGGTAGTAATAATGTATCAGTTGTTAGTTCGTCGTATAGTTGATTGAATGGGCCCAATGAAATGAATAGCCCATTTTTCAAATGGTTCATGAGAAAATATGGGATGAATAGGCATAACATCCCTTCATTTTGGTTTACCTATGCATTGAGAGATATCACATCGGTGCACATAAGCTTTGGCATCTTTGAATAAGGTGGGATACCACAACATAGTTAGTAGAACTTTTCATATTGTTGTGTGACTACCATAATATCCTTCTATGATGCCCTCATAGACCTCCTGAAGGAATTTCATGCAATTATGTTGCATTACGCACCTTCTTAGTACTTCATCTTGACCAAATTTGTGCAGGTCTCCTCTAATAAGCTAGAAAGGGGCAACACACTATGTCAATTACCTTTTCTCTTGGGTGCTAAGGTGGTATGACATGAAACCATTTGTAAGAAAAGCCATAATTTCTTCTAATTCTTTGGGCACACATGTAACTTGAAAAAGGTTTACATCAAGTAAATCGTCCTCTATGGCACGTGGCAGTTCACCAGATTGAACACATTGTTGGGATATGAATACCAGAAGCACACAATTGATTACCAAATACAAGCAACTTAATATGAGGAAATAACCAGAATCAACAAGTAACTAGAATCCAGAAATAACACAAGATATGAGAGACAATACACAACTTGTATTAATACTCATACAGAAAAGAATATAATAAAGAAGATGCCACTTCTTCTCCACCACCTCTTCAGAGGCTTCCCACACCTCAAGTGAACAGTAATTCTCTCCTCAAAGCTCTCTCTCTTAGGTCCCAACACCCAACTCAAGCACTGAGTTGGTGTTCACCTTACACCTGTGCTCCACGCACACCACAAGTGCTCCACGCACTCCACAAGTACACAAACGTACTCCAAGTAGATCTCCCCTGAACCTGCAACAACCTGCACCTCAATAGACCTTACTTATGGAAGGATCTTCCTTGCCTTCCTCTCTTGCTCTATCTGAGTACACACTGTACTCCAAGTAGATCCTGCCTAATTCTGCTTCCTATTGTGTTGTTGTCCTCTCTGATCTTGCACACCTGCAAATTAATCTAGTTCTACACACCTGTGAACCTTGACCTTGCACACACATACATCTGCATATCAATGATCTTACTTACCATGTAGATCTCCTATAGAAGCCATGCTCACCTGATGACCAAGATCATACATACATGAAGAACCCTATTGATTCTCCAATCCAGCACCCACCTTGGTATTGTGGCACTAGGAGGAACACACCATTGCTCACCTCACACACAGAAGGATCTTATAATATTGCTCTCTTACTCTCTAGCACAAGTTTACAATACAATCCATGAGTCTATTATATAGATCTCATCCAAACAATAATTAGACACCTAATTACAATAATTAAATCCGCAGCTCTCAGTCTAAAATTAGCTCTAAACATGCAAACACTTGGTTCGTCAACTAACTGCCCGTAATATACTCGCAGTCGAACCACACAGGTGACCGATGTCGATCTCTGTCTGCCTGGGGGTCGCCGACGCCGATCGACTACTAATCGACGTCGGTTGCTTCCTGTCTCTACCCTGTCGACGTCGGTTGGCCTAACTGATGCCGGTGACAATAACACTCCGCAACCCTTCTGCAACCTCCTCTATGTCTGCATCAGTGAAGCTTTTAGCTCCATAACCTAACAATCTCCCACTTGGAGATAAATAACTACACTATACCTGCACTTGTACCCCGTCTAATCTATTTCCTGGCTTATATCCCTCTTTAAGATCAATCTTGAAGACAACCCACCACATACACTGTAGTGTACCTCCTGTCATCCGAGTACCCTGCCGCATCCGAACCTACAAACACATGTAGTGAAGACCTGACCTTGAATAGCATGAATCCCTGTTGCTGGTCCCTCTCAAATACCTGAGAACTCACTTCTCCGAATTGGCTCCTAAGTCTCTGACAGCTCCCACTGCTTGGGAAAACTCAGGTCTATACTAGACCTCATGTGATTTTGGACACTGAACTGTCCAGCCCTTAGTGTGCTCTGGCTTTGCATCTTGCGTAATGAATCTCGCCAACACCTGATTCACATCAGCTCCCACTGGAAACAAAATCAACCTGTGATCTCCATGTCTCCCATGCTAAAAAAATTCGCTGCTCCAAATTCTTCATAGCAAACCACTGAACTAATCTTACCCTTAGCTCAACAAAACCCTGTATGTACAAACCTGCTAGCTAGCATACTATCCACATACAGCAACAGAATGATGTTGCAATCATCATCAACCCGGTAAGTCAAACCACAGTAGTTACCTTGACATTGACAAAAGTCATGCTTTGTCATCCCCCTGTCAAAAACCTGTACCACTGTCCTGCAGCTCCCTCAAGACCATATGCCTGGCCTTTCGTCTCACGTGTCTATTCTCTCTATTCTTCAACTAAGGAATCCATTCGTCTCTGTGCTTTCATACCTACTGGCAACCCTACCAAATCTCCTACTTGGTTTTGCAATCTCTCCATGCCATGCTCCCACTGTTTCCTGGATCCTTCATGCTCTGTAATCAGCAACTAGTATAAAGAAGAGGAACAACGAATTTGAGGCTTACTTACGTCTTCAGTCCTCTGTATGAGCGTTTGAGACTCCTTGACATCTTGCTATCCACCCAAAATCCATTACAGTGACCGACCTCTGTCACCACACAGTCTGCATCCAACCGACATCGATTTTTGCCCCTGTACTGACTACCAACCCTGCCGATGTCGGTGTCCTACTGCTGCCGACGTCGGTCCTCGTGACCGACGTCGGTCTTACCTCCTGTCGACGTCAGTTTTCCTGCCGATGTCAGTCCCTGTTTTTTCCTGTAAGTGATGACTTTTTATCCGTGAGCTCCTTTGAATCAATCCCATGTCCAACCTGCTCTGCTCAGAAGTATCCAGCCCCATCCACTGGTCTCTGTCTGCCATCTCCTCCATAAACACCAAGGCTTTCCAGTTCTTAAGCCTGTAAAATATATCTGTCTTCCACTTAAGAACATGCATCTCCTTCCTGCTCATGTGACCAAGCCTACGAAGCCACGTCTCTGCAACAGAAGAAGAATCAGTAATATAAACAAGTAGATAAAGAGTACCTGTTTTCTTACCACCAGCTAATTCAAGTGTATTCGCTATGAGAGTTCTTGTGCATCTCTCATCACCCAACTCTTCTGAAAAAATTAGCCACATCTCCAACCCTGGGACCTGCATGACCTCCTTCAACACCCATGTGTTGGCCTCCGCCTGCAATTTCAGATCCACTTCCCCTTTGCCAATTCTTTGGCAAGGCTCACCAGCTCCTCTCCCTAGGGCTGCATGGAAAGAGGCAACATAATTTGTTATCCAAGATTCAACTTTATCCAAGAAACCTCTCAAAGCATCTTGTGCAACAACACCTGCTACATCTGCATCTTCGGTTTCTTCATGTTGATCTGCTACCAACCAACAATATTCTTTTACCTACTCTTTCTTTTCATAGGACCGTAAGTGACCATCTGTGCTTTTCAACTCCTCCATTCTTAGCTTACTTTGATTTGCCATTGCTCTACTCCCACTCAATCAAAAACCCCTGAGAGTGACCTGTAACCAAACACAAGACTGCTTCCTGCAACCTTAGCTCTGATACCACGTGTTGGGATATGAATACCGGAAGCACACAATTGATTACCAAATACAAGCAACTTAATATGCGAAAATAACCAGAATCAACAAGTAACTAGAATCCAGAAATAACACAAGATATGAGAGACAATACACAACTTGTATTAATACTCATACAGAAAAGAATACAATAAAGAAGATGCCACTTCTTCTCCACCACCTCTTCAGAGGCTTCCCACACCTCAAGTGAATAGTAATTCTCTCCTCAAAGCTCTCTCTCTTAGGTCCCAACACCCAACTCAAGCACTGAGTTGGTGTTCACCTTACACCTGTGTTTCACGCACACCACAAGTGATCCACGCACTCCACAAGTACAGAAACGTACTCTAAGTAGATCTCCCCTGAACCTGCAACAACCTGTACCCCAATAGACCTTACTTATGGAAGGATCTTCCTTGCCTTCCTCTCGCTCTATCTGAGTACACACTGTACTCTAAGTAGATCCTGCCTGATTCTGCTCCCTATTGTGTTGCTATCCTCTCTGATCTTGCACACCTGCAAATCAATCTGGTTCTGCACACCTGTGAACCTTGACCTTGCACACACATACATCTGCATATCAATGATCTTACTTACCATGTAGATCTCCTATAGAAGCCATGCTCACCTAATGACCAAGATCATACATACATGAAGAACCCTGTTGATTCTCCAATCCAGCACCCACCTTGGTACTGTGGCACTAGGAGGAATACACTATTGCTCACCTCACACACAGAAGGAGCTTATAATATTGCTCTCTTACTCTCTAGCACAAGTTTACAATACAATCCATGAGTCTATTATATAGATCTCATCCAAACAATAATTAGACACCTAATTACAATAATTAGATCTGCAGCTCTCAGTCTAAAATTAGCTCTAAACATGCAAACACTTGGTTTGTCAACTAACTACTCGTAATATACTCGCAATCGAACCACACAGGTGACCGACGTCGGTCCCTGTCTGCCTGGGGGTCACCGACGCTGGCTGACTACTAACCGACGTCGGTTGCTTCCTGTCTCTACCTTGCCGACGTCGGTTGGCCTGACCGACGCCGGTGACAGTAACACTCCGCAACCCTTCTGCAACCTGCTCCATGTATGCATCAGTGAAGCTTTTAGCTCCACAACCTAACACACATGAGAGATGTTTAGGTTTGAAATTAACTTTGATTAGTTTTATGACCCCAAAGAACTAGAATTTTTAGAAGAGGACAATTCATCGGTAGATGCACCTGTGAAATACTAATTTATTTACCATATACTTGAGTGCTTCATGATCCATATAAAAGATGAATAGGGTTGCCAACAAGTATTGGCAAAAGTTATGAAGTGTATAAATAATAGATAAAGCCTCACTATCATAGAGTAGTTTCATTCCAGTGGTATGAGTTTTCAGCTAGCAAAATAAATAGGATGATCAAGGTTGCCCTCACCGGGTTGTGCCGGGATAACATCTATTTCCATGCCTGAAGCATCGACATGTACATGAAATGGCTGGTTTCAGTTCATAAACTAGAGAATGGGTGAGTTGCCAATTTTTCTTTCAAGGCCTAAAATGCTTGTTGGTGTTGAGCCATCCATAATAATAGGCCATTGTGCTTGGGTAGTTCTTCCATCGATGCAAATATGGTAGCATAACCCCAAATGAACTTATGATGATATCCCATGTGACCTGAGAAGGCACATACCTTGCACTGTGTGGCTAGTGCTGGGAGTTGAATAATGACCATAACTTTAGCTGAATCCACCAATAGTCCATCCTAACAAATCATATGTCTCAACAGAATCCCAAATGGGGTGGTAAAGATACACTTCTTCAAATTCAAAGAAATCTAAAGCTGACAGTAACATTCGAGCATGAGGTGCAAATTGTCACAATGGTTGTGCACTAAACCATACATAGTCCAGTCCTCCAAGTACACCTAAAGGAACTTGTGGATAAAATACTTGAAAGCTTCCACAATAATGCATGAGAACATGGTTGGCATTTTATTGAGGCAAAAATGCATAAAATTATATTCAAAATAAACCCATTTAACTGCAAAGGTTGACTTTGCCTTATCTTATTCAATAATTTGGACTTGGTGATAGCTAGAAAAATCATTAGTGAAGGTGTAGATCTTACGCTTAGCAACACATTCTAAAATTTTCTCAGTGAAAGACATTGGTAAAGGGTTCATTACACAAACCGCAATGAGTAGCCTATAATCCACATAAATTCAAATGTGACCATCCTTCTTGATGTTGATCACCATTGGACTAACCCATCTAGATTCATCAATGGGAGTAATAACTCTAGGGTGCAACATGCTATCAATTTCCTTTTTAACTCAAGCATGCAGATTTGGGTTCATCTGATATTATGGTCATTTCCTCACCGATCAAGTGCCTTCAACCAACTTGATGTGCATCTTGCCCAACAATGGATGTACTAATTTCATTTTCATGTAGTTGCATGGGAAAATGTCATGGTATTCATGCAATAGTTCAAATATTTTGATTATCTCAACCTCAAACTAACAATTTCCCATAATGGCTAGTTTAAGTGCATCATTCATTCCAATGTTCTGATGAATCATTTGGAGTGGCGTAGAATATGGTTTCTGCTCGAACTGCATTGCATCTTTGATCTCATGTGGCCCACGTTCTATATGTATATTTAAGTGGTCGAGTGATGGCTCTGGTGGATTAGAATTGGTACCATCATCAACTTGGTACACAACCTTTTACTTGTCCTTTCATATTTATTATCTATGTGCATGGTCTGGTTGAGAATTAAATTCCAATGAAACCATGGCAGGAGTATCAATTTCTTGGAAGATGGCCAAATTATACTTAATTATGTCATGCATGTGCCATAACTGGTCTTCAAATGGTGCTTGATCACCCACAACTGTCTGACAAATCACTTACAGATACAAATTCAAATCCATCCATGGTGAAAAAAATGCAAATGTGATAAGTAGACCATGTTTTATAAACTACTTGGTATCCATGCATTTGCACATTTCTTGGTGAATGTACCACACCCTAGCCCAGGTGTGTAGAGTACCATAGAATGCATGTACCCATAATAATTATGCTATAAATGTTTCATCAATGATACAAAGACTTTCACATTGGACTATATGTTATTTTAGAGAAGCAATACCATTGTAACTTAGGGTGGCACAAACATAGTTGTCATGGTAGAAGTGACTATGCATGGTTACGCGCATGAATCATTTGGAGTGGCATAGAATATGGTTTCTGCTCGAACTGCATTGCATCTTTGATCTCATGTGGCCCACATTCCATATGTATATTTAAGTGGTCGAGTGATGGCTCTGGTGGATTAGAATTGGTACCATCATCAACTTGGTACACAACCTTTTACTTGTCCTTTCATATTAATTATCTATGTGCATGGTCTGGTTGAGAATTAAATTCCAATGAAACCATGGCAGGAGTATCAATTTCTTGGAAGATGGCCAAATTATACTTAATTATGTCATGTATGTGCCATAGCTAGTCTTCAACTGGTGCTTGATCACCCACAACTGTCTGACAAATCACTTACAAATACAAATTCAAATCCATCCATGGTGAAGAAAATGCAAATGTGATAAGTAGACCATGTTTTATAAACTGCTTGGTATCCATGTATTTGCACGTTTCTTAGTGAATGTACCACACCCTAGCCCAGGTGTGTAGAGTACCATAGAATGCATGTACCCATAATAATTATGCTATAAATGTTTCATCGATGATCTAAAGACTTTCACATTGGACTATATGTTATTTTAGAGAAGCAATACCATTGTAACTTAGGGTGGCACAAACATGGTTGTCAAGGTAGAAGTGACTATGCATGGTTACGCGTACTTGTTCTCATGTATCCAACTAGTACCAATGAGTAGACCACCATCAATTAGTTGTCACTTGAAATAAATAGTTGATCACATGAAACCTTTCATGCTCATTAACATAGTAAGCCTCTAATTGTTGTAAGTATTCATGGACCTCCATCTGGCCATGAAACCTAGGTGCCTAATCCAACTTTTAGGTTGGTCCAGCCATTAGGCATCCCCCAATGAGGCAAACAATTTTGTGGCACTGAGTTAGCTTTGGAGGGGAGCTTTGGTAGCTATCTAAGACACCAAATATGTGCCTTGTTATATTATATATTCCTTGAGCCCATTGGTCGCAAGTAACATTGGTAATGTTAGAAATAGACTGAGCATCTTCCCATTGAAAAATACCATCAGGAGTAGAATCCACATTTTCATTTCCTTGGGTAGTAATGTTATAAATTGTATTGACATCCTCATCAACATCAACGAGTTACACAAAAGGGGGTCCTTAGTTTTTATTTAGAGGAATGACTATGTGTTGAGTGTCATTCTCAAAGGTAATATACCCCTTGTTAAAATACAAGTTAGCATTATTTGCAGAGCACCAAGGTCGATCCAAAAGAGTAGGAAAATCATCAGCTTTAGGAAGCTTGATCAACTCAAAATTACCATTGAATACGACTCCCAAGATGTTGATGGTGGTATCCTTAAGAATGCCTATGGGTAGTGTGTGAGTCTTGTTGGCCATGAATAAGACATATGGGGAGGGTTACAAAGTGGGGCTCCCCATATTTTTCTAGTTGTCTTTGGTTAGAACATTAACCTCGATGTCAGTGTCCACCAAGATGTCACGAATCATCCAACCGTCAATGGATGTATTGACAAGGACCTCTTTATCACATCCTTGGTTTGGTTAAATATGGGTCTCTTGTCATTATGCATGGTTCAAATGATGATCCTCCGAAGGCTTTACCATTTACTGTTGCAACCAATTCTTGAGGAAAATGATGATGTCCTCATTAAAGAAGAGTTTGCACTACTTTCAGAACTCATCATGCCCTGAGTCCATGGGTACCATATTTCTTTGCATTTTGGCCTGCATGTTAGCATCCTTATCCTTTAAGAACTTGATTTTACATTGCAGTTCTTGGACTAACACCATTGTCTCATGTAACACTTTTTTATGACATTGAGCATTAAGATAGTGTTGTGCACGAGGTTCTTCATGCTAGACCTTTTTAGTAGTGTATTCAAAACTGGTTAGGAATGAGTGCCACTACATGTAGTAATATTGACCTTGGGTGTAGATGGTGGAGTAGTAGGGTGCGGTCTCCACTAAGCATTTGGTGTTTTTGAAACACGTATCATACTGACACCCTTGTCATTTCATTCTTTAGTAATGGAAACATACAAATCAAGACATTATTCCATGCGATGTTCATTTTTACAAATGATGCAGGTTGGATAGACTATGTAGTCGCACTGGTAGTGGTTCAGAGAACCACATTTATAACATGTCTTAGGTGGAAATCGACCACCTCTACATCCATTTCCATTCCTTGACCTCTGAAATAATGACCTTCACCAGCCTCCTAGTTTTTAACTATGTAAGTTTGGCACGTACCTCATGTGCACGCTTCATGAATCTCATTAATGACCCAATAATCATTGCTATCATGCATATATGCATCACATATTTTATAATATAGCAAAACTTTAGCTTGGGTGGAACGTTGAAGCAAGGGACAACTCCTTACATCATGATCTTCATTGCAAATCTCACCTGATTATTTCAATAAATCACAAACATTCCTCTGTTGGCAATTGTTTGTGTTATGGCCTTACACTTCATAGTCAACACACCACAAGCCGTTGTGGGTGTCATGAGCATTATTGGTCATAAGCTTCTCCAGTGAGAATCCATCACAACGATCTGAGACTCCATAAAAGGGATAATCCCCATATCTATACTTCCCATAACTTTGGTGTGAAGGGCAACTTCCAATTCCTCACACGGTTTAATGAAAGTCTTATGAGACAAGGCTTGTCAGAACAAAACTAATAAACCTCCCACAAACCACTGAGCATGTTGTGTCAGGTTAATCTCAAATGATAGATTTGAAAGAAGCATTTTGAAATATGCATCATACATGCTCACACTCTCAATGAGCTCTTGCTTGATATCTTTTAAGGTAGTAATACTTTACTGCTCAAATTCAAGGATATCAAATTATTGGAGATAACAGCCTTTAATAATTCATAGCCGTTTGTTGGGTATCAAATTTTTTATACCATTTATGCATGTGATCTAATAAAGTAGTTAAAAACTTAGTTGCCCTTCACTCATAAGAAGTTATACCCCACGCTCACCAAATGAGTTCACACTTATGAACATGTTCTAATGCATTTTTGACACCTCGATATTTAGGAAAGTGAAGTGTCATCTTGTAGTCGATAGTAGGTGCATTGGGTGGTTGCAGTGGATCTTACTATGGCGCTCCTCCAGTTCCTCCTGAAACTTGTGGTGGAGGTCCGCCAATGCCTCATGCATTGCCCCTTGATCCTCCAGCTCTAGTAGAACCACCATTGGTACTACCTCCCATGCCTCCTACAGTAATAGGTACACCAGAGATAATGGGTGGTGAGGGGGTTGATTAGTTATTGTTGGGCCTATAGTCTACCCACTAGTTAGATTTGGTCCATCACGCATTCCAAGATGAGCCATAGGTATTTCTTGCAATGGAAAGGTAAAAATTAATGGTAAATTCTTATCTTGATCTTGCACTTCTCAAGATTCCTCTATGATCTTGGTTTCAAATTCAACTTTAGATTTTGCACTACTAATATCCCAATTTCTAACAAGAATTACGTCAAACTCAAATGCATGGTCATGCATTGTGGTGGGGGAATTGGGTCTATTTGGATTAGGTTTTGCTATCAATGTTTGTCATGCTTCTTTCATGCATAATTGTACTAGTAAAGGGCATAAATCCATGGTTAAGGAGTACTCACTTTCCCTTTCGCCCTCCTACAGATTCTCGTAACACTTCTAGTATCCTCTCATTTACCCTGGGATCACTGCCTCTCATAGCCTTACGCCTAGCTTCGTCATACTTATGCTTCCATAGTTCTCACTCTCTGACTTCCATGTTGAACAACCAATCCTATATCAGTGTATACCCCTCCACCTCCCCACTAGTCACGTTGCTCATGTACGAGAAACTTTAGCCATCCACGGGGAAGTGCTCAAGTCCGTAATCAACCATAAACTTCTTAATCTCTAAAAGAAATTGCTTGAGATATTTCCTGCATGGTTCCCTTAGGAATTTGAACTGTGCTTTCTCCAAACAAGAGTATATAGAGACAATGTATTCCAAAATGTAGCTATTAAGTGCTCATTTCCACCACACATCCATTGCATGTGTCCAAGTAGCTTTCAGATTCACTAAAGCTTTTCGACACTCTACTAACCAAAGGGCCTTCCATCCATACTTTATTGAATGGTCTTGTGCATATGCTGAAACCCAAGAATGCAAGTGAATGGATAATTCTACAAACAATGTTTCATATAGAGAATCATATAAGTGTTGCTATACCCATGTGCATGCAAAATAAATTGGTTCAATATGTTGAAGCACAAAGTTATCCTATATGGTACCAACCCAGTGCTCAAAGTTTTCCAAAGATAACCACTCGAGCATCCTTCTACCATCATGCTAACAAGTGCAATGGTTCCTAAAAATAAAACCAAAATGTTGGGTTTTATTTTTATCCTTAGTTCCATGTGACTAAGTACTAGTTGAACACCTAGAGGAAGGAAGAAACCAACATGCTAGCATGTCAACATATCATGCATGCCCTAATGTGCTCACCCAAGGCACGTAGCTTGAACCAATTCCCATTGGTTCTATCACATGATGGTGGATGGACAAACGTTAGGAACTTGAGTTAACATATTTAAACATTATTACTATGAATGTTATTCTAGAGTTAGTCATTTGATGCATTCATATAGTGCAAGTACTCTAATATTATAAACTAGAATTAATGCTAAACTAATTCAACAAATCAAGATTTGTAAAGTATTAGTTCCATTGATCTCATTTGATAAGATTACAGAGGTACTTCATTCAGTACACGTTCTCTATAGATCTCTATCTTGATAGTAACAACACATATACATTCAACAACACTTTCTAATCAAAGCTAAAGGGGTATTTATACACAAGCGAACCCCTTCTCAGATTGCATCATTAATTCATTATAGATGACAAGCCAATGATTATTTTAGAAAAATAAATCGTGCCGATCTGTTACAATTAAGTTCCTTTTGATTCGAGCCCAAAAACCCTTATATACTCTCTCTATGCTAGATATTTACTTTTATGTTCCTCCTCCTTCATGAGTCGGTGCTAGATTCACGCTCCCATTAATATTCAATACCTCCACGAACTGCTTTGTAACCACCTTTGCTTTGTATGCCCTTGTCCTAGTCTTGTGCATTTTTGAGTCCTATAACTTGCGCTCATTCTCTATTTCCTTATCTTTTATAACTCACCTATCAGCACCAAGGTCTTCCATGCTATTCTCCCTTGTTTCTCTCTTGTATGCCATTCTCTCCCATGTCCTTACATCTATGTGCTTATGGCTCAAAAATACTTAGAATATATTATAAAATTTGGACCCAATAGAAGATATCTTGTAGTGAATGGGCTGAGGGTATAAGTCATTAGGTTTAACTATATGAAATAATTACATGAGAATGATTTATATTTCTAAGATGCATATGCAACATGCATAAATAAAAAGAGCATGTACATAATGCCATGACTAGATTATATGGCACAAGATGAATTGTTTTTAAAATGAAAGAGGTTGTGCATATCTCAAGATTTTATGAGAGAGAATTTTTTTAAGGAGAAGCACATTGGAGGCCTAGCTGTTCACTTTTGTGTTGAAAAAATATTGGCATAGCTAAGTGAATGTTATTATTGGTCGAGGATGAGAATGGATGTCAATGAATGCTATTTTTGGTTGAGGATGAGAGTGAATGTTACTATAGGATTTTCCAACATGCTAAAATCAAAACTTAGAATTCTCGATTGTGTAAGCCATTACTGATTCCAAAAAGACCATGGGAAGAGTTGAACACGGATTTGTTCTTAGGCTATCAATAACTCAAAGAGGCAATGACTATTTTTATTGTAGTGGATAGATTTTCCAAGATGGCACACTTTATAACATGCACAAAGACTAGTGATACCATACCCTTGATTTTTTTTCCAAATAAATAGTAAGATTACATGGGTTTCTAAAGAGCATTACATCATATAAAGACATTATATCTATCGGTGCATTTTGTGGAGGACATCGTGGAGGAAACTAGGCACATGATTAGATTTTGGTTCAGCCTATCATCCTCGAACGGGCGGGCCAAAAAAGTTAGTGAATCAAGATCTTGGTAAATTTATGATATGTTTGGTTGGGGATAAGACCAAATAGTGGAAATGATATTAGCACAAGCTGAATTTTCTTATAATAATTTAGTGAACAAAAGTACGACAATAAGTCCATTCCAAATTGTGTATGGTTGTAGCCTTAGAGGAGTTTGTGAATTTAGAAACAAATCATATATGAGGAGTGTTGAAGCATAAGAGTACACAACAACTATGTATGATGTGCATATGGAGGTGAATAGAATAGTGGAATAAAACAATATGAAGTACATGAAGCATATTGATCAAACAAGGAGATACCATAATTTTAAAGTTGCAACTTGATATTGGCACATTTGCATAAAGAGAACTTTCCCAAGGGAGCATTTAACAAATTGAAGTGGAAGGAGATTGGACATGTAGAGTTTTGAGAAGGTTCTCAACTAATTCTTATGATAATAAGCTACCATATGAAGTGGTTATTTCACCTATCTTCAATCTAAGGATTTGTACCCTTACATTAAGGGATAAGGTAGTGGTGAAGGATCAAGTTTATATTCTTCAAATGTAAAGTGGAAGCAATAATTGCCTAAGCAAGCAAAGAAGAAGATTAAGGTCATATCGGATACATAGATTAGTACGAAGACAAGAGGCAAAAAATACATACAATACTTAGTAAAGTGAAATTATAGAGAAATTAAAGACACAACTTGGATGAATGTATAAGAAGTTTCCAAACACATAAAAACCATTAAGGAGCTCACAAAGGATTCATGAGCAAGAGCTCAGGGACAATTTCATTTACCTTCGGTGTTTGATGCAGGAGCATCCGAGTTAACACACTATCTTGCAAGATACAAAAACACGATTTTGGGTTCTTGTGTTGACTTGTGCATATTTGCTTGGAGTTATGCAACTTATCATCTCTTGTGACAATGTTGCCCATGTGGAAGAAGAACAACGTCAACTCGAAGGACATCATCAAGAGTCCCAAAAGGCAAGGAATTATAGAAAGGTGGTTTCCATCATGTTTCATTAGTTTTAAGGACCTTTTCTTTTGAGCATGACAAATCAATCACTTCATGCAAGCAACGGTAATGCCACTATCAATTTTGCCCATGTTTATCAAATGGGTAAAATAACTACCAAGATCAACCAAACATTACATGTGGACTGCCTCTAAAGATAGAGGGAGCTTGAAGGGTGTGGAAGGATGTTAGTGTCATGCCACTTATATTCAAAATGAGTTTTAGAAGAGAGATGGAGAGTCACTTCGAATCATCTAAGGTAGAGCAAGAAAGATCAAACAAATTGGAGAAGAAAAGGGTCAAACTCTAGAGTAGAGCATAACAGAGAGAGAGGTGAGAGCTCAAAGAGTGAGAACGTAGAGCTAAGAGCCATTGAGAGACGTATTTCCATTGTAACCTAATCACTAGATTGATGTAATCTTCTTCTTAGTCATAGGGGAAGGAAGAGTGTGTGAAATCTCTTAACAGAGCAAGACATCAATAAAGAGTCTTTTAAGTCTCATTCTAAGTTTTATTTCTACAAATGTTATTGAGAGTGAAGGAAATGAACACAACTGATGAGTAAGGTATCAATTGAATTCGCCCCCTCATTCTCATCTACATCACAGAATTAGAATTTAGAAGAAAAACATATAAATAATAACCTAATATAAATTAATAATTAATAAACATACAAATACCCTATAACAATATAACAAGACAACTAAAAGTACTCCATCCAAAATTAGATGTCTATATATAATTCTAATTTCTCATAAAGTACATTTTATAATCAAGAGTGAGGAGGTCCAAATTTTTAGTAGCCAAAATAAGGTCAAATTTGCATATGATAATTAGGGAGGTGCTAAATTTTAGGGGTCAAAACAAATAAGGTCAAATTTCCATGTGATGGTCAATAAGGACCAAAACTCTATGGATTAAAAGAGAGCATTAAATTTGTACGTGATGGTGAGGAGGTTGTAACAACCTTACATTCAAGGTTTAGTGGACCGTCTAGGTAGGGATGAATGCCATGTGGTACAATACTCTATATGCATCTCATTTACATTAGTAAGGAGATACCACGTGTCGCATTCATTACCTATTATCAATTTATAGATAAGGAGTTTTTTCATTTCAATATATTTGTATCAAGTATAAAGATAATTTGATGGTTGATAATTCAATTGATTTGATCAAACTTGTGTACGCGATAATGAGGAGGTTGTAATAACCTTATGTTCAAGGTCTACTAGACCACCTAGGCATGGATGAATGCCATGTGGTACCTACTCCATATACATCTCATTTACATCGATAAGGATATACCACATGTCACATTCATTTCTTGTTCTTGATTTATACATAAAGTACTTTTCTTTTTCAATACATTTGTATAAGTACAAAGACAATTTGATGGTTGACAATTTAATTGATTTGTTTGAAAAGAAAAGGTTAAATAAAAGAACAAGTTTTCTAATCAAAATCTATAATAAAAAAATTAGTATCAAGAAGGGATTATAAATTTTATAAGAATAATAGAACAATGCTTATGTCGAGAAGTTGTGTTAACAAGAAACATCTTTGTTGCAATGCTTGATCACATATACTACTTGGTCACGTGAAGTTATTAAAACCTTTCAATGATTCATTCATTCATGCAAGCTCTGAAAGTCAATAAGGAAGGGCTGAAGAATTTTTTGGGAAGTTGAGAAACAATAAGGCGCTGAACATGAAACTGCTCACAACGAAAAGGACTCCTACAATTTTTCGGTAATGCGCCTTAAAACAGAGTTAAAATAGCCCTGACTGCGAGCTGAGTACGCGGATTGGTTCTTTTATTGTTCTTAATACCGTGCATGAGTCCAAAGCGATGCAGGAGAAAAGAGGGTTGCCGATGCAAGATCCGTAGAGGTAATAAAGGTCAAACTTTAACAGAATATTATGGAGGGCACCAAAAATCTGCAGGGCAAACAGTTCCATTTCATCACAGAATTGATCTATAAACCTTTGGAAATAGCCGAAATCTTACACTCCTCCTTTCCCATTTATAAAGCAAGGAATTTGTTAAGAGGCACCTCGCTCATAGATCGTGGCTTGCAACAGACGATCTGTGGATTCAAGCATAAAAGGAATGAAGAGATTGAGAGACAGCTGGGGAAAAGTGGGTGATGCTTCTCAAAGAAATCCATCCATATGTTGGCTCGCACTGGGAATTGGGCCATGCAAAGAGGGTTTGGATGTAGCTATGGATGCAGACAAGGAAGGTGAGACACTCAGAGGAAGTGGACTTCATAAAAAATGGTTCTCACTCAGAACTCGTCCACGCAGAAAGGATGGCTTGAGCCTGCTTATGACTGCAAACCTTTTTTCAGGTTATATTCCTTTGGATATTATTATCAGAATATTAACCAAAGTTCCGCTTTTCACACTATTGCTTGTTGAAACCACTTGTATCTCATGGCACGCTATTATTTCAAGCTCTGTTTTGTTTCACAATCTGTGGGCTCAAAATAATATGCAAATTTGGCTTGTTATGGATCTCTATGAACCAAGTATTAAATCTTCTAATGGCCTGGCTCTCTTTGACACGAGTAGAAGTATATGGTTGAAGAAGATATTCAATGATGAATGGAGTTCCAGTGACTCAGAATGGTATCTCAGAGCGGGAGATGGGGGCCTCTTGGTTTATACCTGCAAAAAAAATGGAATTCTTAAAATCCTCAATCCATTGACCATGAAATTCCACTATCTTGAAGATGCAAGACTAAGCAGAAAGCGCAGGATTTCTTTTTACATCAAAAAATACCTTGATGATGTGTGTATCCACTTCAAGTTTCATTCAAAGGATAAGACTTATCAGGTAATTGCTGTAATTGGAAATAGTTATCTTGTCAAGAGAAAGAGATTACATGTTTTGATTTATAAATCTGCAGAACAAAGATGGGAAATTAGAGTTGCCCACTTCAGCCAACGAGTGCATGGAATTATGACAATTAGACATTTTCCAAACATTTTATTGAAAAACCAAAGAATATACTGTTTTTCATCACATGGGAAAGATGTGGGTATCTATCATCTGAATGGAGATTGGGATAGCGGGTTCAGTTACAGTTTTAGGATGCAAGGTGTAAGGCACGAGACATTGGGAATTGTTATGTACAAGGGCAGAACAATGATGGTTTGTAAAAACAATCCAAGAAATATTCCATCAATTAGGGATACTTTGTTTTTTTATGAGTTCGATGAGGTTGGCTTGAGGTGGAGATCTGAATATGATTCAGTCGTATTGAACATTAAGTTGACTCCCAAATTGATTTGTTGTGGGGGTGATTGTGTTTGGGTAATACAGGAAAGCAATACCCAACTCAGTCACATGATTTCTATAGATGTAGATACTAGGGAGCTGGATGTATGGCCAGGGGTTTCCCAAGCTATGTTCAATGTGAGAAATTGCTTATCTATGCCACTAAGTTTTTTCTCATGCACTTAGATATTTTGAGATTATTTTTGAGCCAACAAAGCTTGAGTCCATTGGATGTGCAGGTTTCTTAATATTTTCTGAGTTTTAACTTCCATGCATTGATACTAGGCACCAGATTGCTACAACTCCTATAACACTTGACCTACAAGTGATCTCGTAAAACCCAGTTCACCCACTAGAGCCTATGCTACAACTCCCATAACAAGGCCTCCAGTGCATGCTACAACTTTGAGAGCACCCGACTCCAAAGTATGCTACAACTCTGATAGCAACCAAACCTACATGCGGCAAGACCCCAAAAATCTGTGAACACAGATTCATTTGATGTTCTATAGTAACCATTGTTCTCCGCTTTGAAGACTCCTTTTATTTTATCATTGTATATGACATTTGGTTGAACCATTGCCCTATCTAGTCATTTGTGGAAATCAATATCATTTTATTTTATTTTATTTTTTAATTGCTATATATATAGCTTTTACTGTATCCATTCCAGAATTCTATCAACGATGAAGTAATATGATAGGAGTGAAGTTAGATTGTTTATGCAAAATTATTATATCTTTTGAACCTTGTACTTAATAAGACATGCTGCTATTTTCCAAATAAATTATAAAAGAATTTTTATAAAGGTCAAACTTTTACAGAAAATTATGGAGGGCTCCAAAAATTTGCAGGTCAAACATTTTCCTTTCATCACAAAATTGATCTGTGAACCTTTTGAAATAACTCAAAACTTACACTCCTTTCTTATTTATAAGGCAAGGAACGTGTTAAGAGGCACCTTGCTCATAGATCATGGCGTGCAACAAAGGATCTAGCGATTCAACCATGAAGGGTATTGACTATAAAGAGAATGAATGAGAATCAGCTGGGATATGGTTATAGCTGCAGAAAAAGAAAAAGTGAGTGATACTTCTCAAAGAAATTCATCCACTAGTTGGCTCACATTGGAATTGGGCCATGCAAAGAGGGCTTGGATGTAGCCATGGATGCAGACAAGGAAGGTGACACACTAAGTGGAAATGGACTTTAAACTAAATGGCTCACTCTCAGAATTGGTTAATGCAGAGAGGATGGCTTGAACATGGTTATGGCTGCAAGACATTTTACAGGTGATATTCCAGTGGATGTTATTATCATAATAATATCCAAAGATCCTGTTTACACACTTTTGCATGTTGAAAGCATTTGTACCTCATGGCACATTATTATTTCAAGCTCTGTTTACTTTCACAATCTGTGGGCTCAGAATAATATGCCAATTTGGCTTGTTATGGATCTCCATGAAACAAACATTAAATCTTCTAAATTCTAATGGCCTGGCACTCTTTGACATCAGTAGATGGCTATGGTTTATGAAGATATTCAATTTTTACTGGAGATCCACTTCCTCAAAATGTATCTCAGAGCTGGAGAAGGGGGCCTCTTGGTTTATAGCTATAAAAGAAATGGAATTTTTATAGTCCTTAATTCACTGACCATGCAATCCTTCAGTCTTGAAGATGCAAGACTAAGCAGAAAAGGCAGGAGTTCTTTGTACATGAAAAAATACCATGATGATGTGCGTATCCACCTCAAGTTTGATTCCAAGGATAAGACGTATCAGGTAATTGTTGTAATTGGAAATATTTAACTTTTCTAGAGAAAGAATTGCATGTTTTGATTTATAAATCTGCAGAACAAAGATGGGAAATTAGAATTGCCCACTTTAGCCAACGAGTGAATGAAAGTATGACAATCAGACATTTCCCAAACATTTTATTGCAAAACCAAAGAATCTACTGTTTTTCATCCGACGGGAAAGATGTGGGTATATATGATCTGAATGGAGATTGGGATAGCAGGTTCAGTTACAGTTTTAGGATGCAAGGTGTAAGTCATGAGACATTGGGAATTGTTATGTACAAGGGCAGAACAATGATGGTTTGTAAATCCAAGAAATATCCCGTCATTTAGAGATAATTCACGTTTTTATGAGTTTGACGAGGTTGACTTGAGGTGGAGATCTGAATATGAATCAGTGGTATTGCACATTAAGTTGCCTCTCAAATTGATTTATTGTGGGGGTGATTGTGTTGAGGTAATACAGGAAAGCAATGCCCAAGTCAGTTACATGTTTTCTATAGATGTAGACACTGGGAAGCTGAATGTGTGCCCAGAGGTTTCTCAAGCTATGTTCAATGTGAGAAACTGCTTATCTTTGCCATGCACTTAGATATATTGAGATTATTTTAGAGCCGATGAAGTTCGAGCACATTGAATGTGCAGGTTTCTTAATATTTTCTGAGTTCTAACTTCTCTGCATTGATGCTAGGCACCAGACTCCAATGCATGCTACAACTCCCACAACATCCAACCTACATGTAATCTTGTAAAACCTAATTCGCCCAATCTAACGTACGGTACAACTCTGATAGCACCAGACTAGAGCCTACTACAACTCCCATAGCAAAAACTCCAGCGTATGCGATAACTCTGACAGCATCCGAACCCACATGAGATCCAGTAAGACCTCAAAAATATTTGAAAACAGATTCATTTGATGCTCTGTAGTAAGCATCGTTCTCCGCTTTTAAGATTTCTTTTATTTTATTATTGGCTATGGCATTGGTTGTACCATTGCTTTATCTTGTCATTTGTAGACATTAATATCATATTATTTTATATCATTTTTTAATTTCGATATATAGTTTTCACTGTATTCATTCCAAAATTCAATCAACACTGAAGTAATATGACGGGTGAGGTTAGATCGTTTATGCAGATTTATTTGTCTTTTGAAGCTTGTACTTGGACTTGTCTTATATGAAATCCCTTCTGTGAGATTTTCAAGGCTTGCTTGCATTTAATTCAGCCTTAAATAATCAAAATAAGTACATAAATTTGTTTTGAAGGTCTATGACGAGGTATAGATTCTAATAGACTTTCGTCAACCTAATATTTTTTAATAAATAAATGTTGTTGAAATTTTTTTAGATGGTATGAAAATAATTATCTCATTGCATATTATGTTAGTTGCATACCGTCTAAAGATTCCTTCAGTGACTGGATTAGACAACATTAAGAGCCTTTGGAGTTTTAAGATATTGGTGTTCATAACCTCATCCAAGACATTTTCCTATTCTCTGTTAAGGAACTATCAAAGATGCAATAACTGCTTTCTAAGTCAAGCTACTAGTTCCTTCAGTTTACCTTAATGGTCATATCCCCATGGTTCCATAATTTTAAGGTCTCTGAGCAAAACATCCCTTAAGGTTTCCATGGCCTCTTCAGATTGAAAATAATAGTATCACCGTCACTTGACAGATTTGTACCCTGCCTCCACATGACCGTCCTGCTCACAGTCGTCCGTTCAAACTGGCTCCACTAAGACTACAGGGTTAAAAGGTCAATGTTTTATTGAGACGTTGAATAGATTTGCACCCGGATTGCATTTTTCACCTTGTACTGTTAATCCACCTGGATGCTCCCCTGAACAAGCTCACGGCCCATCCAACAGGCCTGTTCTCTTTTGCTGTTTGTTTGTCAGAAGAATGGCTTGGATCTAGTTTTGTTCAAAAATCCACTTGGTGTTTCTAAGGCCTGCAAATAGTGGAATTTTGGTGAGGACTGATGCATAGTCCCTAGACTGCTCTGATACCAAAAATGATGAGCTGACATTAGTCTACAAACAACAATATTGACCCCTCTGAAAATTGAATGTTGTTTTCACAATTTTGTTAACGATTGCTCTGGAGATTACAAATGCACAGTTGTCTGATTCGACCAGCAGATTTACAGAATAGTTATAGAAATCTATGGACTCTGCAGGCTTGAATCTACGGACTCTGCAGGAAGCTCAATGGCTTGACTGCCTTGTGTTCTTTTCATGGGATTTCAACTTTTTGTCCAATTTCTTCCTTTTGCTTGTCCTTCATTGCATCTTGGCATATTGTGATCAACTGGACGTCTTCTTTCATTACAAATTTATCTATCTGGGAAACTGCTGCTCTCCCTTCGCAATGGTCCAAACGACAAGTGACTGCCCACGTCTACAGTCATCTGCAACAAATATACAAAAGTCTGCTTTGAAGTTTTGATCGGGTATCTCCCTGTAAACCTAGCTTCTCTGCAATGTTTTGCTCTGGTCCCACAAAGCCCATTGCTAATAAAACAAGCTCTGCTTTTGCAATCACTTCAGAGCCTTGTATTTCTTTGAACTGGAACTTTCCACTTTCATCCTTTTCCCATTTGACCCAAACAACTTCAAGTCCTCTGACATTCCATCATTATCTCCTATCACCCTTGTGTGTCTTCAGATTATGTGTCACAATAATCAGTCGATGTACATCTTGATCATTTATATCTGGATCATCTTCATCATTTTCAGTCTGCTTTTAGAGAACTGTAGTTGGTCCTTTTTTTTTTTAACATGCCTTTCACTGTAAGCTCTTTTATATCAGCGCCTTCATCATCGCCTTCCCCATAACCAATTCGATCACATTATTTGTGACGTGCCTTATCTGTCAATCTTATTAATCTCCATTGGTCATCAATGTAACTCAATATAAAATCATTTTCCTTATTCATGCTGCTACATACAAAATTTTGCAACTTTCTCTAGTCGTGGTTTAATGTGATGTCCCTTACTTAGGGGCTCTTTTTTTCCTACAGATGCTCTGATACCACTGTAATATCCCCTTCAAACAGGGAATATATAAACTCATAAAGCTCTGATCACAGATACCAACTGCAGAATAGATTCAAGTATGCATAAACAAATCACAGATCTTATCATTCATTCAGATGATTACAAAAGATGTCCTTCTAAACTATTACAACTACAATCCTCCCTTATGCATATAAAATATGAAATACAGTATTGAAAACCCTGGCTTTGCAAATCTGGGAGTGAAATCTGAATCTGGAAGGGTCTCGGCCTTTCTGTGTCGACACACAGATGCCGTCGTCGGTCGATATCTCGCCGACGTCGGTCTCTATCGGTTGGCTTTCTGCCGACGTCGGTCTTTAGTCGACCGATGTCGGTCACTGGAAGCTCTCTCTCTACCGAGGTCGGTCCCTGAACGGATCTGAACGGACTTGTACGGACTTAGTACGGCCGCCAACCTGTCTGTTATTAACCCCTGATTGCTGAACAACCTGATCTGAAGATATACTATTCTAATACAGAATATTTCTATCTGTATAATTTATTGGATCAAAACTAAATAAAGATAAATACCTGAAATATCTGTAATAACTTCTGTGTGAAGTTATCTCTCAACCCTGAAAATTCTGTGATAACTTCTGGATGAAGCTATCTCTCATATCTGTACCTCTGTGATAACTTGTGGATGAAGCTACCTCTCAATTTGGCAATAGATCGACTGATCTTTCACAACCTCTGAATCGCATACATTGAAGAGTTGACGTTCTTCAATGCAGTTTGGCAATAGATCCGCTGATCTTTCACAGCCTCTGGATCGCACACAATGAAGAGTTGACGTTCTCCACTGCAGATGGAATCCTGGAACCCTTGGCTCAGTCTTCACAGAAGAATTTCTTCAATATCAAAATCAATAATCAATTCATAATTCCAACTCTCTCCCATGAGAAACTCTTATACCCTTCCAAAGGTGTGCTTGCTAAAATTAGATTTCCTCAAATTAGAACTTGGGGTTCTAAAATTAGAATTCCTCAAATTAGAACTTGGGCTTCTTAAATTAGAACTTGGGTCTTAAAATTAGACCAATTAATTAATAATTAATAATCAATTAATATCTAATTTAAAATTAGACCAAATAATTAATTAATTAATTAATAATTAATTAATATCTAATTTAAAATTAGACCAAATAATTAATATTTGATTAAATCAATCAAATATTAATATCTCCCTCAACATATGTTGGATCCTCGAACCGATCGAAGCTGGTGAATCAGGTAGTGATTCCGCACATGACCATACCAAAATAAAGGCGCTCCGCTGCATATCAAATATCCCTAAAAAGTAGGAGCTCAGGGCAAATGTGTCTGAAATAATTTGAATGAAAACCAAATGTAGAAATTCTGCGAATCAAAGTCAAGCTAAGCTCCATTATGACCCTCTATCCATCCTATTAGCCTACGAAGGTCGCATAATAGGCTAATCATCAAGTCTGTCAATGTCCACAAAAAAAGGGGACATGACAATCCGCCCCTCCAGAAATTGCTTGTCCCCAAGCAATCTCGAAACAATGAACCACTCGATCCACCTGGATCCCAAATGTAGTTATGTTCTGCACTACTGTGAATCAATGCAAGTACCTGCAACATCAACAGAAGTAGAACAAAGAGGAACCCATAATCAAATTGGCGAATGCAACTCAACCAAACTCTAAGAGCACAACTGCCATAGTCAAGAACACATGAGAACCAAACTCTCGAAGCATCATAACCCAAGTAGAATGGACAACTCAAACTGCCAATTCCATCTGCAAGAGATGGTGCCAATCCGTCCCATAATGGATGGTATGAAACTGGAGCCGATCTACACCTGTGTGAAATCAAATCTTCTCTCTCTGGATCAAAAGAAGAATAATGAGCATACCCCACCTCAAAATCCTTGTGAGGTAGCCTAGTAGATAGGATCCCTATAATCTTCCCACCCAATCTGCTAATAGCACCAGTACCTTAGATGAAAACACCCTCTGTCACCCTATGTGAATCCAGATGAACACCTGCACTATCCAGCAAATACTCCATGAATGACTCCGTGGAGTAAAAATTATATGTGGAAGCATCAACGTACTCCCCCACACACCACAACTGATCTCTCTGTAAAGGTGGCACAACCAACTGGACCACACTGTCATCTGTGTGAGAAGAATCAATCTGGAGAGGTATCCCAAACTCATCAAAACCAGGTACTCCCAAATCCTGAACCGGTGTGTCAGCCTCAACAACATGTTCCTCAACTACAACTATAGGAACGTACTCACCAACAACACTCAATGTACTAACCTCTAAGTCTGGGGCTGGTGAAGACCGTAAATGCTCTAACTCCATGGTCATCTCAGCCAAATGAAATTGTGACTCCTCATAAGCTAACTGCGTAGTCTCAAGAATCTCAGAAGTCACCTCTAGCTGCTGAGTAAGCTCACTCACCTTATCTTCCTCGACCAACAATGCATCATATGCTGTGCTGCCCCACTCTATAAGATAATCTCTGTCGGTGACCAACTGCATATAGTCCTGTCTCAGAATCTGGATAGCCTCCCATAAAGAGTGGATTTCTGTCAAGGATAAATAACTGCCTCCCTGCTCGATGCTAGTAGGAGAACCCCATCCATAAACTGCTAACAACTGACGAGCATCATCGAAATGCTTACAAGCGGTGGCAATGTCTCACTCACTAACTCTCAGCTGATTAGACACATGATGGCACTGGCTAGATTGTCTCCCACACTCCTCCTCTGATGCATGGTCCAAACGAATAGACTCAGAATCACTGACCGTTGTAATACTACCATCCATACTCTGTGAATCAACTCCAAAGCTCATATCAACATGCGGAGTATCAACAACTGTAGCATCACTGTCTAACTCTTCCATACCGAAAGAAACAACTGGTGAAACTAAGTCCTCAAAACTATCCACTGCATTCCCCTGAGTGTCATCTGCAATAATAGGATCCTGGGACTCTTCTACAATCTCTGCCATAGCTGAGAGATCATCGACCCTCAGTGCACTAACATCTGAACACACCTCTACACTCTGAGTGCAAGCATCTAACTCATCCTCATCTTCACTATCTCCTATCTCATAATAATCATAATAATCATAAGACATGTTGCTCTCTCGTCGAAGTGATCTATAGTGCTCTCTCCTTAGCTTAACAAAGCGATCAAAAGGCAACAACTTCTGAACTCGAGGTGGTACTAACTCCCACTCCTCATTCGCTGTCATATACCGTGCGGGTTTGTTTCTGGATGTAGGATATGAAAGAGATTCATTCAACCTCTTCAAACTTAGTTCCAGCTTCTTCATATCATTGTCCCACTGTCTCTGAGTATATGAAGTCATTACGATACTTTGCTGATTCAATCTACCCAAACTACCCAACAGGATGGCAAGACATTAGCTCTGATGTGCCCAACAGGATGGCAGGAATTTGGCTCTGATACCACTGTGATGTCCCTTACTTAGGGGCTCCTTTTTTCCTACAGATGCTCTGATACCACTGTAATATCCCCTTCAAACAGGGAATATATAAACTCATAAAGCTTTGATCACAGATACCAACTGCAGAATAGATTCAAGTATGCATAAACAAATCACAGATCTTATCATTCATTCAGATGATTACAAAAGATGTCCTTCTAAACTATGACAACTACAATCCTCCCTTATGCATATAAAATATGAAATACAGTATTGAAAACCCTGGCTTTGCAAATCTGGGAGTGAAATCTGAATCTGGAAGGGTCTCGGCCTTTCTGTGTCGACACACAGATGCTGTCGTCGGTCGATATCTCGCCGACGTCGGTCTCTATCGGTCGGCTTTCTGCCGACGTCGGTCTTTAGTCAACCGATGTCGGTCACTGGAAGCTCTCTCTCTACCGAGGTCGGTGCCTGAACGGATCTGAACGGACTTGTACGGACTTAGTACGGCCGCCAACCTGTCTGTTCTTAACCCCTGATTGCTGAACAATCTGATCTGAAGATATACTATTCTAATACAGAATATTTCTATCTGTATAATTTATTGGATCAAAACTAAATAAAGATAAATACCTGAAATATCTGTAATAACTTTTGTGTGAAGTTATCTCTCAACCCTGAAAATTCTGTGATAACTTCTGGATGAAGCTATCTCTCATATCTGTACCTCTGTGATAACTTGTGGATGAAGCTACCTCTCAATTTGGCAATAGATCGACTGATCTTTCACAACCTCTGAATCGCACACATTGAAGAGTTGACGTTCTTCAATGCAGTTTGGCAATAGATCGACTGATCTTTCACAGCCTCTGAATCGCACACAATGAAGAGTTGACGTTCTCCACTGCAGATGGAATCCTGGAACCCTTGGCTCAGTCTTCACAGAAGAATTTCTTCAATATCAAAATCAATAATCAATTCATAATTCCAACTCTCTCCCATGAGAAACTCTTATACCCTTCCAAAGGTGTGCTTGCTAAAATTAGATTTTCTCAAATTAGAACTTGGGGTTCTAAAATTAGAATTCCTCAAATTAGAACTTGGGCTTCTTAAATTAGAACTTGGGTCTTAAAATTAGACCAATTAATTAATAATTAATAATCAATTAATATCTAATTTAAAATTAGACCAAATAATTAATTAATTAATTAATTAATAATTAATTAATATCTAATTTAAAATTAGACCAAATAATTAATATTTGATTAAATCAATCAAATATTAATATCTCCCTCAACATACGTCGGATCCTCGAACCGATCGAAGCTGGTGAATCAGGGAGTGATTCCGCACATGACCATACCAAAATAAAGGCGCTCCGCTGCATATCAAATATCCCTAAAAAGTAGGAGCTCAGGCCAAATGTGTCTGAAATAATTTGAATGAAAACCAAATGTAGAAATTTTGCGAATCAAAGTCAAGCTAAGCTCCATTATGACCCTCTATCCATCCTATTAGCCTACGAAGGTCGCATAATAGGCTAATCATCAAGTCTGTCAATGTCCACAAAAAAAGGGGACATGACATTTAACGGCTCTACCATAGATCGAAGGAGCATCAGTGTTCTCCTTTGGCCACCCTCACGAGCTCCTTCCTTCCTTCTTACATCTCTTCCCTTGAATGAAAGTCCCTTTCCTCTATCTTTCTACGTACCTCTGTCCTCCTACTCTCTTTTCTGAATTCTCTCTTTTGCTCTTTTTAAGAGTCTTCTCCCTAACCTCTATACCCAATTTGGGCTCAAGATAAAACAAATACAATTTTTAAGTTTCAACAATATACTAAGGTTGAAATATTTTCAACCACTCCTCCCTTATTTCCTCAACAAACTCAACAATTACTTTTTTACTTTTACTTTTTACATTTATTCCTCCTTAACAACATTTAGGAGGGAAAAGACAACAATATGAATTCAAATACAAAACTAAGACATGACTTGAGCTTTGTATGCTTGATAATTTCCAACTTGACCATGTCTCTATGTAGCTATTGTAGATGCTCCTGCATCATACTCTCCCTCTAGAAACAATTTGCTCCTTAGTTCAAATGAAATGCTTCTTCCATGCTTTAGCCTTCACTATATGCATGGATCCCAAGGTCTTGTTGTGAATGCCAATGTTTGTCTTTGTTTGGAATAGTCTTTGTCCTTCATTTTGCTTTTCTTCCTCTTTAGATATATCCTTCTTCTCATTTCTTTTTCGGCTGCCATCTTCCACTTCCATGCTTCTTCATCTTCATACATGTCTTCTAGATCTCCTTGATCTTCTTGGTTCAAAAATTTGTCCATTGAACTATGGACTTCATTCATCTCCACAACTTTAACACCTGCATTCAAAACATCCAAGGCAATGTTAGAAGTAAAAACTTGAGACCATAAAGTCTCTTGGCTGCCTCCACTCTTCTGCTCTTTGGCCAAAACTGCCTTTGCCTCTTTAGTATGCTCTTTTCTTGCTTCTCTCTCACCAATAGTGTTCTCATCGTGGTTCGTACCTGTATGTAGCTCTCTTGAAGAACTAAAGAGCTCTTCCAACATTCTTATTTCTTCCTTAAGTGAGCTCTCATCTATCTCACCATTCTCTTCATCAAACTTGGGCTTGTCAACTTGAAAGATTGCTTGTCCTTTACTTGTCATATATCTCATTTCATTCTTTCTTTGTTCTTGCCTCAATTCATTTTCCATCTGATCAATGGTGCCACCATGTTGATATGTGTCTCTACACAACTCTCTTGGAGGATTCAACAACTCTTATATCCTCGTCAACTCTTCACTCCATACAAGCTCATCCAAATCTTCATGTCCTATATCAAACTTAGGACCAAATTGTCTTTCATCCTCTATAGATTCATTCATCCACTCTATGGTTTCTTCATACAAGTTAACTTCTTCATCATCAATATACTTATCAAAAACAATAGGAACACTATTACCTTGTGTCTCCTTGTTCTTTTCAAACATGTGAACTGATTTCACATCTCCACTTTCATCATCCATCCTCTTGGAACTCTCTCCTTGCTGCACATTAGTTTTCATAGACATTTTTCATTCCTCATTTTCCATAAAAATATCATTAAATGATTCAAACAAATCATTATCCCATTCATTGCAAGCAATTGACTTACCTTTCATATTTGTATCCTCATGCTCTACCTCATTATTCTTTGAGAAGTTTTCTTTCACACTTTCATTCTCTTGGTTGCTGGAATCACCTTCAATCCTCTTCCATTGACTTCTTGGTGTTGTTGTCTCAACACTCACATCTTCTTCACTCTTTGCCTTCGTAGGCACCCACATTTGATTCTTTCTCTTATCAATTGACTTCACAAGCCCTTTAGGCATCCTGTAACCATGCTCTTGTACCAACACTTCCTGTTGCTTGGGAGTTTGCTTCATCCACCATTTAGGCATCACATATCCATGATTAATTGGAAACTTCACCTTTCTCTTTGCTTCTCTAACATGCATATCAACAGTTTCATGCTTATAGGAATAAGAAAAATCAATGTTTGGATTCATCTTTACCTCCTTAATGGGCTGCTCAATCAATTCTTTGACTTGCATAGCTTCTTGATTATTTGTGCTTTCTTCTTCCTTTGTTCTTGGCTGTTCTCTTTCCTCTTCTTGGCATTCAATGGCATCATGGAAGTCATCTTCATCTTCCATCTCTTCTCTTGCTTGTATGGGTTCTTCAACACCTTCCTCATGCATTAACCAATGCATCTCTTCTTCCTTATCATCAACAACAAACTCACTTCTCTCTTTTGCACCAATCTCTTCATTCTTCAAGGCCTTTCTCTTGACTTTCATAAGGCTGCTCATACCTACAATTACCCATGCAAAAACAACATTAGATACAAAAACAAGAGACCATAATGTCTCCATGAGTGTCCTCTTAATGGACATTCTCATCTTCTCAAGTGCTCTTCCTGGCACTTCATCTTTTCTTTCTTCTCTTCGCTTGTTCTCTACAATGAGAACCTTCTTCTCTACCTCTTTCTCTTGTTGCTCACTTGGCAACCTACTCATCATCTTGCCTCTATGGGCTTCTCTTTTCTTCTTGGCAATCTCATTTTGCCTTCTTCTTCTCTTCATTAAAAGATCTATTGGCCACTTCAACCTCTTTCTCATTGGCCATACCCATGCTTGCTTGTCCATCTGCATCCAAGACTCATATCTATTTGCAAAATTAGCTAAATCTCTTTTCAAACTATCAATCTCTTTATCAATTGCAATACTGTCCATACCTTTCTTCTTTTGGATACTTGCTTTCTTCTTGGTGCCCTCATGTACCTTGCTGCTCTGCTCTTTTCTCAGCAATATTTCCATCTCTGAGATCTTCACCCAAGTCTTTTCCACTTTGGTCTTTCGATCCCTTGTCTCACCCAAGCCTTTTCTCCTTGACTGGTCTTTTAACAATCTCCTTGATCTCACCTAGGCCTTTTGCATCCTAGTCTTTTGATCATTTTCTTAATCCTGCAGCAACTCTTTATACAACACTTTAACAAACACAAATTACAAATCCAAGTTTACTTTACCTTGGGTCTTTCTCTTGAGCATTCACTTGCTCCCTTACTTTTGAGCTTTTCCAAGCTTCTCTTCTCAATTCTTCAAACTCCATCCTTTACCTCACCTAAGTCTATTTCACCTTAGTCTTTTGGCAAACTATCCAAGCTTCTTCTTGGATCTTTTTTTTTTTTTTGAGCAATTCACTATGCTCTTCTTCTAGAGCTTCTCTTGGCTCTTCACTAAGCCTTCCTTGGCTTCTTCTCCTCTTAAGCCTCAATGGCTTTAAGCCTTCCTTTTCACCTGCAACTTCTTCACTGCAATTTTATCTCTGCAAACACTGATTAGAAGAGTACAAAATTTTCCTTTTTTTTTAGGAGCTTACTAGCTCTGATACCAAATATGATGTGTTGGCCTTCTGCACAATCTGAAATACACAATAAAACAACAGAGATAAAAGTGCTACAATGCAGGTAACCAAAATACAGATGCAATTTTCCTGTGTGAAGACTCTGATTCAATCTTCCCTAGGCTATTTGACATGACTTGAGCTTTGTATGCTTGAGAATTTCCAACTTGACCATGTCTTTATGTAGCTATTGTAGATGCTCCTGCATCAAGGACCAATTCTGTTATAATACTGACGGTTTGACAGGCAAATTTATGATCCCCACGAGTGGTTTTGTGCTGGCTAAACAAGCTCTTTGAAGGACATAAGACAACCCAAAATGGGTTTGAATAATAACAGATCTGGGTTTGCTTTACGCCTGTTCAAACCATCCCTCATGGTTCTCTCCTCGCCGTCACATGACTCCACGAAGAATGTGCCTTGACCTCCTGCTTCTCTCTCTTCAAGTCTTTGTCACACGGCCTGCTGTCCCCGACCCGCATATGCCATTAACTTGGTCGTTCGTTTATAAGCGATTGTAGCTCCTCCACAAGCAAAGACCAGGTCTAACCGTATCTCAAGCTCCTTATCGATATCTCGACCCACTCGTCGAGTTTGCTGCTCGCCATCCTCCATGATATCGTTTCAACTTTCCCTGGTTGGTGGCAGACATGTGATTTAGGCATCACTTTAATGGTGGGAAAGCTTTACTAAGTGCAATAATCACAACATGTGATTCTTAGCATGATAAAACAAATTTGTTTTCATTCACTTTTATTTTTTTAGAGATTATTATTGCACTTATATCTTCTTGGCCCATATTGTTGTCTTTGTCATCACACTTTGCACACCAATGGATGCATTTTTTGTTGGAGTCTGATGTGTTATTTTTGAGTGTGCATTGTATTTTTGTGCCATTTTTTGGACTCTCAGAGGTATTTTTGGTAGAATTCGACAACTTACATTCTTGAGTACATTTTTGTGCCACTTGTTGCACCTTTCACTCAGGGTTGAGCAACCTGAGATTATAGTTTTTAGACGTGATCACCTTGACTCACATTTAAATGCTTTTTTGCATGCTCATATTGTGCACTTTGCACCTGCTCACATGCAGGGATCATATTTCACCATCTGTATTCATTTGAGATGGATTTGAGATCACTTGTGGCAGCATCAACATTCTTTGCAAGGATTTTACCAGTATGGTTCCTCCATTGTTCAACGCCATTGTCCGCACACTGCTCCCTTGTTTTAGGAGAAACTCTCTTATTTTTTATGGCGTATTCCACAGATTGAAAGCATTCTGGGTTTCTTGCATCATTTAGTGTTTTTTGTTTTGAGATATTTTTATACTCGCATTGAGTTATAACGTGTCATGGGGGGTTTGTTGATTCAACCTTGTTTACCTTCATGTATTTGTGTGCTTTATTCTGGGCACTTTTTCACTTTTTCAGTTGCTTGACTTTCCCATCACCATCAAGGCCATCTTCTTGAGAGATTTTTTTTGTATTTTTGACTTTTTTTTTACAGTTGACAGTCTGCTTCAGATTTCTTGTGGATCTTGATCTCCTTTTGAAGACTAGCTATTTCGGTGAATACAGTGTCAATGTGTTAGTGTCTGAGTAGTGGATTCAATTCACTCATACAAACTTTTTACATCATTCCACCCAGTTCATAATATGGGGAGGTATGGTGCAGATTTTGCTTCTTCGATTGTTGTATTCCTTGTTAATTCTTGGTGCACTGCATCTTGTAGCAATAGATCAAATTTAGTTGGTGAACCTTTTTTGCACTATCGACACCTCTGATAGTATCTTTTCATAAGAGCTATTTTGGTTAATTCTAGTGTTAGTTTTTTTTGTGATCGAGTAATGGATCTAAACCACTCGTACAAATTTGAATTCCATTGAGACTTTTGGGTCCACATAGTGCATTTGTATTTGATGGCCTTTGCTACATTTATGCACCTCTTCAGCGTTATGTTCAAGTATTGTGTTGTTTGCTTTCTTGGGACACCTTGCATCATATGTTTTGCTCTCTCGACTTTAGTTGTTGTTATTGGGTTTTGGGTACCTTGCAATGATGCATTTCATCCTTGGCGATTTTTTTTCCTAGTGTTTTGAGATCAATGTTTTTACAGAGTTAGCTTCGTATAGAGTACCAATCTCTATTTGACTTAGTGGTTACAACAACTCGACATCCATGTATTCTAGTAAGATGGATTGGTTACTATATACAAACTTTGTATTTCACTGTGACTTTATACATGGGTACTTAATCAGACCTAGTTATCAGGACCCATCTAGTCTCTTTGCTTTCTATTTTTTCACTCTATTATACGCTTAAGGGAGGGTGTTGGAGTAAAGTGTATAAGCTTGATTTGGGAGTTGTTTTATTGTTAGAGATACTATTCTATTTTGTGCATGTATTTGTTGAGTGCACAACAATAATATACTCTCCTATTTTATAGGTTGTTTCATGCAACAATAATTGGTTGCATGAAACAACCTACCTTGCCTATTTAATAGATGCTCCCATGTATTTTGACTTAGTTGTGGAGACCCACACAGATGATGTGAATACATTTACAAAGACTTTGTTGTGCATATTTTTCTAAGTTGTGTAATGTCTTTGTTATTAGAGCTGTGATAATGGTATGCATGAGTGATCATGCAGCTACATGAGTTCAATATCAACTCCATCATGGTTTGCTCAAGGCCTTCTATCGAGTAAACACTGCCTAAAAAGTAAAAGGTCACTAAAAATAATGATAAGTGGACCATTGTGTATAACAAGAAAGTTGCTACCAAGAATAGAAACCTTAAATTGGTTCCTGAATTG
Organism: Torreya grandis; assembly: GCA_037957365.1. Classification (NCBI taxonomy): domain Eukaryota; kingdom Viridiplantae; phylum Streptophyta; class Pinopsida; order Cupressales; family Taxaceae; genus Torreya; species Torreya grandis. The sequence goes on along the minus strand of JARHVA010001706.1, from coordinate 1,902,535 downwards.
CAAACCACAATAGGGTGTGATAACAATGGACAATGTCATTCCTCATCCCCTCATTACTCCTCAGTCTCTTAGTTTTTCAGTTTCCTTATAGAGCCACATTTCGTAAAAATATTCTTGTCGATTGTAACTTCAGTACTGGGACATCCTCTGTTAGCGCTCCCACCACACAATAGTCACATAGTTCACCTCACAACAATGACACATTTCCACTAGAAGAGAATGGGGCCAAACATTGCTCCATCTCACTAGGGGGTTTTTTATTACCACACAAAAAACCATTATTGGGTAATTTTTTTGTAGCACTTGGCTCAGAGGAGGACATAGAGGATAGATAGAGAGAATTGCATGCAAAGGATTATTCTCAATGAATTTGTTCTCAGAGAATGTTCGAGGTCTCATAAAGTTCTCTTGCAAATTCTATATGCATGTTGATTGTCAATGGTTGGGTGTCATATATTTTATATGTTTGCAAGAAGTTAAGAGTTTAGGGTTTATTTTGGAAACCTCTCTACGAAGTATCAAGCCTTGATGCATTGCACTTTTCCACTTCACATGAAGATGGATGTGGCAGCCTGGTATTTTGGTTTCACCAAAATGCCCCAACCCCATTAATTATTGCATTGAGAGAGTACCTATCACATCAAGGTATTTGGTTTATGCTTGATTGATAGAAATTCTTAGGGGGTTCTCAAAATCTATGCTCCTAATGATGGCCCTAACAGAGCAATGTTATGGCGATGGCTTGTCGATAATCTTCCTTTTCCCCTTGGTTGATTTGTTTTGACTCTAATATGATTGATAATTTTGAGGACAAAGTTGGTGCCCTCCCTATGCAGTGATGTGTAGGAGAACATGAAGCTTGGTGTTATTTTTTAAAATGTTGGGGCTTGGTGGACCCTCTCTTTTAGTATAATTTATTAATTAGCAAACTGAGTTTACTTGGTCTATTTTCCGAGTCAGTACCATTGAGTTCTCAAATTTAAAATTAAATGATTGATACTATAGGATTTTAATTATAAGTTCATAAAGTGAATTTATATAAGGCTCTAGAATTTTTAAACTTTTAAACATTCATATATGCTAGTTCTCTAACAGGTGGGGGCCCATTCTACTTACAAACAACTTATTTAGTCATTAACACAAGTTGACATGCAATTCAATTAATGTATATGACCAAACATAAGTAATTAATCACTTAAAATTAATCCATTATTATGAAAATTATCGATTTTTATCTTCCAAGAATGATAAAATCAAGTGTAAGCATCAACCTTTGATATTAATAAACTAAAACATACTTGCTAATACAAACATTCACCATAAATTATTTTGAGTTTGCAATACTTTTGAAACTTATTTTTCAAACCCTAATATTAAAAAAATGTTTTCATTAATGCCACTATTTGCTACAAGAAATCATCTCACTATACAGTCCAAACCTTATCTCTTTCCACACAACTTTTGAAATTATTCTCAAATAACTTTCAAAATGAAATATGTTTAAATACCCAGAATAAAACTATTTGAACATCATGTACAAATAAAACATTGTCTCTTTAGTATGAAATAGTTGCATGAAAGTCCATTGATTTCAAAAAACTTTAGCTCAAAGTTAAATAACATGAGAGGAAACAAACTAAGAAGGTTGTGAGAGATAAATTAGTCTGCATGAAACCTTGATAAATATCAAATTTATGGGTCAATCATTAGGCAATGCAAAATATCAAGAATTATATTTGGAGAATTTTGGGGTTTGATCAAAATAAATGTCATTATCTTCAAAACATATTTTGAATAATGAAATGCACGCAAAAGTTTTTAAATTATTTCAAACAATTCAAAACTACCTATATATTCTATCAAATATATATTTTAAACTGTATAACCCTAAAATACAAAAAAACTACCTATTAATATCATATGTATTTAGCATTGTAAACAATCACCCATGAAAGTCCTTAGAGAATGTTATCATGAGAGTCATTAGAGAGTGTTATCAACAAATCTAGATATTATCAATGAGCAAAGATTTTATTCAAAAGTGAATTTTATCAAGATGTCAAAACCCTAGAGTTTGTTTACCAACTACACAAAAAAAATCTTTTCAACTTTGAAAATTCACTACTTATTTAATGGCTTCAAAATTTTAATATCCTCATTTTTTATGAAAATAAAACCCCTGAGATTTAAATTAAAATTGAATCAAAGCTTTAAAATAAATTAATTCTTCAATAAAACCATTAAAACTTTTATAGATAGATAGATATCAACTATTTATTGAGATTTGTAAAGGGATATTACCACGCAAATTTTCACACAAAAATGATTTCTCATTATTCCATAATATTTGTGCTCAATGAATAAAAGCTATATACATGCAAACAGTTGGTTGAGAACAACTTCAAAATTTATAATTGGCAAGCTGCAAATTTCCCTCTTTTCCCCTGAGATTGAACCATTAACATTTGAAAATAAATGAAACCCATACCTACAATTAATAGCTTGAAGCTTATCAAAATTGGGTTCAAAGCAAACTAATATATTCAAAAATTCCACAGTCCAATAAAATAATGAATTATGTCTAATAGTTCAATGGTTCCCAAAAGAATGACTAGCAAAAATCATCTTCCACGTGAAGGTTGACATATGGAGAGAAAAATGACCAAATGAGAGGGAAACAACTGCACCCCAAAACAACCGCACCTCAATCCCCATATTGCATTAATTGTGGGTTCAAAATGCTAAGTAGGTGAATTAACTCTTTAACACATTTCAGGGTTTGCTAAGCAAATGGTGATGACTACCAAAATATCTTCCTAAGCTTTGCCTTCAAATCTCACCTCCTCCTTAAAACTTAGCAAGTCACTAAGTATTTTACTATCAATGTTTTATTATCACCAACCTTGTCATGAATTTTCCACCAAAATGGCCACATTCTATCAAATTAGCAAGCATGTCAGTTCCACCAAAGAATTTAATTGAGCAAATATGATAAAGTTGACAAGACTCAAAAATATCTCAGAGGCCACCCAACCAAATCACAACATAATGAACCAGAATATTATCAAGACAAATAAAAATCTATTAGGCCAAGATTCTGAACAATAACTAATATTGATTCATATTAAATAATTCAGATAATTACAAACCATGTATAAATAAGCTTCAACTCGAAATTGGAGTTGACATGCAAAATTCAGAACTCTTAAAATAATAAAACATGACTTGTTATTTTTACCAACTGCTACTTTTAGTAAGTTTCGCATGCAAGCGCGCACAACTCTAAAACTATCCAAAAATAAATTAAACTCTAAAATTAACCTATTAGATGAATTTCAACTAAAGTTCAAGTTCGATTACAAAAATAGATAATTTCTAAATTCAAAAAAACTTGAAAATAATTTTAAACTACAATTTCAAACCATCAGATGGTCATATTTGGCCTCCAAAAAACATTGAAAATGTCTCATAACCAAGAGGGAGTGTTATGGTACCGTTATCATTCAAAACGTGCACCTGTGGATGCTCTGTGGCATGAGAAAGTTTGACGATGGGGCGCTAAGTGTGAAGGCCATACGCGGGGAGCAATAGTCTAAGGCACCAGGCACAGAACTTGAATTATCCTGGGTGACATGGTGTACTAAGTAGATGTTCGCAATGTCTTGGATATGCTCCACAAGGGAGGTTGAATTCTCACCCATGAAATAGGATAAACTTTTGAGAGTAGACACCGAAATGTCATCATATTGTGCTAGGACTAATCGACTGCCTCCATTAAAAGGCACAAACACTTGATTCCTCAGCAACATTGTGAAGGGAATGGGAAACAGACCTCACCTTCTTGCATAAAACCTTCCAAATGGAGGCGTAGACTGCACTCTGGGGGGCTACCTTGCACTGCATCTTTCGACAAGGGACAAGGATATTTTGACTCTCCTTCTTGAGGGTGCTGGAAGCTCACTGAAGTGGAAATCAATGCCTCTCGTAGATGATCTTGTTCTTCTTGACATGTAGGTAAGGGGCTGGTCTTTATGGATCATAGATGTTTAGATTTGTCAGGTGTTCTCACTGAGTGTTTGCTACACTTATTAGTTAAAGATCACACCAATTCCTTAGCTTTTATTTAAATGAGTCCCATCAGGCATGCCATAAATTATTGTCATTCAAAATGTGCACCTGTGGATGCTCCATGGTGCAAGGAAGCTTGGTAGTGGGGTGCTAAGCGTGAAGGCCTTGTATAGGGTGAAAAAGTCTAAGGAGCTAGGTGCAGAAGTATTATCGCACAATGGCATGCATGAGCATCAATTTTCTTATTGCAACGATGGGAATGTCCCCAAGATATGGGACCCTTGCACTCCATGGGATGAGCCTTCGGAGTAGGCCAAATTCCTTCTATTCTAAGTGCACTTGGTTTAAGATCAGCGCACAGGCCTAAAGAGCATAAAGGTAAACTACCGCAATCTAAACCTAGGATCTTTGAGAGGAAAAGGGAGGGAAAAGGTAAGAGACGTTAAAATTAAAAGGCAGTGCCCCCAGAATAGACCAAGCACTCCTACTGCTGTAAACATAGTGCAAACCTTTGAGAACAAAATAATATCACATAGTTTTTTCCAAGTCACTCCAAATGCATAAGTGTTTCACAGAGAGGCACGAGAAAATAATGTGACACTAAGAGGGATGACAAATGGTTCATAGACAACATCAACACAAACCCGAGTGTGCATAGAACATGACCTGCAAGTGAGTTTTGAGTTCAATGAGGAGGTGTTGGGGATGAATGACAATGAGAGGGATGAACATTACCCACATATAAAAATCAATAAACACAAATGGTACATAGATCATCAGAAGAATGAAATGAGGTGAACTTAATTCTCATCAATCTACAAGATTTAGCCAATACAAGTGCTCATGGAGGGCAAATTTTAGCAATGTGAGGTTGTTGGAAATGTGTTGACCCTTTTACAATGAAAGAACCATGGTTTTATAGTAGATTAAGTTGGTTTTATAATTAATGTGCCATTTAGGGGTAACATATGTAGCATTTAATCCTTTTTGATGCTATGGCCATGCTTCTTGAAGTTTGCTTGGTGATTGGATCTGGGGGTGATAGCAAGATCATCTCTGGATACACGTGTGCATAGGGAATGAAAGATTTCCTTGACAAAGTCAGAGGATGGCATGTACTTAAGTCCCCATGTCAAGTAGCTAATTTTACATTTAATTGCTTTGACAGTGCCTCAAACTCTTCTCAACCACCTCCAACAACCTTCATATTGTGTTGCCACCTGGCACATGGCGCTTCATGATTGGTCTCAGGTATAACCCTGTGGGAGGACACACATCATCTCGATGGGCTCTTGGAGGAGTATTTTGGCTTGTTGGGTAGAAGTAATGCATATGTGACATGTGGGTACCATTTCTTTGTTGTGGTTGTTTGGTGGGTCCCCCTTTCCCTTCTTCATCGACCAATGGCGCTACTTGAAATTCTGTTGAAGGGGACCCACTTTAGATGAGCGCCAGATCACCGTGGAGAGCTGGTGCTTTTCCTAGGAGAATTACAGGGTTCTTTGTGTTGAACGAGCATCGAACTTCCACATGGAAATGGCAGAAAGAGGCCTGTATATTGCGTAGTTCACGGGCATAGATGTATGATCTTGCATGTGGTCGTGGAATTGCATATACTAAACAAGAAGAATATTTTTAATAAGGGCATGCACGAGGATTGAAGATCCTGAGTGCATTATTCATAATTCATATTGCTTCTTGCATTTGACCTTCACTTAACCATTTCAAAACTTGGAGACCTGCATCCTTGAACTCATGCGCTCTTAGACTTGTGTTTCATAAAATCCTATGTGCAGGCACGTATTGAAAGTTGAAAACAACTCAGCTCTTGTGAGTTGCTCTGATTGCACTATTGCAATTTATTCTTATCAATATTATTCATCTCCCATTCTATAATCCAAGTGTTATCCTCCTGTTGTAATCCTTCCCACTATACTAAATACTTGTCATAACTTCCTTGCTTTGTATTTACTTTATTCAGAACTTGCACTATCTTTTCTTTCTTCTTTTTTAGAACTTATTGCTTCCAATCTACTTCTTCACATTCATCATCTTCTCCATAGAAATCATATAAATCTGAAACATACATAAGACCTATGTTTGTTTGGAAACCATCCCCTACCACCACCATAGCTTTGTCCTCTCTGAAATCCTCTTCCTCTTTGTTGGTTTTGAAACCCTTGTCTATTATCTTCTTATTTTTGGACCATATGATGATTCTCCCTTAGTGGTATTAAACCCACATCTATTTATATTAAATCCACCTCATCCCCTTATTGGAGGAGATTGTCTTCTTATTGGCCCAGTAGATGTTCTTCTAAAATTTTGTCTATTTTATTTTTATCCCGCCTTCAAAGCTAACTGATAAGCTTCTTCCATGCAAAGTATTCTATGCATGCTTAATTCATCTTGAATAGAAAACTTCAAATCATTTACATATCTTGTATCCGTCTACTCTTCTATCTCATCATACTCCACGCATATAGAAAAATTGTAAAACTCATATGTATACTCTTGTATACTGTGATCCTTCTGTCTCAAATTTTGAAATCTTCTATATAGGGTTTGTGCATAATCCATAGGAAGATATTTCTCCTCAACTTTTTATCCATCTTTTTCCATTGAATGATCTTCTCTTTACCTTTTCTCTATCTTTCTTTTTGTTGATAATCCCACTAAATCATTGCATGACCATTTAATCTCATGAATGTAAACTTTACCTTCTTGTCTTCTCTCATAGTTCTCCATTTAAAAAACTTCTCCATGTTGTTCATTCAATCTATCAACCCCTTTGGTTTTAAACTCCCACCATAATCTAGAACATCAACCTTGATTTCTTCTTTCATTCCTTCTAAAGCTCTAATCATCCTCTCTTTCATTGATGGTGGGGGTTCTTATTGATCCTCTTGCAGAATTTCTTCTTCATGATCTGTGTCATCTTCTACATCATCTTCTACTCTCCGTTGTCTTTGATTCACAACAATCTGAGTTAATTATTCTACTTGTCTCTACAGTTATTGCATAGTATGGTTCATCTGAGTGATTCCTCATCCTCTCACCATCTCTTACACATCCAAGATTCGAACTTGCTTTGATACCAAATAATGAACCAGAACACTATCAAGATAAATCAAAATCCAACAAGCCAACATTTTGAACAATAACCAATGTTGATTCGTATTGAATAATTTCAAATAATTACAAACCATGCATAAATAAGCTTCAAATTAGAATTGGAGTTGACATGCAAAATTCAAAACTCTAAAAATAATAAAACATGAACTTCTACTTTTATTAAGTTTCATGTGCAAGTGTGTGCAGATTTAAAAATATCCAAAAATAAATTGAACTCTAAAATTAACCTATCAGATGAATTTCAACTGAAGTTCAAGTCTGGTTACAAAAATAAATAATTTCTAAATTTAGAAAAAAACTCAAAAATAATTTTAAACTATAATTTCAGACAATCAAATAGTTACATTTGGCCTCTGAAAAATATTGAAAACATACCATAACCGGAAGGGTGGGTTATGTCAACATTGAAATTTTTGAGCTGGTCATTTTGGCACGAAGATGGGCTCAAACGGAGCTATGAATCAAAATTTATGGCCTCTAGAAGTTTGGCCACTTTTTCTACATCACAACATGTCTTCAATAATAAATTCAAATCTAGCTCAATTAAGCTTGAAAGTGTTATTACAGACCATAGTCAATATTAACAAAACTTGCATATTTAGAACATACCTTTAAGCATTAATTCAAGACTTTGGTTGAAACATATGCCAATGTGGACCACATGGGCCACTATTTTCATTATGTAGGATTCAGAGTATTTGGAACATTAGGGTTTAGGATTTTTGAAATATAATGATATATAAACCCTTAAAGCTTAAATTTTAAGCTTATATTGATGCATTCGAAGGCAAATATAATGTAGAGAAGCGTCATAACTTAAGTTACATTAATTTACATGTAGCAGAGAAGTGGTAGTCTTGTTTTTGGAATTGAAATTGTAGATCTATATGAAATCAATATTTTATTTTTAAAAAAATTATCTCAGTTCTTACCAAAATGTGACATTTTCGTAAGTATTTTCCCAAATTTTGCATCACTTGCATTGTTGATATTCAAAAACTGCGAATGTGAAATTAGATCGATCTAAACACTACATGAAATCAAATTTCACTACTTATGTACTCTTTCTAATTGAATACTAGATGATGTCAATGGATAATCATATTATAAACCATAAAATATGATAATCAACACACAATCAACAAGTGCAATGATAAACAAGCATTCTAAAACAAGTTGGCCCTCACCATATATAGTAATTTTAATGTGCTACAGTAGACGTTTTAAGATACCTTGCAAAAAAAATATATTACATGGGTACAAAAATTGAATATAACACTCTCTTCTTTCCTAATTTATATATTTTTTGTACTTCATGCTACATGCTTCCAACCTTCTTTTCATCTTTGCATGCAGATCATGTACATTTGTTGCATATTCCTGTATTTCAGTACTTCTTCTCATATCAATTATACTAAATACTGATTGGTCTTCCCTTAGAGATTCAAAATTTGCCAAATTGGTTTGTTGATATAGTAGTGGATGAGTTACGTAATGAATTACCACTTATTTGAAGCACATGCCACCATATCGACTTCATTCCAAGAGCCAGTCTACCAGACAAGTTAGCTTACAGAATCACACCAAAAGAGAATGAGGAGATAAAAAGACAAGTGTAGGAATTGTTAGACAAAGGTCTGATTAGGGAGAGTTTAAGTCCATGTGTTGTACCAATAGTCATAACTTTTAAGAAATATGGAGGATGGAGAATGTGCAGAGACTCTAGAGCTATAAACAAGATCATAATCAAGTACATATTTCTATTACCAAGAATTGATGATCTCATGTATTTTTTGAATGGAGCAAAGCATTTTTCAAAGATAGACTTGAAAAGTGGCTATCATCAAATAAGAATCAGAGAGGGAGATGAATGGCAGACAATTTTTAAGACCAATGATGGACTATATGAATGGCTTATAATGCCATTTGGGCTGACTAACGCTCCAATCACTTTCACGAGGCTTATGAATGAGGTGCTCAAAGATTTCACAGGTAAATTTATCATTATTTACCTAGATGATATTCTAATTTATAGTTAGTTAAAGGAAGAGCATCTTAAACACTTTAGAATGGTCTTAAATATGTTGCAAGAAGAGAAGTTGCTAACCAATTTGAAGAAGTACACCTTCATGAAGACATAGTTGGTCTATTTGGGATTTGTCATTTCCAAAGATGGCTTGAATATGGACAAAGATAAGGTCAAATATGTAATAGAATGGCCTACTCCAAAGAGTATATTTGAGATAAGGAGATTTCATGGTTTGGCTAGATTTTATAGAAAGTTCATTATGAACTTTAGTGTCATTTGTGATCCAATAGCTGAAACTATCAAAGGGAACAAAAAGAACTTTCAGTGGACAAACTCAGCTGAGATTTTTTTTTAGATTTTAAAGAAAAAGATCACAGAGCAAACTATTCTAACTTTAACAAGCTTTTCCAAGTAGAATGTGATGCTAGCGGGCTTGCAATAGGAGCCTTTTTGAGCTAAGATAGAAGGCCTATTCCCTATTTTAGTGAGAAGCTCAATGAAACAAAAAAAACTAGTTAGCCTATGATTAGGAGTTCTATGCCATTGTCTAAGCCTTGAAGAAATGGAGGTACTAATTTTTGCTTAAAGAGTTTGTGCTTTATACAGATAACCATTCCTTGTAATTCATTAATAGTCAAACTCAATTGATTCAAAGGCATATGAAATGGATTGAATTTTTTCAAAGCTTTTCTTTTGTTCTCAAGCATAAGAGTGGGTATGTTAATAAAGTAACAGATGCATTAAGCAAAAGAAATCTGATTATGCAAGAGTCTCAATTGAATGTCTTAGGGATTTGATCCATTGAAATATTTTTATAGAGAATACATTGATTTCAAGGAGGCCTATGAAGCATGTAAGAATCTATTAAGTAGGGATAGGAGTCAATGGATGTACTATATGATACAATAAATATTGTTATTCAGATCCAACCTATTATGCATACCTAGAGGATCCATGAGAGAAAATCCACTAAAGGAAAAACATAGTGGTAGCTTAGTAGGGCATTTTGGGCAAACAAAGACCCTTACTCAATAGGGTGCATATTATTATTATTATTATTATTATTATTATTATTATTATCATTATCATTATCATTATTATTATTATTATTATCATCTAGGAATGCAAGTTGATGTGAAGAGGTTTGTAGAAAGGTGTAGAATATGCCAACATGTTAAAGGAAAAAGTCAGAATATAGGCCTATACCAGTCATTGTCTTTTCCTAACAAGCCATGGGATGCAATTAGTATGGATTGTATACTTGGGATGCCAAGGACACAACAAGGTAAAGACTCCATCTTTGTTTTGGTTGACAATTTTTCTAAAATGGCACACTTCATAGCTTGTAAGAAAATAAGTGATGCCACCAATATTACAAATTTGATCTTTAAGGAGGTACTAAGATTGCATGGGCTTCATAAAAACATTGTGTCTGACAAGGATACAAAATTTGTGGGGTATTTTTGGAGGACTTGTTGGAATAAATTAGGGACCACTTTGAGCTTCAATTCAACTTATCATCCTTAGACTAATGGTCAAACTAAATTTGTTAACATGAGTCTATGAAACATACTTAGAAGTTTGGTAAGTGATCACCCAAAATAATGAGATCAAGTGATAGCTCCAGTAGAATTTCCATAGAATTAATCTCCAAATAAAAGTACAAGTTACAACCTATTCCAAATTATGTATGGATTCAATCCAATAGGAGTCTATGAGTTGAGATACTTGGGTAATCAAGAGAAAAGAAGTTTTGAATGTGAAGATTTTATCACAACTATGCAAGAGTTGCATGAATAGGTCAAACAACAATTGAATTTGAACACGTGTAAGTATAAAATGAGTATTGATATGAGAAGAAAATAAGTCAATTTTGTAGTAGCTGATCTAGTGCTAGCACATCTCAGAAAAGAAAGATTACCTAAGGGGGAATATAACAAACTAAAAATGAAGAAAATTAGACCTTATAAGGTTTTAAGAAAATTTTATACTAATGCTTATGATTTGGAACTCCCATTTGTTATTGGGATTTCACCCATCTTTAATGTGGTAGACCTCTATCCTTTCAAAGCATAGATAAACACAATAAAGGCACCTAAAGACATTGATGAGCTAGTCATTGATTGGGAGCAGCAGTTACCTAAGGCACAACCAGATGAGATAGAATTTATTCTAGAAAATAAGGTGGTTAAAATGACCAGAAGTAAAGAGTGCTTTCAGTAATTGGTCAAGTGGAAAAACCATCCACTTGTGTATGAAACTTGGACGACACTTTCAAAAATTGCAAAGTATGGCAACATTGTAGAAGATCTCATGAGCAGGAGTTCATGAACCCTTTTGTTTGCAGGGAGTTTGATACATGTGCATGTACATAGTAGGTTAAATTTTGTATGTTTTGATCTTTTTAAGGTTTATAGAGTCAAATTTTTTCAATAATAAGCCTTTTCCATGCTTCATTTGTATTTTCTTGGTCATTTTAGGGTGTTTCTGGTTTTCTTGCCAAAAATTGTGAATTTGAATTTTTGAATATGTTGCAAAGAGTGTTAAAGGTTTTCTCATCTCCCAGAATAATGCAAAGTCATGATCCTTCATGTATGGTTATAATAGGATCTTAGGACATGTTTTAAGTGACTCTAATGCATTAACTCATACATAGCCATGTCAAAACTCAACCAAGGTCAATTTTAAGTTGAGTTCACTAGTTAGTTAGATAGTTGGAGAAATAATAGGAGTTAGAACAGAGAGTGGAGGATTAGGAGAAGAGATAAGGTACATGGGAAGAGTTTTAGGAGATATAGAATAAATATCAAGATTAAAATATTTCAAGAAAATAAGGAAGAAAGCTCAAATATAGGGTATTTTGGTTGGGTTGTATCACAAGTTTGCATACAAAATAAAGAAAATGTTATTCATTCAAGTTTCTCTTTGCAAATTCAAGTTGAATATTCTTGTGATTGAAAATTAATTTTGTTCAATAATCACACATTTATGTTTTGAAGGTGTTCATTTTCTCTGTAGACTTCAAAAATATAGACATGATTGATACATTCAATCAAAACTACATGTGCAGTCAAAGAAAAGCCATTTTCTTCATGCGTGTTCAAAGTGTCAAATTAAGTGATCAAGCTGGACATATGTGTTAATAGTCTTCCCAAATAAAAAATATTATCAAAATAGTATTTAAATTTGAATTTCACTCAAATTATAGCTCTCAACGTGTGTACAAGCCTACATACCTTAAACTAAGGTTTCCAAGACTAAAACCTCTCCAAAACAAAAATGAACCCTTCAAAATTCATGAAACTTTGTTAAGAGGTGTATTAATATTTATATGAAATGTTCTAAGTTATTTTAAAGTGATTTGGCATATAGAAAGAAATATATCCTAAAAACTCAGTCAATAGGCCTAATTGTAAAGGCTAGAAACCCCTATTTTTGCATAGCTTGAATTTTCAAGCAAATCAAAAGGTAAAAATCAATAAGATGATTTTAAATAACATTAAAATGTGATAAATATTTTTTTATTATAAATACTCCTTGTTTGATCTCAAGTTGCCATCAAGAAGGCTTGTAGGCCTAGTTTCTCATTTAAACAAGCTGCAATTTTATTCTTCCTTTACCCATCACCATAAAAAAAACAATAAAGAAAAAGGCAATAAAGAAATAAAGCAAAAAAACCAAAAATCAAAAACCAAAAAATCAAAAAATCAAGAAAAAAAATTGAAAAATTGAAAAATCGAAAATAATAAAAAAAAAACCAAAAAGAAAAAATATCAAAAAGAAAAAAGAAAACATAAAAACGTAAAAAAAGAAAAAATATTAAAAAATCAAAAGAGAGTGAAATAATCATCCACATGTGAAAACCATTTTTATGGCACCTTAGGAAACTACCATGACAAAAACCAATCTATGACGTAATGCATAAATAAGCTATCTAAATGCACCTTACACTTGAGGTAAAAATACTCTCCATCCATCTAAATTTCATCCACCATCATGTATTTATCCCATCATGGTTGTCATCCTCCTATTTGACCTTGATAAGGAGGTGAAAGACATCTTGCAACCTATCTTGGGAACATCTTGGCATATCTTTAAAACTAGCACTTTGACAACATGACACAGTGCTTAGAGATCATCGACCTGCCATCATCCAGAATTCATTATTAGTCATCCCTAATCGTCCCATTCTAATTCCTAGGCATCCCTAATCCACCTGTTCCTATCCCTAATACTCTTTAATATGCGTAATTCCAACCTTAAGCATCTCTAATCATACTTAATAGCCTTCATCCTCATCCTTCCACACTCAATTAGACTTCATCATCCCTAATCATTTTCCTAATCATCCTTAAACATCATCTGAAATCCATCCACCCTTTCATCCACCAACATTTCCTTCCCTAGTGCTAGAACAAGTGTTCCCTTTGTCGGTACCCTGATCGCTCCTTCATCACCCCTCAACATCCTTTATTACTTCTTGGGCATCATCCTAAATCCATTCCATCCATTATCATTTCCATTCCTATTTCTAGAATAGGTTTTGCATTTACTAATAGCCCTTGTACCTACATAAATCCAAAATTCCAAAATCATCTAGAAAATCCACAAAATCCACAAAATCAGAAAATTAGAAAATCAAAAAATGAAAAATAAAAAAATCCAGAAAACAAAAAGAGATATAAAGCCACAAATCCAAAAACATTTGTCTTTTCCATACTCAAGCTCAAATCCTTGATCCCTTTTGTACCATTATTCTATCCTTCATTGGGATACATCTTTCCCAATCCAATCCCCTTGCATATATCATTGTCTAGGGCACCATCTAGTTATCAAAATCATCGAGCCTTCACATATGGATTTTTACTTGATTAATGACAAGATGCTTTTTTTTTATTTGATTTTCAAGTATGTGTGTTTGTTTCCTTGTTTTTTTTTTAATCATTTATTTGTGTGTTTTGTGTCTGTGTTAGTCTAGCGGCATATGACAACAATCACATCATGGTGCATACTGTTGTGTGCCATATCAAAAATAAGGTTTCTCAAACAATCAAAATCACATGTAATATTAATTCCATGTCCCCATCCCCATCAACATCCATGCACATCCTTTCCTACCCCATAAGCCTATCTAAACTATTCATCAATATCATATTCTCATCCGCTAATCATTAATCATACATAATAATCCATATCTAACTATGTATCACCATTCATCCACATCATTTTTCCATCATTTCTTCTAACTAACTACCCATCAGCGAATCGCCCATATCTAACAATCATCCTCGTAGCTTAAGTGTGCAAACATCAGTTTTGCATATAATTCTATCTAATTTGTCCCGTCTCTAATCTAATCCAATCCAATCTCATCCACTCTTATCCAATCCAATCCAAGCCAATTCAATCCAATCTCATCTACTCCATATCTAATCTAATTTAATTCAATCTCATCTAATCTGATTTCATCTAATCCAACCCAATATAATTCAATTATATCAGGAGTATTAATCCATTTTCCCTAGGGGCATCCTCGTGTGCCCATGTTTTTTGTGATTTTTTCACTCTATGACAAATTGTTTAAAATCCATGAAATCATTTATCAAAAATATCATTACCTCATCAATCCATGCCATCAGTTAAATCTATAAGTTATGGTTGCATATCATAAATAATCAACCAACAATCCTTCAATCATACCAAGCACGTAACTTCGTTGGGATATGTCATTCACAAATTTGCTTTCTTGCACATATCATTCCTTGGAGAAAATCAAGCTCAAACCTTAATCAGGATAGATCATTCCCAATTTGTTCCCTTGCATATACTATTGCTTGGAGAAAATCATCAATAATCAAAGCATGCAAGCCTTAGCGCAAGTGAGTTAAACACATCACATCCATACAAATCACTTAAATCTACCATCATCATATAATATGTCATCATCGTACTCTCATTCATCAACTATCCATCATCATCATTATATTCATCACTTCTTGCTATAACCCAACCCATTTTTCTTCACTGCCACCTCTCCATTTTAACCCTCATAAATACATTCTAACAACTTTCTTCTCATTTTGAGAGGCCAACCATGTATTTCATCCTCGCATGCCCTCTTGAGGTGGCATCATTCATAACCATTCATCATACCACCATGTCATTTAGGGCATCCTTGCGTGCCCATTTTTTTCAACATCTTCATTTTTTGAAAGGAAGTTACTACTTCCTCTACCCATCCATTTGAGATGCCCTTTCAAAGAGAGGCAAAATGTAGGCACTTAAAATTGAACATCCTAGTGTCAATTTTAACCTACTGTCATCCAATTCACTAACCTGCACTAACATTATTCTAAACCTTAATTTCATACCTGATCCCATTATCAACTAACATCCCTACCGATATATTATTCACACCATATCCCCCATCCAATTAATCAATTCCATCTTGGCCTTCCCAGTCCCACCAAATCCATCCCACATCATGTCAGTTAATTAACCTATGTTAATTAGCTAAACCATCCCTAACAATAAATTCCATGCACATCCAAATATCCATAATTTCATAAATAAATAAAATATACAATCCTCACATCAACCCCCCATTATGACATCATCACATCAGCCCCAAATCCCAAGTCCAATGTCCAAATCCCAAAGTCTTACACCAAATCCCAATAACATTCACCAAATCCCAGGATGATTAAACTTGATATGTGGACCATTTTCCAAGTGCAGGGGAACTTGAAGAGGTTTTCTAGAAGTTAAAGGTAGACATATTCATATTAATTAGGGGAGAGTTGAGGAGAGTCAATTAGAAAGGGAGAATGTGGAAAAAGAGTGTAGCTTCAATTAGAGAAAAGCGTGTATGTGAATGTAATAGTAGGGATTCACTAGAACTGCTCATGCCCATTGAAGGGTTGGAACTGAACAACATTCTTATTCATTTTTGTATTTCCCTAAGCAAGTGAAGTGTTGGTTATGTTTCAATCTTTGTAATGTTTCACACTAAATGCAATAAATTGTGGGTCAGTTTCACGTCTTAAAGTTGTGTATCTCAATGTGTTTCCATCAGTATGTGTGTTGAGTTTAGGCTGCAGAGAATGATGCCATTAATTTTGTCCCCATTGACCTATCTTACATCACTATCATAGATTCCAAAGCCATTCAACCAAATAGATGTATTTCATTAAATCATAACATTCAATATCTCATTAATAGAAATCAAATTCAAATAGCGGGAACAAATAGCACCATAAATGATGTGAATAAATCACTACTTTTCCTAAATTAATATTTGAAGATATTTACAAATCCTCTTCCAAAGGACAACCTTTGACAAGGAAGTAATTCACATGTGCATGTGATTGATGAGAAAACTAAGAGATATAATAAATTGGCATTTGACTATGAATCTCATCTAATTAATAGCTTTATGGGTATAATTGAACCAAATAGAAAGAATCAAGCTCGAATTCAAATTGTATTTGATGAAAGTTAGATTCCAAGTGAAAGTTCATACATGGTCCTTTGTTCATTGAAGCTTTTATAAAAAATGAAGAAAAAGATAGTGTAATGGTAGGTAATAATGTAAGCTGGAATTTTCGTACATATGAATTTCTTAATAACCTTGGATTTTGTAAAGATCATCTTATATTTATATAAACAAATCTTAAATGGTATATCAATGATGAAGAAAAGGATAGTTTAAGTTGCATAGTTTTACATATTAAGTGAGTTAAAAAAAAGTACAAATTATATTTCACATAGTGCCAACTAATGGACCATATAACATGTTATTTGGAAGACCTTGGATATATCAAATGAAAGTGATTCCTTCTATACCAATGCATGAAATTTGAACATGGAGGAAAAGTAATAACTTTTCAAAGAGTCAAGCAATTTATTAAAAAAAAGCAAAAGAAGAGTTGATTGTGGTTATAAATAATGAGAAACCAAGGCAAATGTTCAAAATAAGAAATAATAAGGTGCAAGCTTGCAAGTGGACTCAAAAAATAATATATATGGCTACTGAAGCAAAGAAGCATCTCTAAATTCAATTGCCATTGGAAAATAAATGGGATATGAGAGTGTTGTTTTTACATGTACAAACATGTACAAGGATGACCTTTTAGGGAATAACTCGAAATCGCATAAATGTTTATTACTTTAAGAACCTTTTCTTTTTTTTACATTGTTTCTTACTTTTTTTTGGATTTCTTTTCTTGCATCCATTTTTTGTTGAGATTTCTTTTGATAGCACACATATGTTAGCTTATCTGATTTATACACTATTGTTTCCCTTATTTTCAAGGAGTGAATGTGGTTTCTTCAAGTTTCATTATGTTTCAATTAATTTTTAGATTTTTAATGTTTATATGTGTTTTATTTGTAATATCTTCAAATATATATTTTTTTTGACTTCATATAATTGATATGTTTTGTCTTTATTTCAAATGATTTTTGCTTTAAAATTATACTTTTATATCTCTTTGTGGTTTATCCAAGTATTTTTATTTCAAGGTTTAAATTTTCCTCTAATTTGTTTTGTTTTGTTTTGCTTGAGATCCACAATGTCTTCTAACTAATAATTTTTTTTTTTTGCTAAGGTAAATAAAATCATAGATTATAATGGAAAGAGTGGATTAATAAAGATTTCTTTATTGCTTTAATTTTTTTTTTCTTGCCTGATGAATTTTCAAAATTTAGTAGTTCAAATACTTATCTTTTATTCTTTGCAAGAGTTGCATGATAATAATCGTTGCAAATATTTCACATGGGTGAAATCTCTATGAGAAATGCAATTATTTTACAATTTTTCAAGTTTTAACATGATGTTATATGACAATTGCTATGTTATGACCCTAATTTACAATGCAATATGACATGAAAAGTAAAGATTGTTTTGAAAGACTTGGCTATGAACTATTTGCATTGAGTTTACTTATTGTGAGTTGTTTTATTATTTTCCTTAAGTGATTTTATAATTGTCCTCTTGGGGTTTTTTTAAGAATTAAAATCATTGTCTTCTTGGGGTTTTTTTAAGAATTAAAGAGCATTCATTTTCACATCACGCACATGCACATAAAGTTATCAAAGATAAAATATATTAGACATCCATTAGTAGAATTGAAATCACATGGGGCACATGGCCCATACAAATCATGTGTCAAGGTGCACGGGAATGGTCCCTTTGCCTTTCATGTCTAGATTGGGGCGCAAAGGATCCTATGGATGTGAGAATTTGTTTCCTGGTCCTCGATCTATATCTTAAGACAAGTTATCCCTTACGTCTCCCAAGTTACACCATTGCATCTACATAGTGCTCTTAAAGCTATGTGGATTTCTCAAAAATGCCATGTTCAAGCCCATCACTAGCAAGTGAGGGCATCCTCACCTCATCTCTAATCCTATTTCTCTCTTATGTGATTGTAGGTAATACAACTTAGAGCTTTGTGTTATATGTGTGTAGTGTATCCATGTCGGTAGATGTTGCGAGGTATGTTGCACGTGCCCAGTTCATGTATACTCGCCTCATCGTGATTCCACTCAATCATACCTCAAATTTCCTCGGGCATATGTTAGGTCAGTTTATGAACTATGGCTAAAATTATGGTGAAGGTCAAATCCATCATCGTCACTACAAATTAATAAAATATTAATCAATAAATTTGGAGCTTTAATTTTAAAGACAAATTATTTGTTTGACTTACCTAGGTTTCCTTACTATCAATCTACGTTTCATGTCACGTAGATGAAAAGAACCATGATAGGTTCCTCCTCCACCCCTATCACCTCAGCTCCCTTTAGGCCTCCTACCCAGATGTCATCTAGGTGATCTCTATAGTTTTTCTTAATTTCTTTATCTCTCTACATCAATTAGAAATAGTGGTGATGAGTGAACCTGAACCCTCCATGCCCGCCAAACCTTTGTGGCTCCTACATCAACCACTAGATTGAGATGCCTCCCATCCTCCTTGTTAGTTACCACATGCGCCTCAAAAGTGGGTACCATGTGCTCCTCATCCCTTTAGGAACATGTTTGTGTTCATCGCACATCCTATGTTAACCCGAACTATTTCGGCAATCACTCATTGTTGTCAACGTACCAACACTTGTACCATCTAGTCTTCCTAATTCGTCATAGTTATGCAACATCCTCAATGCAATCAAGATTAAGGCTAGGTGATATATGCCTCCTCAAGAGCATTTATAGTCTACTAATTTGGTAAATTAAGGCCCTGCCAACTCTTTTGTCCTTTCATCCACCACTTACTTGCAAGTGATCCCTTTGTGTCTCCCAAGCCAATGGGTAGGCCTATGGGCCTAGTCACTATCAAGTGCTTGTGTGCCCAACATTGTATTATTGTCCCTACAACAATCCCTCCCCAGTGTGTCTCATGCACAAATCTATAGAGGTTCAATACAATTAAGTAAGCATAATGCAACCTCATGATTATATGGTCCACCTCTCTTCCATCTCCTAAACCACGTGTTGAAGACCATATCAGCAAGACAAGCCCCATGTGTCGACTGCCACAATGGATCTACGAAATAAAAGGATGTATCTATGTAATCACGATGTGTCCCCTTATGGGTTCACTATAAATCCAAGTCTCACCCACCCTCCATAGAAAGTCCATCTCTCCCAAATTAGTGTCATGTTCCCTATGCTCCTCTAGCCACTAAGGTGCCCTCACCAAAACATTGTCTCCCCTTATGGGAAGTCTATAGATGCATCATATACCTCCACTATGATAGTCATATCTCATGTTGGTAACTAAAAGGTACGTGTCACTATTCCAACAGTCAGACAAAGTGGTGAGCAAAGCAGAGTTGAAGTGCATAATGAGAAGATGTGGTAAGTGGCCAAGATCAATCGCGTCAAAATGAGCCCAATCGACCTCTAACCCAAGTGATTGTATTGTCTTCCACACAATGCCACGATGTAGTTCTTGTACGTGTATGGTAGGAATGCATCACATTAAGTCAAATATAAAATCAATGTTTTTTCTACCAAAATGTGTTTTTAGTATCAAATTGTGCAATTACAAGGATCAAAATGTTAATTTATGATGTCAGTTCAAGACCATAGGAATTCTAAACAAAATTATATAGTTCTAACTATGATCATATTGTCTATGTCTGTGACCATGACCATGAAAATCATGCCATGGCCATGGGCAAATTATTCTCATCTATCAGATCTATAATTGTGTAAAAATTAAAAACAAATACAAGAATTTGACAAAATCTTTGGTAATATGACTTATCAACATCAACATTTCATCTGGGATAGCAACAACCCTCACACAACCCAAACTGTGAAAGCAATACTCTACAGCTACCCAAGGTAAATGTTTTCTCCCAAGCTCTAGTTTCCAAAGGTAGAAGGTAAGAATGATGTAACTTTTTTTTTTTCTCACTTTCACTTCATATGGTGAAGAAAAAACCCGTAAAAGTGCCTTTCATTTAATTCATTTTGCTAAATCTCCTTTGCATGTTCATTTAATATGAATACAATTGCTCAATCGCTGACACATTCGTGCATGATGTCACATGGAAATATTTGATGTATGATCTCAATTTATGCATGATGATATGATTTATGATGCATTTTTAATATTCAATGCCCTATCACTTACTAACATTGATCAATGATTATTATTTAATTATGTTTGATGACTAATACCACACGAATGATTATGATGATATGTATATTTGATCATATAGATGATTTCCACGGCATTGCCCTATAGTGGCAATCATTTGTCTTCTCAAGATATGTGTTTAGTTATGGCCTATGTATTCCACTCATTTCTCAAGGGGGGTAACCATATTCTACATTTATTGTTATCATAATGATTCTCATATGTTATTGTACACTAACTTGTTCATAATGGTATGGGATTGAGGAAGTCACATAATGACTATGTGGTTCCAACTTCAATTCATTATAACGAGGGCCTGAGACTCCTCTTTTGATGTGGAGGCTTGTTCCTTGATCATACATTGGGTATTAGCTCCACTCCATCTTTTTGTTTCCCTTCAACAAATGATGGACCATGGGGCTTTTATTGCATATCGAAAATAGAGGGGTATCTTTCTAACATTCAATTTCACAACTAGTAGTTAGTATTTCCACTCACACATGTATGTGCAAGAAAGGTAACTCTGGTTTTGCAAGTTCCAAGACTCATTACTCATAATTCAACTTAACAACAATATTTATATCATTTTTGTATTCTACCACGTGTGTGCTCATGCCACCTACATTTTTGCTAAAAACACACATCAAAGTAGAGCAAACTGTAAACACCTAAAAAATAGCCCCTCGAAATTTTCTTAGTGTTATTTCATATATGTTTGGCACATTTATCTATGTATGGGTAATTGGTCCAAATTATGGGTTATTGAGCCATTATGACATCCTCTAAAACTCTTCCAACCCTTTATGCCTTTTCCATTTTTAGATGTTCAAAGTTAGTCATGCATATCACCAAAGTTTGAATTCAACTCATATATAAATAGACAAATGATTAGGTTCATTTCATCATCAAACATAATCAAGTACAATCTAATCCTTAACAAGTATTGTTGTTGAACTTAGAATTTTTTACTAGAGATATTTATGTTATGCAATTTATGTTTATCTATCTCTATTATTTTTTATGAGTCCGAATACTAGAAGGGCTAGCTAGCACATGCTAACAACTAAGCATAACTCAGAGACCCCCAAACCAAAGCTTTATCCTCTTCAAATTTGAAAATTTTAGGAGAACAATAGTCAAAATACACAAAATTAGGGCAAGGAGCGAAAGAGCAAAAGCAAGGAAATAGAGTTATAGCTTTGTTATACACGGCACTATTCTTGGCCAAGCTTGTTTGTTTGGTTGTAACAATCAAACAGTACCCCTTTATGCAGTCCTAGCATCATACCATGATGATATCCATATTTGGTGACAATAGGACAAACAATTCTAGAATTGTAAGACTAGGTTCAAATCACAACATACAATTTCAAAAACATTGTGTAAACAAGCTAACAGCGTTGTATCTCCTTACAAGTTACACATTGTTTATTATCTTTTACATGTTTCATGATGCTCAATTAGAGGTAGGCATATTTATGTGGTAAGCATATTTATAGGCATTCAAATATTACAACCACCATTCATTACTATAAGTTTATGTGCACCAATAATATCAATAATTTTTTGTCAAACATAAATTCTTAATTTTAATTATATGTATTAATTTTTCTTTGAAATAAATCAACTAATAGTTGTAAAAACAAACATGAAATAGATTGATTGATTGTGGGTTTCAAATAAATGCACAATTATGATATTTATAAAATAAATATCTAAGTTGAAGTTGATTCTTTAGGTATAAACCCACAAATGTGATATTTCTAAAATAAATATCTAAGTTGAAGTCGATTCTTCAAGTAGGACATTTTCGATGTTATGTGCTTATCCATTTCAATTGACAATTGACAACATTAGCCTTTTAAGTACCTTGTCTTGAAGCAGTTATTGTTTATGTTGGTTAAGCTACTAACATGATACTAAGGTATGTTTCAAACTTGTGCATAATTTGTCATACAACTCAAGTAGTCTTTTGACCTTGTTTCCCAATTTTTATTTCATTGTTTGAAAATCATTTTTATTTTATTTTTGTGCATGCCATAACAAACAACGTTCACATGGAATTATTGAATTACATAGAATGTCGATCTCCCAGCCCATATTTCAAAAATAAACATATAGCAAATTACAATGATCAGCAAGCATACATCCGAATTACTGAGCTCCTTTGGCTAAGCAACCACGATTAAGGGGCATCCATGCCGTCAAAATCACCTAAATCATGATCTTGGCCTTAACCCCTTCACTCTCCATGTCAAGTACCTAAAAGGATTTGTACCCTGGTGGATCAATATAAGCAACCAACATACTCACCAGTCGGACTACAACCCTTAAACATTATTGTATGCTAAATTAACATGAACTCATATTTTATCAAGTACAAAGGATTTACTTGAATTGATTCACTAGAACATAGCACCATTTATTGCATACTTTCTTTATCATGTTTGTCTTGGATGGTGGTGTTGTTAGCTACAAAATATTATGAATTTGTAGCTTTACCAACTTTGTACTTTCTTTGTGATGTTTGCCTTGGATGATGATGTTACTAACGGTTACCTTTTCATATTTGCACTCGTGATATCATATATGATTTTATTAGTTGTATTAAAATAAACAAGCGTGCATATGCAACACATTTTGTAGTTTAATATAATATTCAAAGTATAATTTCAAGGAACAAATTTAGAAACAATGTCTGAAATCGACAATTATGCTCAAAGTTAGCCCAAAACATACAAAATATTTTGCACACCCATTTCAATCACATATAACAAAATATTAAATTTCTCTCAATCTTACGCTTGCCCACACTAACACATCTCCACTACCAATCAGAAAAGACTTTGCATCCAACAGTGAAATTACTAGTATGATGTGCTCAAGCCCATAAAGATTATTTGTCTATCGATTGTTTAGTTGAAGACGGTATGGTTGAAGATTTGTTTTGTTTTCCTAATTTTTCATCTTATGAACTAATGATAATCAACAAAATACATATCATTGTGACCCATACATCAAATTAGAATATGACTCTTTGCAATGAATTTCAAATCTAAAAGCAAAGGATTTCAAATTTGACCACCAACCTAACTAACTGCCTAACTCACTCTCTTAAATCTTATTCTCTACTTGTGTTTTGTTTTTTCTTACTTCACAGTAGATGTATTCCTATTGACGCTGTAACATGAAACTCTTCCCCCTATCATATTAGGAGCATATGACTGCCTCTGTGGCTGGTAGCTTGAATTATATGGTGAGTGTCTTGGAGAAGGAATGCTAAGTTATTGTAGAAAGTCACTCTATTGGTTTGGATGGCCAATGTCCCTGTGTATATAAGAGGGAGGATTGTCTTGATGAGGGTTTGCACGTAGACACTGATGACATTGATAAAAAGGTAGGCAGCCTGGAAGACAACGTAGATTTTAGGCATTGTTGAAAACTTCTTCACTGCTACATAAAGGGAGTTGTCTAACTTGAAGAGTTTCCATAAGAATTAGGGTTGCACATTATATAGAGATTGTCTCATGTACTCGAAACTCTGCCAGGATAAATATAGATCAAACCAACACTTGAAGTTCTTATAAACCCTGCAAAGTACTTTAAGACTCCTAAAGCACCTTTAATACTGCCATCACCAAAACCCTAATGGTACTTCTTGAACTAGATTGAAAGGCAAGAAGTGTATGCAACAACATAGGTGTCGCATTGAAATGAAAAGTAGGAAAGATAATAAAGATAGCAAAAAAAATTAAATTAACAGTACAATTAAATTTTTGCTTTCAAATGGTGAAACATTTGAAACCATTATGGTTATAATGCACCAAGGTGAATATTTACTTTCAGAGGTTTATGTGTCTATCTTGGTAGAATAACTTGTTCTTTGTAAGTGAATAGAGTGCATTAGATAGTTCCAAAAATATGGGGTTATGTTCCCTCCAATCCCTGACATATTACGGTACATGTATAATATCAAAGGTGCAAACTCACTCACTCTACACGTAGAAATGTATTGGTAAAGGGTGAAGTTTGTGGGCCAATACCATTTGAATGTTTTAAAAACATTTGTTCTAAATGGTCCATTGGCCTAGGGTTACCTACCATTGCTCACTCATATTGATGATTCTCATATATTCACTACTTTAAAGCAAGTTTCTAGGGTGCTCACTCTTTATATTATTATTATTTATATAGATAAATAGCTTTTGGCCAAAGCAAGAACCAAATATGGGGCACATCAAGGGGCCCAATCCCCAAAAACCAAATTAAAACAAGAACTCGAGTAGGGTCAAGCCATAGCTGAAGGACTAAAAGTACCACAAAAAACAAGCAAGGATGCAAGAAACAAGAAACAAAAAACCGAGACTAAGATCCCCACTAAACTAAAAGACGCCACCAGGCAGAAAAATAATGGAAAACAAACTACTCAACAATCATACACAAATCCAAAAACCACCCAAACAAAGCATAATCAACAAACAAGCTCTCAACCTTGCATCGCACGAGATCGCCTTCCTTGGTTGTAAAGTAGGCCATACAAAGTCCAATGTGTGCCTCCGTCAATGGAGCTCAGGGCCTCCATTTGCAAACTTTTTACTTTAGACTTTCTAGCTCTTACCTTCCAAACCCAAATTCGATTTTGAGAGAAAACGACTACGTGGAGTGAGCGTCAAAATCTCTCTAGAACATAGATGCTCTTCCTACCCAACCGGAAAAGAGGCATCACCCTCTTTTGGACTACAGCGCTGCAAAGATCCTTCAACATCTGAGAGAACTAGACCATGAGGATTAGTCTTCCCTCTTGAACAAACTATAGCCTACCTTTACATGGAAAACAAACCCTCCAAATTCTAGCCACCCGAAGCCCCTTTTTTGCTAGGAGTAAACAGCCCCAGCTCATGAAGATTTTGTTGTGCATCAGCAACCAAATTCCCCATAAGAAGGTTCTTGAAAACCAAAGGTTCCACCCTACAAGACTTCATGTCGTCTGTTGGTGGAAAAGAAGGCTCCTTTGCAACCGCTAGAGAAGAAGGGTCGTGCTTAACTATTGAATCCTTGACCAAGTGAGAAAGATAGAGGATCAACACCCTAACCACAAGCACTGAATTTTTTAAATTTGTTCACAAGATCAAGGTTGGAGTAGCCAATCTTTTCACCCATTTTTTCAAAAAGGGAGAAACAAATCCTACACTAAGCTTCCTTGGGCATGCCACCACTTTGTGCCCAATCTATAGTTGCAATTAAAGCATCTGAAAGGCAGCCCTTCATAGTTGATGAACCATGTCCAAGAGCCATGAGAGGAAAGAAGCTTGATAGAATGATGGAAAGGCTTTGAGAAATCAGCTAAGATACAAAGCCTTACAAATATCCGATGAGCAACCATGCCCTGATCCAATTTGACAAAAACCCCTATCTTGCTGACCAACTGTTGAAGCATCTTTGGATCTCTCATGGCCAACAAAAGATTGTAGAAAATGACCTAGACTGGAGCTTTCGAAATAACTGTTAGCTGGGTCAAAAAAGGGGGCCCAAGGACACAAACACACCATGGTTTCTAACAAACCAAGTCACATTATTCCACACAAAATCTCAATCTGCCACTATTTGAAAGAGGATTGTGAAGAAACCATTTTGCAACAAAAGGAGATCTCTAAATCAAGACAAACACCTTTTGACCAATGAGGGAGCTCATCCCAAGTGAGGCATTTCCCCATACATCAGCAAATAAGGATTTTGCTTCCAAATTCCTTGTCAATGGCTAAAATATCCTCATCATTGATCACTAAAACAGAGAAACATTGGAAAAACCAAAGGAACATCTCCCAAGAAGGTTGGCTCAAGATCAAATTGGTTCTTCTCGTAAGGAACAAGTCTCACCTCCGGACAGACATCAACGACATCCTTCCCCCCACCCTCCTATTAACCTCAAAGATTGAAAGTGTGCTATCAACCAAATGTGGTAAAATTTTAGGGTTTGAACCAATGATAGATGAACAACAAAAATCCCCACAACAATGAAAAGGATTAGTCGCGTTCTTGCAATCATAAAAACGCAGGCACACCAGTCCTTCCGACCTAGGTCTACCACCATCCCCTAAAACTTTCCCCCAATTGTCAACCATAGAAGCGTCATCCCAGACGATGCCAACAAAAAAGCCCTTTTTGCCTTTTGGGCCACGACATGTTGCTACCCCTAATTGTTTTTGCAACTCCCTGACGCTCTCACCGCCAAACCTTCATCCACCGTCACTACTACTCCCTCTGCCATAGTCGTCGCCGCTACTCCCTCTGTTATTGCCATTGTTGCTAATCCCTCTATCGTCGCCATCCCCAAAGTCAATCCCTTTTGATTCATTTTTATACACAGATTTGATGCAAGAGTAGTGCCTAGGTGGCTGCTCCTTGCTCAATCTGAATTTTCTGAATGACTCTTGCAAATAGTTTATGCTACCACCAATCTTGTGTAGCAATAGCTCGGATCTAGACAGGGGGACAAGGGTCTGGCCTAGGAGGAGGTAGGAAGCACTATGGCTTCTTTGCTACTCAAACCTTTCCACAACTTCTCCAAATCCACCTGAATATTTCCAACACCTCTTCACATGGTCAGAGTAACAAAAGCTCTAACACCCCACTCTTTATATTATAAATCTTGCTCCATAGTTCTACATCATGGAGTTAATTAAAGATCATTTCAAAGGTCCAATAAACTAAAGGTTTGAATGGGCATTGAAATCAAAACAAGCACACATTATCCTTTCTTCATCATGTAGTTGTCTAAAATTTTGAATGGGCTTTGGGTGTGTATATTGATTTCTTGCCTCAGAAGTGTCTTCTCCTTTGAGGTTCAATAATGTCTAGTTGCTAGTAAATCAAGATCAAACACACAATCCTTCCATTGTTACAATTCTACTATCCATGGTAAGTAATGGTCAATTTAAATACAACAATACTCATAATAACAACTAGCCCAATCTCAAACACACATTTGTTCCCTCGTTGCAATCCAAATATCCGATAGTAATTAGCTCGAACTTTTAGCTAGAAAGTAGTGGTTAATTTAAATAAGACAGCACTCACAAAAACAGTTAGCCATCAACAGATTAAAAAACATTTAATGACTAATTACCTGATTGATGGTTCTAATTATTTGAATCATCAATGCTCATTACAAATCAGTACTATTCAATTATCCAAACTCTAGCATTGCCCAACATAAAAGACTAGAAAATCAACATAAAGACTCTAGAAAATCGTCATAAGCATGATTTTCATTAAAGTGGAAAAGGTACATATCATTTGAGTTAGATTTTATAGTACTCTGTGGAGTCACACACTGAACATTGTAATTGATCATCCAATGACTACATAATTACTTCTATAACCTGGTTCTCAATTGTTGGATCACCAGTTCTTTTCTTTACAAAGTCATAACTTGCCTGGTACGTCAGGTTCAAAATTTGGGTTAAATCATCCGGTGGGGACTTTATAAGTATACCTTTCATCGGACTAGAGCATCAGATCTCAGAAATGAGATGTGGACATTAAATTTCATGATGTCAGAAGGTATGATAGCATGAATCCTTTTGAGTCTCAGTGCTAGTCCAATTTTTGGATTGTGTTTTGATCAACTTTGTTAACTGCACATACACTCACCTCTTAACGTAATAGCATGCCCACGCCCCTTCTTGTGTTATTAATAAAACATTTCAAAGCCTGGGAATAGCATGTAGTCAATTAGATTCTGAAACATGCTTGCGCTTCTATGTCGGATGTCAATCTTGTTTTGTTTATTCCACATTTCAATGGAAGCATGTCAACATTTTCAGATAAAAATCACGATAGACCCCACCCAACTCAAATGCTTTCTGTATTAAAAGGAGCGATTTCAAATCGAGTCAGGACATTAAGGAAAGGCTGGGACCATTAAATATAACTTCCATGTTAAACTAAGTTTCATGCCAGAAACCATTCCAGATTACATAATCACATGGTACGGGCCTCCAAAGTATTATGGTCTTTTTGTTTATTTCTTTCTTGTTTTATATTAACAAACGTCTTTAATTTCTATTATTAAACCACTTTCTTTCCATTCACCAACAAATGCCCCATTAGTGGTGGTTCACACTTATCTCTTATTGTTCATGACCATTCCCGTTTGCTCACACTTTCAGGAATAACCATGCAAATATTTATCAAGACAAGATTCTCGCCACAAGCCTCAATCAGTTTAAAAAGAAAAAGAATGCCATGTACAATCATTTGTACCAGGTAGATTGCAAATAGATCAAATCGCAAAAAATATCTTGCAGTAAGAATAACTCCACTCAAAAGGCATAAGGCATGACACATATAACAACCAAAAGCCAGGGAGGGCCCACTAGGCATGACATCCAAACCACCCGTAGAGGGCAAGTATGCTAACACATCAACCTGGGACCTTGAACATCAAAGCCTGCTTTCAGATTGGCAAAGCTTTTGATGTGGGTAATGTCTTATAAACTACGACATTCTCGGATTTGTTATCCATGCGGAGTTATTCCGTGCTACATACGCCCAAAACACACAATGAGGAAGGTAAGCAAAACTACATACTGTTCAAGGAAAGGGATACGGTTACAACAAATGTTTAATTCCATTGTCTTACTAAAATCATGTAGTTGAATCCAACTACACTTGCATGCTTTCTTTGCCCCTTGGAATTCATCCATTTACTGCATGCTTTTATATTCTCTCATAGTAGCTATAATTTTGTAGAAGGAAAAATGTCTCGTAAGCTTGACAGTTGACATGAAAGGATGAAGTATACAATACTCAAATTAAATCATGTAAGCATAAGGCACTTTGGCACAACTCTATACAAAGCATGCTGGTGGATATATTTGAGTTCATGTTAAAGAACTATACAGTCCAAAAGAATACCTGAGTAATGAGAAGCTTGGGACTATCTGATGTGGAAACCCACTAAGAATTTCAATCGAAACTTGAAATGTGCAGCAGCAGTAAGCCAGTCTCTTTAAACCTGAACCAAAAGTAGCATGAAATTCCATGCTATTGAACGCCATTCATGAATCCCAGTTCAAAACTAGTAGGGGGTAGACAAATTGGTCATGTTTTAACTGCCAGGGATATACTTTATTTCTGCCGTAAGGTCAACCAACCTTTCTAACTAATCAATGGATTATTAATTTATCAGCTAGTTTGTTGGTAAAGAAGTCATATACCAGACCCAAAAAGGTAGACCATTTCCATGATTAGTTCAGCAAATTATATCATGATTCATAACCCCACCGTGTTAAAAGAAGCTTACTACATTCGTTATAATACAGGGCTTGGCGGCATGTAAAGCATACTTCTCAAGTGCCCATGATTTGAATCCCTAGGAGGAAGAGAAATGTGAATGAAAAACAATGACCCTATATATGAGGTAATTTAAAGCTTTCAATAAATTGCAAATCTGTTATTCGGGATTTTATTCCAGCAAATCGCTGATATTCATCAAACACTGATGCCAAGCACCAATTCTGTACTTTGCGTAAGCATGCTACCAAACAACTTGTAGGACGCTGCATGAATTCAAATTGTCAGTATGTTCTGAGTTTGAAAATGACGTTGTGAAGAAGAGAACTCAAGATGTACTTACATCTTGTGCATGCAATCTATGCATATCATCAGAACAACTTAGAAACAGAAAATTAAATACTTCATTTCCTGAATTGATCATACACACCTTCCCTCTTTTGCAATGAATTAACACAGGATGATTTCTTAAATCTGAATCACGATAAAACAGAGACATCAGTCCATCAAAAAAAATGTGGGAAATTTTATTCAAGAAACATTCTAAAGTACAATAGCAAATTACTCGTGTTATCTCAAAATAATTGTACCGAGTAAAATCTTCAATGCTTCACATATGACATCGTCAGAAATACCCATTATACTGCCCTGCCAATCATACAATAAGATTGAAGATAATGAAAATTGATATATTCTACAGCAAAGAATAAATCAAAAAAACACAGGTGGACAAGGATAAGATTGGACAAGTACAAACGACCAGAAACCAAATCTCAAAAAAGTTATTAATGACTAGTAACATAATACAGCGAATCCATGCTCACGTTCAGTATGCAATCTCTTGAGAATTTGTAACCAACAAAATTATAGAGAAACTTAACAAAAAATGCATCAAAAGCTTTGCTATTTGATCAGAACAAAGTGAGGTTTCATCTCATAGCTCTCATAAGTCAGATTTCAATTATTATAAAAGGCTCTGTTTTGAACAACAAAAGTATTATACAAGATGCACAATAATGATGGCAGCTAACCTCCAAGACCTTGTTGGATTCTTTAAAATAGCACCTTCACAGCTAAAGCGAGTGAGATGCCCAAATGTGAAATGTTTCCAAGGGTGAAAAAGGAGAAGCCAAAGGCATGCCAGATTTAAAAATTTAAAAGAACACTAGAAAGTACTGCATCAAATCGAAGAACATACCAAAATTAAAATCCACAAGCAAACCAGACGCAATAAGGATGAGATATCCAGGTTTAATCATGCTTTGCAGGAAAAACAAGCTGTAAGGAGTATCGTTAGGATAACATGTTTGATTGGTTAACTTGCCTTGCATGGTAAGTATAGTTAGGTTGAAGGTATAGTAAGGGCACCATGTGACCTAAAATAGTATGATACTTGTGTCTTGATGAGTGTATTTTGCAAGGCCTTCCATCTTAGAGAGAAGGTGTTTCCACTTGGACTGAAGGCATGTTTGAGAGTCTTCGATTCTTTACCATTTGACATTGTACCATATCTTATAGACTTGTTGGAATACTAGGGTAATAGCAGTTTCCCAAAAGGGTCACTGCCATCAGGTATTAGACATGGATCATTACATTTTTGGGAGAATGCCAAGTTAAGAATTTACACCTTCCGGAAATTTCGCATTTTCTTACACCAAAGTATCACAAAATTAAGTGACAAATTGAATTTCTCACTATGCAATTTCTGATGGTGTGATCCGTATTTCATGATTTTTTCCCTTATTCCAATTTTGCCCCATGTTTTCATGAAATATCATTGTGGTATCACTAGGTCAAAAGTGCATTCCTGATTTGAGCATGGCTTTGTATATTTCCTTGAAAAGTTTTACTAAATTGCAATAGTGTATCATCTAAAGTTACCAAATTTTCTTGGGTTGTAAGAGAGGTATCACCTGGAAGGAGCAAGTTAATGAACTCGACTACAGAATTTTGGTCATGCAAATGGTAAAATTGGTCGTTACAAAGGTCAACAGCTTCTATAATTATTATATTACAATATATAGAAAAGATGGGCTCTATGGATCTCGAGTAAGTATGCTACCCTTATTTCCCACAAAAAGGAATAACATTAAAATCACACCCACTTAATACCCAATGATAATTGAGATGCAAATGATGTGATTGAGAAAGCAGCTGCCAGCATTATGCTGGTCTATTTTGCAGGGTACATGTTCAAAATACCTTTACTTCTGAAAAACACTTCCCTCTTTTGGATGAAATGGCCATTTTCATTTTTTAGAGTTGTCCATAAATTTAGTGACCATCAGAACATAACAAACATGTGCAGCATGTCCATAAACAACAGCAGTGGATAAACCGAAATATCAAAGTACAGGTTCAAAATCGCTTTGCTCCTGAATAACCCTGCCATTTTTTAGGTGACGTGGCCATTCATCTTCATTTTGTAATTTATATTGAAATTTCAGTTTATCTGTTGTTTATTTTGAAGTACTTGACATGTTAGTTGTGTTCCGATGGTCACTTAATTTATGGATAATTCTGAATGAAAGAGATCGACTTCTATTTATTTTTCTGCTAGAAGCTGAAATTATGTTTCAACTGACTCTTTTAACAGTATTAATTCCACAGAGTATTGCCCAAAGACGTAAGATCCTGGAAGAAAACTGCACATATCAGCCAATATTGAAAACAGACACCACAATCTTACCACGTACATTGCATATGTTTGATTCCTTCAATGAAACGCACATTTTATGATATAACTTGAAACCACCAAACTAGAGCATATAAATGACAAAGCATTATAATAATAGTTAAATGTTAATGTAGTTTGGCGTGACAATCACTGTTAAGTGGCCCTGCAGCTTTAATAACATGAGATTTACCAAGTACGACTTATAAAGTACAATGGACTCCTAATGTATCCTTGTCTACTTAGTTGTGGCAGCTAAGCTGTGAATACAAAAAGTTTGAACAATATCGAAACCCTTTTGCAGAAAATAATCTGTTGTAGTAACACATTATTTTCTACATCCTACCAACTATATGAAGAACCAAGGCATTTGAAAGTAACTGACCTGAAAGCTTTCTTTTCCAAAATGGTAAATTTGAATGTTTTCAGCTCTTAGAAACTCCAAGTTAACTTCTGGATAAGCCCCTTGACAAAGATAACTAGCATACATTCAGTAACAAAAGACTTGTTAGCATGTCATTCTACACTTTATCAACTTTCTATATCCTATGCATTATCAATATCTTCAAATAAAATGAACCCAAAAAACCACTCAATGAAAAATGGGTATAACATCATAGATTTCAATGAAATATGAACCCTCAAAAAAACTTAAAGAAAGAATGTGAGATGGAAAAAAGTGAATCAAAGAAACAGAGTGGAAGAATGCGAGATTAAAAAAGTGGAGCAAAGAAACTCAGTGGAAGAATGCATGGATGCAAATGCAGGTAAAGGTACAGGTGTAGGGTATTTGAAACAGAAAGGTAGATTTTTAGACAATCTTGGACTGGTAGGGCTGTGAGCCATATCTGTGTGTGGGGGGGGGGGAGGGAATTAAAATAAAATAAAATACTTTAAAATCCTCCAAATATCAGCTCAAAGATGAGTGGTTTTTGGGATAACTGATAAGACAGGCAACTTGCCTCGTTTTTCAATGGTATTAGCACAGGTTTTTCTTTCCAATTCTGTATTTTTAATCTTTTAAATTTCCATGGGATATCCCAAGTTCCATACCAGCCATGTCCAATCTCTCTCTTGACAGTACTTGGTCTGTATCCAAATACAGTAATATGTATCCGGAAAATATCTGCTCTGAATATGTTATCTGGGAGGGGTGGCATATATGGTAACACAGGCCTATGATTGATTCAATGTAAAATTCACCTAATTGCACTGGAATCAAACCCATGTATATAATATTTAGTTATCCCTTTGCTTTCATTTGTCTTGACTCTTAAGATTAATTCCAAACTAAAGAAGCATTCTTTCATAAGAAATAACTAGAAGCAGTGACCTCGCGTAATATAGCAACAATCACAACCAACCAAGTTCAATAAAAACATAATGAACTATGGGCTCAAGAGTACTTACATGATAGAGCGCAGCTTCAAGGTCTTCAAAAATGGAAAGTTTATACTGTTTGGGAATCCTGATCGATAAACCCCCTTATCTACCATTGCAAAATTCATAGGTGGAATAAAACTAGTGTTGCCTCCTTGCCGAGGTAGTGCCAACCCTGTCTCTCTTGTTTCCAGGGCAACGATGCCAGAAGCAGCTCCATCGCATCGTTTCAACTGCAATTTTAAAAGCATCATAAGATGGGCCTCTTTACAGAGTGCAGAGCATTGGCAATATTTCTAGCTACCCTTCCACTGCCTATCTCCACTTAGACATATCATTTACATTTCACTGCAGACAAGAGGCATCATTGCACCGCTAAAAAAAAAACACCATTAACCACAAAAATGAAACACAGATGCTAGATATGGATGCGGCTGAGAGGCATTCTTTCCCCTAAGAAATGCACTAGACCCTATTTCCCTCATTAATGAAGCACAAATACTGAAACCGCAAATGGATGAGAGACCATTCACCTCTGAAAAAATGCAGCAACTCCAGTGCACCCAACAATGAAGTACAAGTGCAGAAATGGATGCAGATGAGGGGCATTTCACCTCTAAAAAGTGTGATATGGATGCAGATAGAAACTCCACCTCAAAATATGCACCAAACCCCACTACACCCAATAATGAAGCATGGATGCTGAAAATGGATGCACATGAATGTCATTTTGCCTCTATAAATGCTCAAAACCCCAATTTCCGCAATAATGAAGCACAGATGCTGAAAATGGATGCAGATAAGGGTCATTTGACCTTTAAAAAATTACCAACCCCACTTCCCACAGCAATGAAGCATATATACCAAAAATGGATGGAGACAAGGACCATTTCACCTCTAAAAACAATGCACAAAAGCCCACTTCCCCGATAATGTAGCACAGACACTAAAAATGGATGCAGATGAGGGGCATTTGACTTTTAAAAACATGCTCCAAAGCTCATTCTTGGTGCAATAAAGTCACAAATGCTGAAAATGGATGCCGATAAGGGTCATTTGACCTCTAAAAAATGTACCAACCCCACTTCCCACAGAAATGAAGCACATATACCAAAAATAGATGAAGCCAAGGAACATTTCACCTCTAAAAACAATGCACAAAAGCCCACTTCCCCCAATAATGTAGCAAAGATATTAAAAATAAATGCAGATGAGGGGCATTTCACTTCTAGAAAACATGCACCAAAGCCCATTCCTGGTGCAATGAAGTCACAAATACTGAAAATGTATGCAGATGAGGGGCATTAAGAAAATGCATGAAACCCCATTCCAACATTAAAGTCGCATACACTGAAAATTAATGCAGATGAGTGGTATTTCACGTTTAAGAAAATGCACCAAATTCCAATCCCTAAACAATGATGTCACATATACTCAAAATGGATGCAGATGTGTACTGTTTCACCTCTTAAAAATGAATCAAACCCCATTCCTTCAACAATGAAGTATATGTTTCCACCAGACCAAGGTCCAGCACTAGACAGACACCACCATGAGGATCCAGTTCAACCCCCGTTGTACACAGTCCCATATGATAAAGTGACTTCTAGGCCTAAAGATGATAAAGGCTTAATGTGAAATCCCGTGCATTAAGAACAGATGAGTGTTACAATTTGCTCATTAAAAAATAACAAAATGTATTTTACGAAAATAGTCAGTAAGCATACTTGAAACTAAACATACCCCTTTGTTGTTCTTCACCAAAACAGCAGTAATCTCCATCTGGGCGTCTAGAAGCTTCTTGAGCTCATCAGTCCTAGTCCTTTGTATGCTTTCCATGGTCTGTGCAAGGTTTGCCATGCGCCTCTCCATCTTATGCCCAAAGGAGGACCTGCTCAAGGACACCACCCCTCCTCTCCTCTTATTAGACCTCCTCTCCATGTCATCATCATCTTCTGTGGCACTCATGGAAGGCGACCCGCCAGGCTTGGACTCATTGGAGGCTGCTTCACATGTACTATCCACGTCATCATCCTCCACTGCTAGGTCATCCTCTTCCTGTTCTTGCTCTTCCTCTGGCTCTGGCTCTGGTTCCGGCTCTGGCTCCTCCTCAATCTTCTGCCCTGAGGCCTTCTTCACAATGCGATCCACGTGGCCATAAAATACAAATCTGGAGGGATCACCATGCAATTTGGCCTTGTTGTAGGATTTTTTTAACCTGTTCAAGACTGTACTGATAAATTTTAAAGTAAAAAAAAATGGTATAACTAATCTATTGGGGACTTATTTTATACAAAATGTCTATAGAAAATTCTGATCTTCAAAAATCTATTAGACAGAAGAATACTGACATTTACTTAGTTTACACTGACATTTACTTAGTTTATTTTCATACAGAAGCCACCGCTGAAAAATTGTCCTAAATTACAAAAATATTTAGAGTAAAAATTTATGATATTTATTAAGTTGATTTTCAAGCCAAAGCCACTACTACAAAAAAAGTTTTAGATCGACACTATGACAGACAAATTAGTACTTTGTGAGATACACATGCTGATTAAATTTAATTCACAAATAAAGAAGTGTCATTGACATGGATAACTAATATTTTTTCAAAGCTGACTTTTGAGAAAAAAATTTGGGAGGAAAAAAATGCTTTAGAGTGAAGACTTATGACATATACTTAGAACATTGGCATAGCTTGACACTTAGATGAATAAATTAGTGCTTCATGATTCATGAGGTAACACGAAGCACTCGTGCCTATTCACTTTGACTCCCAAATCAAAAACTGTGTCGTTGACATGGATGAATAATACATTTTCTGAACCTAATTTTGCGGGAAACTTTTAAAAGCATTTTATAAGGGGTAAAAAAATTCTTGCAAGTATAAAATAGTTGCCCAATATATATATAGAATTATCGGTGAATCTTTCTGATTGAGGAAAAACGAGTATAGGTCATTTTTTACAATTATAGAATGGTTGCCAGATACTTATTGAATAGTTGGTGAAGTCTTTCAGATGTGAAAAAAGATATAGGTCATGTTTTACGTTGCAGCCTAACCAGCACACCTCCTAGGTTTTTGTGGAAACAAAGGAACTTTATCAATTCGCCTTAAAAAATGTATTGTGTATATTTTGTATGCCTTAGGTTTCAATCTCATGACCGGTCTCAAGAATAAACCCGGCTTTGCCAATCCATCTACATATAATTAGATATTATAGTGGAACTAAATCCTCAACAAGAGAAATGCCACTCGTTTAGAACAAGCTTGTAAATTCCCTTCCCTTTTTTAGGAATTTTTATTTTATGTATATATAGTATGTTTTTCTTTTGATATTGTAAATTTCCTTTTTTTTGAAGTAACCTTTGGCTTAGTTGCCACATTTGAGAGTTATCTCTTCTATTGAATTCACCGAAGATTTGCACCCGTTTCGGCTAATACTAATTCGCCAGATGTCATTGGCAAGTTTTGCCAAATCTCCATTCGGAATAGGTTTTTGAATTTGATGAATTCCCTTTATTTGGATAACCTTCACCTTACTTTCCATGATTGGTCTCTTCCTTCCATCAAACAACTTGCACCCAACCTTGTCCATTAGGGTGCACCACACTCACCAATTTGGATGTTGTATACTACCAAATTTCAACACTTTATCATGACTCCTAAGATTTCAACTCGGGCTTTGTGATGCTTTTATTACTTGAGGTCATCCCATTTGGCAATCCATCAAATTCATCTAGGACTTATGTGATGCTTTTACCACTTAAGCTAATCCCAGTTGGCATTCCATCAAATTCATATGGGACTTGGACTTGTTTGTTGGGGATGGGTTTTTTTATTCACTGAATTCTTTCCCGAACCTCCAGCTTAGTTGCTACACTGATAGGTATCTCTTCCTTCTATCAAATCACTTGCACTTGGCTGCATCCGTATCCCACCAAATTGGATGATGTATTCACCAAAGATCAATGCGCTATCATGTCTCCTAGGATTTAAATTAGGGCTTCATAATGTTTTTACCACTTGAGCTCATCTCATATCTCTCACCTCACACACAACATCATCTATTAGATTACGTTTGGGTGCAAGTTTGATGCTGTAATTTATTGAATTTTGAAATTTTATCATGTCTTAAGATTTGGAGTGGAGCCTCACTATGAAATTCAAGATGCTTTTATCACTTGAGCTCATCCCATTTGACATATTACAACTTAATTTTAATTATAATAGAAAGCACATGCCACATAACACTTCGGTCTTTCCTATAATGCTAACACGTCATCTAGGGGACTTGCACCCAAAAACCCACTTCCAGATTGGAAAAGCTTTTAACAGTTGTAGCACCATCTAAGCTTTCCTTGTCTCACAATTAATATCAACGTGGGAAAATCACACATCACCTAACACTTATTTCTTTTCTATGATCCTACCACATCAACCAGGGAGCTTGCACCCTAAACCCTGCATTTGTATTGGTAAAACTTTTAGTGGTTCTACCTTCTAAGCTTTCCTTGCCTCTAAATTATTATCAACATAGGGGAAACACACATCACACAACAATTTTCTTTTATTTTACATATATATTATAGGTTTTTCATTTAATTTGGTAAATTCCTTTTTTAGATAACCTTTGACTTATAGTTGCCACAACCAAGTGATATCTACTCCATCAAATTCACTTGAGACTTGTATCCAGCCTCATCCACAGGGGGTAGATTTTTTTATTAGTTAAAATCCCTTTATTTGTATAACATTCGACTTAGATTTCACAACTAAGGAGTGTCTCTTTGGTGCAGACGGGAACACAGGGTGCCAAATTAATGGTTGCCTTACTCCCCAGCAGTGATTCTCTCTCTTCTCTCAAGACGCAAGACACAAAACAAGGAAAAATACTTCCTTTATTGAAATTGGGACAACATTTACAAACACAATTAAAATTGGGATCACAACATTCACACTATGCTTGCAAGATGAAGCTCTATGTTCTTCCCTCTATATTCTCCCTTCTCTCTTTTATTCACTTGGGAACCCATTATCATGCTTTGACCTATGCTTATGTGGATTCCCCCCTTGGCCGCAAACTCTTCAACTTTCACGTAACTAACTCGTGAACACCTGCCCCCTAAGACAATTGAACCATCCCCAACCAAAACAGTTCTTAAATCTTTCTCCGCAATCAATTATCCTCACAGGTGATTGAACGAGTCGTGGCCATTGCAAATCAAAAACTTTTATCAAGTGCTTTCCAACAAGACCAAAAACATCTCATTTGGTGACCTTTGGTGAAAGATGTTAGAAGTTTTTTGTGACATGTTCCCTATGCGCAAAGGTCTCGATGTATTCCTTGTGAAAAGTGCACCCATGGATTTATCAAATCCACATAATAGTTATCACATGTCTGCCTTTAGGATTGTGGCCACCGTGTACGCAGACCCATAGAATTATCCATTCCACTTAAAACCCATCATGCATTTGCCTTTGAGATT
Source organism: Torreya grandis (assembly GCA_037957365.1). NCBI lineage: Eukaryota > Viridiplantae > Streptophyta > Pinopsida > Cupressales > Taxaceae > Torreya > Torreya grandis. Next base: position 1,862,808 of record JARHVA010001706.1, on the reverse strand, counting down.
GTGGTCCCCGCCTTGACCTTGATCGTGATCTCCATGATCATTGAGATTATGACACATGTCATGTCCACGAACTCCATGAATTGTTTTGTAACCACTACGACTAGGTGGGGCCTTCCCGAGGCCGTGAATCCATGGATCTCGCACTTTGCATACTCCGTACCATCTATGAATTGATCCCGAGGCTAACGGACTTCATGAACTTTCGTACAGTCTATGGGTGCTTCCTAAGGCTAACGAACTTCATGCATTCCATTGGACCATGGATCCATTAGATTATGCAGATCAACAAATAAACCCGTTGGGCCTGTGGTGAAGCTTGTTGGCTTGTGATCCTCATGAATATTCAATCCAATTGAGGATTGCGTCGAGTCCATAGTGACTTTTGTCCGATTAAAACTAAGTCGCGAACACTTAGTGGTTTGACATTGCAATTGAACATATACATACGTGTATGGAGTCTCCACAAAACATGGAGACTTGAGGGTGGCCCCGTAAGACTTGTGATTGTGTGTCCTCTATGATCATTGCAACTTAAGTTACAAAAGAATATGTGTGACCACCTAAAAAGCAACTTAGAATTGCGAAAAGATGTGTGACTCAAAATATGGTCTTAGAACTTCTAAAATGAGACCCAAGGTCCTTTTTTGAAAATTACACAATTTGGTACAGCATTTTTGGGTGATGCAAGATTGCATGTTCACCTTAGATGCTCCTACATTAGACACCCAAGGTAAATGAAGTTGTCCATGAGCTCTTGCTCATGACCCCACTGTAAATTCCTTGACTGATTTTTCATGTTTAACAATTTCAAATGCTCAGTTCTTCCACTTCACTAAGTACTCTTAGTATTCATTACCTCTCATCAACTTTCCAATCCGTGTGTCCAAGATGGCTTTTATCTTTTTTTTTTTCCTTGACTGATAGCTGCTCTCTCCAATCAATGTTTGAAGAATCCATGATTGACTCTTCTGCCCCTGCTTGCTCTGCCACATACGAATACAAAACTGACACATTGAAGATTGAGATATCCACTCCATCTAGCAACTCAATTTCATATGCATTCGCTGAGAATTTTATAAGGTCCAATTTTCTTCCATTTGAGCTTTGTTGTATTCACCTTCTGAAAATATCTCCTTTCACAAATGTGCCAATACCAAATCCCCTACTTCAAAATTTTGATTCTTCTTTTCTAACAAGCATGCTTTTTGATGCTTTCTTCCAATTTCCTTTTCATTTCCATATGCACATCATGCATAAATTGTGCATACCCTTCACCTTCTTATATCAGCTATGTTTCTCAATTCTCACACACTTCTTGGGCTACTACCATGTACAATTAGGAAAGGACTCATATCTGTGCTTCGATTGACAAAATTATTGTAAGCAAATTCAGCTTGGACCAGCATCTAATCCCACTATTTGGGCTTATCTACAACCAAAAATCTCAACAATTTACTAAGACTCTGATTCACAACCTCTGTTTGCCTATCTATTTACGAATGATAGACTGAAATGAAGTCTAACCATGCCCCCAATTCCCACCATAGTGTCCTCCAAAAGTGTCCGACAACTGTTGTATCCCTGTCTGGCACAATGCTCCTAGACAACCCATGTGATCTCACAACTTCTTTGAAAAACATGTTAGCAACATTTGTGGCATCACGAGTTTTCTTGCATGTTATAAAGTGGGCCATTTTAAAAATCTATCTACAACAACAAAAATAGTCATTACCTCGCTAAGTTCTTGGCAACCCAAGAATGAAATCCATGCTTAATGCATCCCATGGTTTGTTCAAAATAGGTAATGGCTGATATAGTCCAATATTATGGCTTTTCCCTTTTGCATTTTGGCAAATTCTGCATCTTTGGACCAACTTCTTCACATACATGCCCATTTGTGGCCACTAATATCGGTCACCCAATTGCACCAAAGTTTTATCATATCCAAAATGACCAATTAAGTCTCTGTTGTGTTTTTCTTTCAACAAGTTCTATCTCAAAGAACCTTGAGGTATGCATAACTTCTTCCCCTTATACAACCCATCTTGAATCATGTACTCCAACCATGGAATTATGTCTATTTTTGTGAAATTTGTGCATGTTGTTCATGCATCCCAAAAATCTTCATCATCTTCATACAACTCTTTCATTGACTAAAAGCCAACAACTTCAACCCTGAGTTCATTTACAATAAGAGCTCTCCTACTCAACACATCCACAACTTTATTAGATTACCCACTTCAATGCTTTAAAACAAAAGAACAACTTTGGAGAAATTCCACCCTTTTCATATGCCTCTGATTTAATTTGCCTCGGTTGTTTGTAAATTGTCAAATACAAATTCTTTTGGCAACAAATAATGCCACCACTTCTTAAGAGTTTGCACTATTGCGTAAAACTCTTGATCATAAACTAAATATTTTCTTTTTGTTTCATTCAATTTTTCACTAAAATATGTAACAGGCTTACCTTCTTGACTCAACACCACTCCAATAGTTGTTCCACTTGCATCACAATCTACTTGGAACACTTTTCCAAAATTAGGAAATACCAACACTAGCTATTTTGTTATCTTTTTTTCAAGAGTTGAAAGCTATTCTCTACTGCAGTTGTTCAACGAAAAGTCTTTCTATCTCCCTTCATAGTTTCTATGATGGGAGCACATATGCCACTAAAGTTTCTAATAAACTTTTGATAGAAACTTGCTGAGCCACGAGAACTTCTAACTTCAAACATACTCTTTGGTGAAGGCCACTCCAAAATTGCTTTCACTTTTTTAGGATCCATCCTTAACCCATATCCCAAGGCCACAAATCCCAAACACACTAGCTTCTCTTGCATGAAACTACATTTCTTCAAATTAATCAACAATTTCTCCTCTTTCAACTTAGAATCTAAGACCAACCTCAAATGTTTCACATGTTCTTTGGAATTGAAATTCAAAATATCATCCAAATAAACAATTACAAACTTACCTATGAGTCTCGTGAATATGCTTGGGGCATTTGTCAAACCAAATGGCATATCTAGCCATTCATACAGTCCATCATTGGTCTTGAATGTGGTTTTCCATTCATCACCTTCTCTTATTCAAATCTAGTGATATTCGATCTTCAAATCTATTTTAGTGAAGTACTTGGCTCCACTCAATCAATCCATTGAGTCATCCATTCTTGGCAATGGAAATTTATAGTTCATGTTGATCTTGTTTATTGCACGTGAATCTATGCACATCCTCCATTTTCCACCCTTCTTAGGTGCTAACACAACGAGAACCACACATGAGCAAAAACTGTCTCTGATCAAGCCTTTGTCCAACAACTCTTGCACTTGTCTTTTTATTTCTTCATTCTCCATTGAAGTCAATCTATAAGCTGCCTTGTTTAACAAGCTTACTCTTGGCACTAGATCCATATGATGGCTAATGCTCTTCATTGGTGGAAGTCCTTCCAGCAAATCACTTGTCACAATATCAACATATTCTTCCAATAAATTCTAAATTTCAACAAGAAAATCGCTCACCTTTGCGGTTGTTACAACTTGCATAGGCTTTGATATAAGAACAACATGTCTCTTCGATCTTTGCCACTTTTAAAAATTATTTACAGGAAGCCACCATTACTTTGGAACTAATGTCCACCTCTTCTCCTTTGTCCTTCAATGGACTAAATGTGAACCTCTTTCCATTGTGCACAACCTTTCTATCATACTACCACGACTTTCCCAAAAACATGTGACACACATCCATAGGCATAATGTCACACAAAACTTCATCTTTATATGACCCAGTTTGAAATTTCACTACATTATTCATTTACCAGCACATGGTGGCCTTTAAGCAACAATGAAACCTTGTATGGCAATGGATGTACCAGTCTCTTCAATCCAAGTTTTTCCACCATTTCATTAGATAACAAATTGTTTGTGCTGCCACTATCAATAACTACCTTACAACACTTACCTCCAAATTTGCGAATAGTCCAAACTATACTTTTCCTTTGTATTGGTTCATTCACCTCCTTGGCCGGTTTCAACAGCACTCTTTTAATTCATAAGAGCCTCTCCTTGTTTCGGCTTTTCTGTGTGTGTTAGAGACCCAACACTTTCTTCATCACCATGAACAATATCAGTTGTCCCTTCAGCTCTTTTACCACTGTTTCAAGGTTGCTTCTGAACACTCAGAGGCTCTATGTCCAGCATACTTATTGCATTCAAAACATTTACCCGTGAAACCTCAACCTCTTCCTCTTCCAAAAGTTCCTCTCCCTCTAAAAGAGTAGCCTCATCCTCTTGTATTCTGATTTTGATTTTGAGAGCTGCTCACTTCTCCATCATGGGCTTGTTGTCCTCTTCCACCATTACTTTGTCCTCTTCCTCTTGAGGACCTTCCTTGATCTCTAGAGTTCATTTGTTGTCTTCTTGACAACTTTTCTTCTACCTTCAATACACATTGATAGGCTTCTTCCACAATTCTCAAGTTCAACATGCTGGCTCCATGTCCAGCATACTTATTACATTCAAAACATTACCCATGAAACCTCGCCCTCTTTTCCTCTTCCAAAAGTTCCTCTCCCTCTAGAAGAATAACTTCGTCCTCTTGTATTCTAATTCTGATTTTGAGAGCTGCTCGCTTTTCCATCATGGATTTGTTGTCCTCTTCCACCACTACTTTGCCCTCTTCCTCTTGAGGACCTTCCTCTACCTCTAAAGTTAATTTGTTGTCTTCTTGACAACTTTTCTTCTGCCTTCAATGCACATTGATAGGCTTTTTCCACAGTTCTCAAGTTCAGCAAACTGATCTCATCTTGAACAGCAATACACAGCCCATTCACATACCTTGCCACTTTCTTTGGATCGTCTTATACATGTCAAGCTCTTATAGTGAGTCTATAAAACTCCTCGGTATATTCCTTGATGCTCATCTTCTTTTGTCTTATGTTTTGCAATTTCTTGAAAAACTCATTTGATAATCAGAAGGTAAGAATTTGGCCTTCAATTTTGTCACCATTCTATCCCAAGATTTTATTTTCTCCTTACCTTTCCTCTGTCTCTCAGTCTGCACATGATCCCACCATAAAGATGTGTGACCTTTCAATTTTGTGCAGGCAAATTCACCTTCTTGGGCTCTTCCACTAACTCGTAATCAAAGTATTTCTCCATTTTCGTAATCTAATCTATGAGTTCCTTTGGATCTAGGCTTCCATTATAGCAAGAGGTGTCCAATTTCAGCTTACTAATAAGCTTTGCCACAACTTTAAGAAACCTACTCTCAACTTCATTCTCCAAAGCTTCCACTTGAAATTCTTGATCCCCTGTTGCTCCTTCATCTTCACTCACATCTTCAACATGTGTTCCACTTCTTTGTGATATCTCCATTGCTTCCAATCTTGCTTAAATTCCTCTCATCATTTTTTCCATGTCTGCAACTCTAGGCGCCCCTGCTCTTGCACCTCTCCTAATAACATTACCTCTGCATGCCACCACTTCCCCTGATTGCAAGCTTCTCTTTCACAACTTGCTAATGATGCAACTGGAGTCCTCACACACAACCCAACAAGAAAAAACCTTGCTCAGATACCAATTGGTGCAAACGAGAACATAGGATGCCAAATTAATGGTTGCCTTACTACCTAGCAGTGATTCTCTCACTCTCTTCTCTCAAGACATAAGACACAAAATAGGGACAAATACTTCATTTATTGATATTGAGACAATATTTACAATCACAATCAGAACTGGGATCACAACATTCACAATTGCATGCCCAAGCTCTACCTTCTCCCCTCTGTATTCTCCTTTCTCTATTATATTCACTTGGGAACCCATTATCATGCTTTGCCCTCTGCTTATATGTATTCCCCCTTGGCAGCAAACTCTTCAACTTCCATGTATCAAACTTGTGAGCATGTGGCCCTAAGACAGTTGAACCGTTCCAAACCAAAACGGTTCTTGGATCTTTCTCCGCAAACAGTTATCCTCATAGGTGATTGAATGACCCGTAGCCATTGAAAATCGAAAGCTCCCATCCAGAGCTTTCCAACATGACCAAAAACATCTCATTTGGTAATCTGTAGTGATAGATGTGGTTGCTAGAAGTTATATGTGGCGTGTTCCTTACGCACAAAGGTCTCTATGTATTCCTTGTGAAAAGTGTACCTATGGATTTATCAAATCCACATAATAGTTATCACACATCCGCCTTTAGGACTATGGCCGCCATGTAAGTGGACCCATGGAATTATCCATTCCACTTAAAATTTATCACACGTCTACCTCTGAGATTGTGGTCCCCACCTTGACCATGAATGTGATCTTCATGATCACTGAGATTATGGCAACTATCCCATACACAGACTTTGTGAATTGCTTTGTGACCACTGTGACTCCGTGGGCCTTCCTAAGGCCATGAGCTTCATGGACCTCATGCTTTGCACACTCCATGACTCCATACAATCCATGGGATGTTCCCGAGTCTAATAGACTTTGTGAACTTTCATACAGTCCATGGGTACTTCTTGAGGCTAATGGACTATGTGCATTCTATTGGGCTACAAATCCATTAGATTATGCAGATCAGTAGATAAACTCGTTTGGTCCACAATGCAATCCATTGGCTTGTGATCCCTGTGACCATTCAATCCAAATGACGATTGTGTCAGGTTTGCAGTGGCTTTTATATGATTAAAACTAAGTTGTGAACACTTAGTGAATTGTGGCTGCTGTAGAACATACACATACGTGTATGGGGTCGCCATAGAACATGAAGACTTGAGGATGGCCCCATTAGACTTGTGATTGCATGCCCTGTGTGATCAATACAACTTACGTTGCAAAAGAATATGTGTGACCACCTAAAAAGCAACTTAGAGTTGCGAAAAGATATGTAACCCAAAATATGGCCTTAGAACTTCCAGAATGTGCGCTGAGGTCCCTTATTGAAAATTACACAATTTCCTACTATATTTTTGGGTGATGCAATATTTCATGCTCACCTTGGATGCTCCTGCATCACTCTTCCTTCAAATGACTTGCATTGGAACTCCTCCATTGGGTTATGCCAAATCCACTGAGACAGGTGATGTCTTTGACCAAAGTCTAACACTTTACCATGTCTCATGGGATTTCAACTCAAGCTTCGCAATGCTTTTCCTAATTGAGCTCATCCCATTCAACATTCCATCAAATTCATTTAACAATTGTGTGATGATTTTACCAATTGAGCTCATCCCATTCAATATTTCATCAAATTCATCTAAGGCTTGCACTTGGTTTTGTCCATTGAGGATAGGTTTTCTTATCTGCTAAACTCTTTTCCTTTGAAGGTTACCTTCTCTTCACTTGCCACAAGAGAGGGGTCTCTCTTCTTTCTGTTAGATGGATTGCACCCGACCGTGTTCATTCCCACCAAGTTGGATGTTGTAACCAAATTTCACCACATTATAATGTATCTTGGGATTCATACCGAGCTTTGTAATGCTTTTACCACTTGATCTCATCCCATATCTCCTCCCTTGCACCTGACGTCATTTGCTGAATTATGTTTGGGTGCAAGTTTGATGTTGTTTTCTATCAAATATCAAAACTTTATCATGTCTCCTAAGATTTGGAGTGGGGCTTTGTTATGAAAGCCCATATGCTTTTACCACTTAAATGCATCACATTTGGCACATTATAGTTAAACTTTAATTCTAAGGGAAAAACACACACCACCTAAAACATTTTTTCTTCTCTATAATGCTAATGCATCAATCGGGTGTCTTGCACCCAAACCATGAGTCAAAATTGGAAAAACATTTTGTGGCTGAAGCACCTTCTAAGCTAACACTTTTTAGTCTCACAGTTATTATCAACATGGAAAAATTAAGCACCAGCCAACACTTTTTCTTTTCTATGATCAAACACATCAACCAACGAACTTACGCCTCAAAGGCTATTTCTGGATTGGTAAAAAATTTGGTGGTAATAGCACCTTCTAAGCTGTCCTTGCCTGTCAATTATTTTCAACATGGGAAAAACACATGCCACCCAATAATTTTTATTTTATGTCATAGTGTCACCTATATATTTCATAGAGATTTCTTTTAATTTGGTTAATCCGCTTTTTGAGGTAACCTTTTGCCTAGTTACCACAATCAAGGAGTATCTCTTCCATCAAATTCACTCGAGACTTGCACCCAGCCTCATTTTGGGGATAGATTTTTTATTTTCTAGATTCCCTTTATTTGGATAACCTTCAACTTATTTTCCACAATTGAGGGATGTCTCCTCCTTCCATCAAATGACTTGCATCCTGCCTCATCTATGGGGGCATGCCACACCCACTAAGTTAGATTAGTCTTCTACCAAAGCTCAGCACTATCATTGTTCTTGTGATTTCAACTCAAGCATTATGATTCTTATACTACATGAGCTCACTTCCCATTCAACATTCCATCAAATTCATGTAGGTCTTGCATGATGTTTTTACCACTTGAGCTCATTTCATTCAGAATTCGATCAAATTCATCTAGTACTTGCACTTGATCTCATCCGTTGGGGATGGGTATTTTTATTCACCAAACTGTTCCCCTTTTATAGGTAACCTTCGCTTTACATGCCACACCTACGGGGTATCTCTCTTCCTTTTGTCAAATGGCTTGCATCCGGCCCCTCCCATTACCCACCAAGTTGGATGCTGTATTTCACTTAAGTTCAACTGAATATACTGGGATTTGGGGCTTCAAATTGCTTTTGCCAGTTGAGTTCATCCCATTTCTCTTCCTTTGCACCCCACATCTTCTGGGTGCTAATTTAATGTAATATTTTACGAAATTTCAAAACTTTATCATGTCTCTTGAGATTTAGAGTCTGGGTGCCAATTTACTGTAATATTTTAAGAAATTTCAAAACTTTATCATGTCTCTTGAGATTTAGAGTAAGGCTTCGTTCAGGAAGCTTACGTGTCTTTACCATTTAAGGATGTCGCATTTAACACATTAGAGATTAAATTTAAATGTTTAGGAAAATATTGGATTTAATATAAATAGACGTATATTTGCGGGATTCTAACTGTGCCTAAATCTTGCGTCAAAAATGCTATACACGTTCAGCCAAAAAAAGAGGGCTTTTTTTTTTCGAAAAACATACTCTGACCTGTTCCATTTATACTTGCACTGAACTCCGCTGTAATTTGCGCTACAGGCGTCATTCACCGCAGCTGCAATTCGTCCCCAATGGGTTTTCCCCAACAGGCGCCCTCTGTGCGAATCGTAACAGAGATCTTCGAATTTCAGCAGCAGTACATCAATGGCACTGTTGGGCCAGAGCTCCTCTCTGTAAACCCTAGAAGTAGACGACTCCATTTCTTTTCTCTTATTACATGGAAGTGCCACTGTCACCGTCAATGAAGCAGAAGGAGGAGGAGGAATACACCTCTCGATCGAGTCTTGAGAAGGCTGAGATTTTTCCATTATCTTCTGCAGCACGGATCTCATGCGATCTATGGACTCCTGCTTCGAATTCAATGGTGGTGTTTCTTCGCGGGGTTTGAAAGTCTCCGTTGCTGAAGATGATACCCTAATTCTTTCTTGCAGGGTGTCGAGGTTGTAGTAGGTGTAGTTGGATGTCATGGGTTCGAGTCGATCTCCGACCCCTTGCCGCATGGCTTTCTTGGTGATGGTGTCCGGGGGGTGTTGTAGTTCATTGTGGTTGTGAGGTGGCGTTCTCGTTGGGAGGGGCTCCTTTAATAACTTCGCCTTGGGCGGGACTATTCCCCGTACCTGACTAAAGAAGACATGTCTAAATTTCTCTCAGGATTTCCCAATCCAAACAAAACCCAACAATAATAATTGAATTGAATTGAAGATGGGATAAGAGTTAAAAAAAAGGCTTGATTATCATGAAATCAAGATAAAGTTTTAGACGATTTTATGTCACTTTATAGATTTGTTTTTCAAAAATAAATTTCAATTATTATTTATTGGATAAATAATTATTTGTTATATAAATAAATAGATCAAATACAATATATTAAGACAAAGACTCGTGTATATTTAATTAGGTCTAAAATTAATGTATAATGGTAAACTAGAGCTAATGATTGGTGCAATATTTATGGATTGTAAGAAAATATGGAAAACAAGGGGCAAATGAAAACAACAGTATCATTTGCATCATTATTGCAGGGCATTATAGAAATGTAAGTATCTTAACGGTAGAGAAATAGTTATATAGTGGATTTATATTATCTTAAGAAATAGAAAGATACACTATTATTGTTTTTAACTTGATTTTTATTTGTACACACTGTAGACATGCCCTGTTGATTTAGTTTCGCTAATCAGATATAATAATTTTATTTTGTTATTATATAACTTTATCTTTATTTGTATATATTACTGATTGGTTCAGTATGACATGTACATTATTTACCACTTTTGTGTGTCCCTGACTCCCTACATAAATAACCAGTTTATTAAACAAAACATACCAATTGTTTATCTTTAGTCATATGACCTTGCTACATGTTGTTTATTGTTGTTTATTGTTAAGGATATTCTATTCATAATTTTATCCAAATAATGTCTTAGAACAAAAAAATTTGAAAAATATATGTTGATTTTATTTAACCATTGACATTTTGGATCACAACATGCAATCCGTCATTTGACCATCAACACTATTCACTGTGAAAGCATTAATTCATTAAAGAAGGTCTTGTTGTGGACTATGGTGGTTGAGGTATAAGGAAGATATTTATTAATAGTGATGCAAGCTTGAACAATACTAACGATTATTTGATATTAATCATAAAAACAACATTATCCTTGTGTAGGATTGGTACCCATAATCTTATCTATATTTTTATGTTAGTTAGAAGGTAGATAAAGTACTAAAATTAAATCTCAGTATACAAAAAATCAATACTTAATGGCTAGTAAATTGGGGTGTTAAATATTTTGGTGGCATTAGCTTCATAATAAAAAATCAGAACATCAATCTTACATGACAAGAACGCTCCATCATATCCCAAAATCCCTTGGAAATTTTGAAAAGCTCTATAAAAAGAATAATAATACAAGTATAAGTTTGACATTATAAAGAAATAAATAGTTCACTTTAGTCAAATGATTATATGCCATTTTCATTATTAGACTTGAGAGAGCTTGATCTTGTTGAGAAAAAAATAAGTTTAAAAAATGTTATATTTTAAAAAACAATGTCATCACAGACATGAAAATTAAGCATGAAAAATATTAATTATTTTGGAAATTACAACCACTAGTTATGCAAGAGAAGATTAGAGAACTTCTAAAACATTTGCAAGAAAGAATAGTAGGAATTGCAAGGTGGCACCTTCTTCAAGAACTGCAAGACCTATATTTCTAAGTATACTAGCACTGTGACTAATGATGTTAACTATTAGTTACACAAATTGTCTTCAAAATACTAGATCTCCATAATTATAAAAGAAAAAGAAATGAACATGAACATGATATAATTATAAATATCCATAGTACCTGCAAGAGACATGTTGGTAATAACAAGGACTTCAAACACTATATTTTGAGAAACCAAGGTATGAGGATTGTAGCATGTGATTTGCCCTTATCCATACAAAAAATGGTGGAATATAAGAATAGAGTTTGGAGTTCTATCGTCTTTGACATCTTGAGGACCAATGATGAATTAATATGGACCTTAACAGACAACGATCAAACTCCAAATTTATTCACATGGCCAATCATTTAAGAGATATATTAAGCTTGACAATAACAAGTCCAACAAGCCCTCGAAGACTATAATACAACAAACTTTGAAGAGTGTTGGAGTTTACATGACCATCACCTTTGATGATGCCATTTATCAAAACACACCCCAAACTAACAACAATGAAATATATGTACCTTTCCAACTTCATACATATGAGCATATTGTCACTACCATTATATGTATTCAACAATATTATGTGCTCAGATAGATGTCATATATTTATGTGTTCCCAAATGGATTTGTATGTTGTTAGATAATTAATCTTATTTAAGTTCATTATAGGTTTCTAGATTTATCGCAAGTCTTATTTATATGTGCATTTATTGTATTTATAAATGCATTTTATTTTATTCATTTGAAGTGTCATTCATCTCTCTAATCCACTTGTTGGATTTGGAGTTACTTGCATGTAACTCCTCTCCCCCGACATAACACATACATCCTCCTTACTTGTAAAAGTATTAGAGACACATGGTACACATATTGAAGCGTGTACATGTAACTCCGTATTTATTTTAGCTTTTTTTATTAAGCTCTTCTCCTCCTCTCTTATTATCTTTTGGTAGTTGTACAATATTGTTCATGCTCTTGCATCTTAGTGATGTTCCTTTGGCTTAAAATTATTTTCTCTCTCTTTTATAGTTTCTTCTTGCTATGTACCTGGGGATTTATTGTTGTAATATTTCTAAGAGATTGTGAGGTTTTTATTCATTCGATGGGTTTCCCACTTATTAAATCTCTTGTCTCACAATTTGTGTGGTTAATTCACTCTTGAGGTAACTTTATTAATTTACGCATCTTTTTAATGTATTCAACATTATTTTTCTTTTGATCTTGGTAACAAATCTAATACGTTATTATAATAGGTTGTCTTTTAATTTTGGTTTGTGAATGTGCAGGTTTGTGAAAGAATCACAATTTTTTTTTGCAAGGGCTCCACCCTTGCAATATTTTTTGATTCGTCTTATTTTCTTCAACCTTGTTTGCTTGAATTAAAGTGTTGCAGGTTGCTCAAGAAATTTTTGATGTCATTATTATAGTTTTATGTATGTAACATCCAAAAGAAATTACTCGTTTCTAACATATTATATTATCCGGTTTAATAGTTCAATCTGAGTTCTTTTACACAAACAAAAAAATTATTTGAGATTCAAGTAAAAGCGTATTCCATTTTTTGTGCTTCTAAAGCATTCTAGTTCTCTTTTTTTTCCATTATTTTTATTTCTTTTTTCTCTAGCATTACACTCAGTTTTTTTATGTTTACTCTGTGAAGCTTTGAGCCTTTTATCTGTGGTTGTTTGTTTTCCTTTGTGTTCTTTAGCTTAATTCATATTGTGTTTTTCCTTCGTAGAGCTCGTTTAGCTATTCTTTCATGGTTTTGTTTTACCTTGTATCCTTCATTACGCACCATCCTTGAGCATTGTGCTCATTTGGATTTGTTTCCTCCTTTATTGGTTGACGTCTTTTATGCAGTTTACACCTACCTCTTTTGCGGTGTTTACTTAATGCTTCAAAAAAAAAAAAAATTTATTGATGCTTTGTCTTACCATTCATGAGGTTATTGTCTCCATTTCTTACCAATTATATCGTTGATCTACCAACAACTCTCTAATCAATTTTATTGATTTAGTTTTCAAACACTTCATTTTTTAATAAAAATATTACATAAAATCATTAAATTACATAAAATATCGATATCTCCACTTATATTTTAAAAATAAACATATAACAAATTTACAATACCAAATAAACATATACCTAAACCAATTTTAAAAAAATTACTAATACACCATACTTTGTCTTATTCTTTTTGTCCATTACTTTATTTTAACCTTTGACTCTTAACACCACGTTGAAGCTTTTCGCTCGTGAATCTATTTACTTTTAAAAAAACGTGGAAGTTAAGTTTAAAATATATATATATTTGCAATACGCCTTTTTTTAATAAAGTTTGGGATCTTTCATGTTGTTTGTCTTTTACGTGCAAGGTTGATATTTTTTTGGTCCCTGCAAACTCATCTAATTTACACGTGCCATGAGATCCTAAAGCTCAACAAATATTTCATTGTCTTTTTTTGGACCTATATTCATATCAACGTGTGTTTTTTTTTTTAGTGATTTATATTAAAAGACAAAATCAAAAGTTTTTTTTTTTAAAACCTAAAATGACTTGTCATTTTATTCAAATCTCAAACGAATATTTAACTCGTGTGAAGTGGATTTAATTTTTTATTTTTAATTTAAAAAAAAATTAAAAAAAAATAAATTTGTTTAAATTATATATTTTTTAATTTAATATAAAAATTATTTTTGATTTTTTTGCGTTTTACTTTATGAAGTTAGGTATGATAGATAAAATGTTTCATTAGTGGGGTACTTTAATTTTAAACAGTAAATTAAGACACCATAATATCATAGTAATTTCTCAAAATTTTACCCATTTTAATATGTTGTCTTAATTATTTATAACTAAGGTTACAAAGTTTAATTTATTATATATTTTTCGATATAATTGAATTTATTATTAGAGTTCATAAAATATATTTTTTAAATCTATCACCAAAACTTAATCTTTAGAGTATCATAAGTTGTACATTAGAATATCAATACTTGAGTTTTACTTGTGAAGATGTGATTGGTTAGTTTTAATTTTATAAAATAAATGTTGAACAAGTATTACATACTACATGCACCACTATTAGAGCACTCTAATATTTATACACACCAATATATTCTATCAATAAAATACATCTGAACAAAAACTCTATTTTACTATTAGTAGGTGCACTACTATTAAGACCTTTAAACTAAATTATTTTTTATAATTTATTTTTAAATGTTAAAATTTTATTAATATTTTTTAATTTAATGAAGCTTTGAAATCCTTGCAAAAGAATTACAATAATATTAAAATGAAAATTAAAATTACCATACAAAAATAATTGTTAAAAATGTAAATATTAATATAACAAGGGCGCATAATGCCAAGCCCTCACGGGAGGAAGAGGATTGATATGATGGTTGAGTAGAAGTGGATAGTTAAGTTTTGACATTCCGATAGTGATACCACATAACAGTATCACTATACATCTTCACACAAAAATTAGTGGAACAAGATTTCCTCATAAGGTCTATGTACACATAGAAATCAGAAAAGACAAAAGCCTCCCACTTGAAAGATTCCCTAGCCTCAAAGAGCCAACAGTAGACAAAAGCTCGGTTGAAAAAGAGTGGTGGGGTGCACAGGCTACTTGCTTGTCTAGTTAGCTCAGTCCTCGCTTCAGTTCTTCGAGTATAGAGCTAGCAGATGCAAACCAAAAAGAAGAGTTATGAGCTACCAGAAACAACCACTACCTTGCAAGGAACTTTGTTATGTTGCATGAATTTAACCACATCTTGAATGGATTATTACATTAAAATAATGTTTGAAACACATACTCAAATTGTGAGAGTTTGCCTTAAATTGTTCTTGAAATGTGACAATTAACAAACATGAAAAATTTCTAGTTATGCCCAAGTTGAAAGAAAAAATAGAAGCCCCAGGTTTGACATAGTAAAAAGAATGAGATAGGTTTGTTGTCAAGAATGCAAGTGAGAGCTAAGAGCTGCAATCAAACGGTGCAAGCCAAAGGGGCTGTTGTCAAGGATGTAAGCTTTAGCCAAATGGTTGTCAAGAGGGGACCCAGGCTAATACAAATACAAATCTGTAACAGGTAGAAAGAAAAAAAACACATTACAAAATAAGCAAGGTAGGCTGCAAAGATCATCAACATTAGAAATATAAAAAGGCATATAATACTCTGTCGTTGCTCACCTCACAAGACAAAGAAGCTGTGTCAAAATAAAGAAGCTTATATAGCAATAGAAAAATATAGACAAATACCACTTATTAAAATGGATTTTCAAGGAAAGCATTCTCGCTTCTTGGAAGCCAACAAGATCAGTTAAGCCCTTCTCAGTAGCTTCTGTCTTTCCAGTTTGAAAGGCTTTTACAATAAATGTAGGAAATATATGTGAAGTAGCTCATACTCATAGAAATAAAAATGCCCATAGTATATATATACATAATATATATGTCATGTCTAAACATGGAGATAAATGCATATTTGTAGTCTGTTGAAAGCGCAGAGGGGCTTTCTGACTCCATTGAAATCCTTGACTGAAATGGAATATGGTTCTGCTTGAGTCGAAACAACAACTCAAGTCCAAGATGTGGTGATTTTGGAAGCACAAAATGCATTTGCTTTGATACACCATATAAATTCAGTAACTACAGTGGATATAGAGCTTCTATATCATATCACACCTCATTCTCAATTACACCACCAAACAAATGGGTATCCATAAATCTGTTGTAGCTTGGTTTGTGTACCTCGGTAAGATAGCTACCACATAGCATGGGCAAAGGAACATGGATTAGAATATTTTATAAATAGTTGTCACTCTGTGGGAGTGGAGTGGCAGTTTAATTGCAAACGATGGTTCAAAAACTAACAGAGTAAATCAATTTTGTAGAGCAATTATGACTGGAATCGATTATAATACCCAAACTTGCCTCGATTTGCATGAAGGCAGAAATAAAATCTCATATTAGTAGCCAATCAAGGCATAGTAAATAATATTATTTTATATCTGTATTAAACTTCTTACAACTTCCTTGTCAAAATGTTTACATATTTCTGACACAGTGATCAATTTACTTTGATTGGGTGAGAGAATAAAGTTTAATCATAAGTTAAGGGGAAATGAAGCCAATAATCTCTCCTTCTGAGACTAATAATACTAATATTAATATACTTTTATATTAATATAATTGATAATACTTTTTCACTAAATATTTACTTAGAAAATTTGAGTAACATCCTAACCATAATTTATTATTATTCATGTGGACAAAGCATAATGAAAGAGTTTCACATAATTTTTGGAGAGCTAAAATATTTAACCCATAAAGCTTTAAACATTTTCCTATTTTTAGACTAAGGTTTTACTCTAAAGCATGCTCATTCAATGCAGACACACCTATTTACTTATAAATCCAAGCTTTATGTCCTAGACTTTTGTGGGACATTTTTCAAATTCTTTCTAATAAAGGTTTATAAAATAAAAGACTTTATAGCCTAAAAAGTTTAGTCAATTTTTTTAGGTTGGGGTTTGTGAACAATATTTGAACATGAAGATAGGGGAGGGGCTTCAGAAATTGGCATTATGGTGACATGTTAATTAATAAAGTATATGTAAAACTAGTTAGGTTTAAGTAAAAAATATGGTGAGAAGAGTAAGGTTTAGACTTAAGGTCTCGTTATTTATATATATTTTTTAATTTTATGTTTAAGATAAATGTAGCTTGGTTTTGGTAGCGATTTTTATTTAGTAGCGTTATATTAGCAGTAAGTTTTGTTATTTTTTAAAAAATTAGTTCACTTATGACATCTTATGACCTATATTTCACACACATAAAAACTGACAGATGATCTATTCATTTATTTTAGATTTTTCATTAGGCGTAAAAGTTGGTAGATGATTTATTTATTTATTTTAGATTCTTCATTGAACCCAATAAAAGTTGGTTATTTTGACTATGACATTTAGTCTCGATCATCAGTGATATTTTCATTTTCTTTATCATTAAGGTTTTCATTCATTTTGATTTCTTGATTGTTGTCTTCATGGGTTTTGTGTCTGAAGCTTTCGATAACAAGCCACCACTTTTTCTATGATTGATTGCAAATCCAAAAGAACATTTATTTATTTTTATAGTTTGTTCATTGTTACATGTGCATGTTTATTGTTATTTACATCATTTGATGGTAATAGAAATAAGCATATTATAAAATGAATCCATCTAATTTAATCTTTCCCACTTCCTAAATTCTCCAATGGCCATGGATACATTGCTCTAGTGCAGTCGTATTTATAAAGCAAGGCAAAGAAGAAGATGTAAAGGAAAAGAATGGGGTCATTTCTCCAAGTGTAATAATTTTTAATTAAGAAGGATTGAATATGTACAATGCATACTATTCTTTATGCACAAATATTGATCATCTTTCAAAGACACGGAGGAGGTCGACATGCATGTCAAGGGTTTAAAATTGGTCAACAAAATTACCAATAAGTGGAAGAGAATCGCCCGATCTTGGATTTCCTTATTCTCGCCTAATCCATTATGAATATCATCATTATTTTCTTAATGCTAATTATTTTATTTTGCCAAATAACTCCAAGCCAACATGGTTATTCGTATTTAGCAATACATTTTGTTTCAAATGTGAAAAATAAGTCCCAATTATTCAACATATTGAAATAGAAGTTTAATTAATTATTTAATGTGGATCCAATCCAAATGAATTTAACAAAATGAATACCATTAATACTTAACATTGAATTAAAGAATATGGATTATTAGTGAACTAAATACAAACTGATGCTAAAAGACTCTATAGATTTGGTTTAAAAAAATAAATACTTCAAACATATTATTACTAGTAACATTTTAATAAAACTCTAAAATATTAGAGTACATGAAAAGAGGCTAATCTTATAGTCAGTTAATATCACAGGAATACATCACAAGCAGGATCTAAGAGTTTTGTTTGAGCTTTGCATGGGCTGCCAAAGTAATGCCCTATGATTGTATCCTGCATACAAAATTACAAATTAAAATCAAATTATTTTAGACATAAATAGAAAGTCAGTATTCAAGAGTTGTTATAAGAAATAAATGGTGGATACCTAACATGTATAAGTGTAAGGTTGTTTTCATTGAGGGCTTTGCATAGTTATAAGCAAAGGACGCTGCCAAAGCTTAACCCCAAATAGTTCCTACTATCATTAGTTTATTTTTAAATACCCATTTCCTCGAGGATGTTATCATCTCCATCTCTTTTTGACTGATCAAATCGATCAAAATAATTGTTATGTGAGAGATTAGGAAAGGGGAATTAATATATAAGCAGACAATGGTATGGGTAGGCCCTTAGTTTTACACTGATATTGTAACTCCCTTAGATTCATTTTAGTTTGTTTTTTCCATTAGAAAACAAAAATTTGTAGTTGTATCCTCCAAGAGAATAATTTATGACAATAAAATCATTAAAGATAGTTGCAGACTATTATTATCATAGATCCATTTTGTAATTACAATGACTCAAACTGCTAACCTCTCCATACCTCTTATCTTCCCACCAGTGAATTGAATGGCACCTAAAGCAATCCTTGCAGTATTATTTCCAATAACTGCTTTAATATTATGCCTTTCAATACTAAATGATTTCCTGCTGCTTTCATGTAACTATATTAACAAGTTCCCTGCATCAAAGATCTACCGTAGATCCTGCTAAAAAACATAAATAAATTACCATTGATCTCACAGTTGACAACACAATGATCAAATTTAAAGCTCATTATTAACTACAATCAAATTCAAGCCATAACATTAAAATGGAGTGATCTTGGTTGCAATCCACAACATGTGAAATCGATACAGGAATGAACACGTCAATTTTTTAGATTTTTTATTTGTTTTAATTACCTTGAATAATGTGAGGTTTTCAATAACATATAAAGTTTTAAAATAATCAACACATAGAAAAATAATATTTTATATAATATCAATTAAAAAACTTACAATTTAACCATGAAAAAAAATTATATTTTTCAAAACACATAAAACAATGAAATTTGATTGGTGAAAAGAGCTCAGTTTAATCACAAGTTAGACAAAATTCATCACATAAGTATACCCTTCGGGACTAATAACAATAAGTTTTGGAAATATTTAAAATTTTGTTAAGATTGATTTATTAAACATTTCCTTTCAATTCATTCAAAATGTTTTGGTTATTAAGTTTTTATTTCTTATTTCAAATTCTCTTTTCCATCATAATGTAGATGTGGAAGGCACATGATTTTGTAATTCATGATCTTAAACATCAAATTTTGGAAGAAGATAATAAAATTGCTCCTCTCAAATGTCAACTTGAATGTAAAACCAAAACCATTTTTTATTGCAAACCTTGAAGAATGAAAAACTAAGCAACATGCAAGTTTTAGTTGACTCTTTAACTGCTTAATTAGAATCTTTTGAACATGCCCAAACATCTAGCGATGTTTTTCACCTCCTAAAGAGCATATTACTGTAGTTTAAAAAATATGTAATCGATGGGGCATGTTGGTGGTGGGCTTGGTAAGTCTGAAGATGGTATTCTTGAACCTATTTTTCCTAAATCAATCACAAATTCTAAAGGTCTTGGCTATAATGCTTCAAATATTTCTAATGAAAATTTATAATATTATTGTCTTTCGCATCAAAGGACTTATAATATAACTTATTTTGATTAAAATGCTTGAAATGCTCGTATTTTGGTTTAAAAACTTAATCTTTGTGCGCATTATAGAAAATATGAGCATCATATCTTTAAATATTAAGAATTACATCCATCCAAATCTTGTGGTAAATCTACTCATGACACTTTATTTTGTTAGAAAACTACTAAGCAAGCTCCTACCTTTAAGGTTAAATCTATTTGGATTCCTAAAACTGATGGATCTTTTAGGGATTTTGACATGTCTTCATGTGATGCTTCTTTTATTATTTCATACAAAATATATTTTGCAAGTGACACCTCTTCTTTGTCTCCATTTTGATTGAACTCAATATGTTTTATGCATTCCTTTTTTTTGTTGCAAAGAAAATATGCTTTATTTATAACTTTTTGACTAACTTGTTTTCATGCAGGTTTACATACTTTATGATGGAAGTTGTATTTAGCTCAAATTTGTTTAGTTGTACATCTATTTTTATTACATTATGTACGTAGATTATAATTTTGGCATATTGGTTACTTAACTTGAAAGATTATTGTTAGCTTGTTTATCTTATACGTTTTATGGATCATTTCTCCTTCTTATTGAGTTTTGTTTCAATGTGGATCGACCACATTGTTTGAAGAACATTCTTGGAGATTCTTGGTGATCACACTTTCATCCTTACAACTTTTGATGGCACCTTCTCTTCTTTATTCTCTAAAATTTTGTTATTCCTCTTAAAGGGAGTTTCTATTAAGGGGGAGTATTTTATAATTTCAACTCCCTTCCTTATTTGTAAAAGGTTTTCTCCACTTTTTTAACCCTAAATTAATCTTAAGGGGGAGTGTTGGAGAGTTAAGCTTATTTGAGTTCACTATAGGTTTATAGGTTTATCTTAAGTTTTATTTGAGTATGCATTTATTGTATTTATATATGCACTTTATTATAGACTTTTGAGGTGTCACTCACCTTTTAGTCTACTCGTTGGATTTGAAGTCACTTGCATGTAACTCCTCTCCTACCGTATGACACACATCCTCCTCACTTGTAAGAGGATTAGGGACATTTAACACACATGTTGAAGCTTGCACATGTAACTCTTTATTCCTTCTAGCTATTTTTATTAAGCTTTTCTCCTCCTCTCTTCTTGTCTTTTGGTAGTTGTACAATATTACTCTTGCTCTTGCATCCTAGTGATGTTTTCTTGGATTAAATTCATTCTCTCTCTTTTCTAGCTTCTTCTTGTTATGTACTTGGAGATTAAAAATTGCACTATTTTTAATAGAATGTGGGGGTTTTCTCCATTCAATGGTTTCCCTAGTTGTCAAATATCTTGTCTCACATTTTGTGTAGTTGATTTACTCTTGAGGTGAATTTGTTGATTTGTGCATCCTTTTAATGTATTTAACATTATTATTTTTTATCTTGGTAATAAATCTAATGTGTGTGTTTTTACCACCTTTATTTATATTTCAACCTACAACTTGAAAACAAAAATGTTAAACCATTGTAAAGAGATAAATAAAAATTTCACATATTGCTTTTTTTTTTAAAGCAATGCTATGATTAATTGAAGCCTTGTTGCACAACCCCTCTAGCCCCCCTAATGGTTTTCCTCTTGCTTAAAATAATGTTTTCCCTTAATATTGACACATGTTTTGAATTTTCAAGTATTTGCTTAGTGTTAGAACTATATGAAAGAACCTACTATGAATATTAGAATTTATAATAATTTATTCTTTACAAAAGTCCATGTTGGGTTGTAATGATCTTTGTCCCTAGAGTGAAATCTAGCAAATGAATCCAATGTTGAAGGTAAAGAGTTTTCATGTCAAAATACCAACTCAGTCATCAACATGTAAAAACACCAAAATGTTTAACCTGATATTAGTTTTGTCGTAAAAAAGGAATAAATAAATTTTAATTAAGTAGATCTAAACATACACAAATGAAACACATAATTCAAGTCTACTTAAGAAGCTAAATAACAAAAATAAACCCAAGTATCATAAACATAAACTAAAATAATGCAATGAATTGATAAAGAGGTTAAGAAACAAATGTAACTTGATTTTTCAGTAAATCTAAGACTGTATTTTGATTGTATTTGTCTTGCTCTTAAATTTTGGGATTTACATTGTGCTTTGAGATGAGCCCATAGTTGTACGAACTTATCTGATATACAACTGGTTGTAGTAAGGCTGACACACGATCCTATCTTTGTGTCATTGGGCTTGTCTTTATAGGGTTTTGTAATATGATTTTTCTAGCATTGTCTTGCATCTTCCTAATTATGACTATACATTCACTTTATAAATGTGTAAGACATAATATGATGTATGAATGAATATTCATTTTGACCTAGATTTCACACTTCAAAATAATAATAATGAAGTCAGGAATAATTGAAGCAACGTTGAAAACTACATATCTTGTATGCTTGAAATTAGACATTCACGTAGTTTAGTGGTGTGTGAATGAAAAATCTCAAGTAAGGGTTTTAACCTCCTCTTCCCTAAAATTGATCAATCCAACTATTGAATTATAATTACCCTCCTTTGACACAAGGCAATGTGTAGAAAGACCAAGATGGATAAGTGTCACAATTTTATAGGATTATGAAATACAACTTGAAAGGAGAAGCTTGGCTCTAGGCTTGACCCTTGGTGAAAGTGATAACAAATTTTGTACTCTCTATTGATTTTCTCTCTCCCTTTAGTTATTTTCTTGGCTTGGTAATGCTTTGTGTTTATAAGATGATCTAGGATGACTCGTGTGTGATAGTTGGATTTTAAAATTTAAATGGGAAGGATTAATGTGCAAGTTAAGGGATAATGGGTATAAATACCCAAAAAACTATATAGGACAATCCCATAGGGTATGGATTTGTCCAAGAGATAAATAGATCCCAATTTTTAAGACAGGGCTAGATAATATGTGATAAATAGTTCAAATGTACTAATAATTATCTTTTAGATAAGTATTGAGGTGCTATTTAGGCTCAATAGACCAAATATATACTCGTGTGTGGTTGGGGCCATCCTACAAATAGGTTAAAATGTACAAGTTTGTAAAATAAGCTAAATTGGAATAGAACACATGAATAAGGGTTTTGTGCCAAATATGGAATTTTACATAATGCCTCCACTTTGACGTGGGTATGTGAGTGAAATGCATTTGTGAATCAAAGTATACATAAAAATAATTTGTAGCACACACATTTTCTTGCTTTGGGAAGAATGGAGGGTTTTACCTTACTTTCGCTAAGATTTCATCACACTTGATTAGCTGATCTACCTCAAACAAATGCCAATTACTACAGGTAGTTAAATTGCTCATGATATATATGTGATTATTTGATAATTTTGAATATTTTATAACTTGAAATTTTGCAATTGGCTCTTGATATTGAAATGGAAAGGTAACATATGAAATAATACCCCTATTTGGTATTTCCCCCAAATGCCACCATAATTTTTCCATCATCATACTTTCAATAGATGTTGAAAACAAAGCCTAATACTTTCTCATGGAAGTCACAAATTCCCAACACACTCATCCCATATTTTTTAAAAATGATTGAAACATAGACAAGACACGTTTCAAGGAATCACTAACATCCCATCCACTTCTTTATCAAGGAAGTATATAATTAGTTCTTCTTCGATCATAATAGACACATCTTGAATTTGAAAAATATATTTATCAATGTCCCCCATTTGAGGTGAGGGATGAAGAGCCTATTGCTCCAATCACTCATCTCAAATAAAGACATTAAAACTACCATATGCAAGGGAAAACAATTTATTCAACACATGTTATTATCTAAAACATATGTAATTGAAAAATTGCCCTCGTATATTAGAAACACAGCATAGCATGTTATTTTCCATATATGGAATTGGAATTTGATTTTTTTTTATTTTTAAATTTTGAATTAACATCAATTCATGCTACAATATATCATTAAAAAGTCTAATTTTCCAGTGGAAGCAACTAATATACCCTTATAACAAACACGCCCCAAAGATGGCCCCAGATAAAATAATGAAAACATAATCAAGAAATGTGCTCTTATAGATGCATGATAACCACCATGGAAATGTATGCACAAAAAAAAAACCCACATAATGTTAGTGGCCACACCGAAGTTAGTGACTCTACTTAAAGCACAACTCACAATATAAAAGGACAATAAGATTATATAAGAAAAAAGATGCACAAATAAGAAAACGTATGCACATGAAAACACACATTCACATACAGGTAGTCAAAATAACAATGTAACAATCACAAAGTAAATATATCCATGTGATAAAATATGCACAAGATACTAGCAAAAAATGTAGTAACCAGTGTAAATTAGTTCAGAGTGAGAAAGGATAAGTAAGGATAGATATCACCATGAAAGAATCCATAACAAATGGCAATGAACCCAAGATAGGACATGTTATCTATGAAATTGACCCATGCAAGATGGGGGTGCACCACGTAGAATCAAATATTATGTAACCTATGAATCTACATATCATTTCCCCAAAATATTATGAAAATCATATGTGAAATGATGGATAATGAAAACCTATAGAATAGGTAAATATGTAACATGTATAAATCAATAGTTTTGAATATTTGAAAATTTGTCAATGTTTTTGAAATTTGAAAAATTTGTTAATGTTTTTAAATTTTAAAAAAAAAATTAATGTTTTTAAATTTTTGCCAATGTTTTTAATTTTTCCAATGTTTTTTGATTTTTTGTAAAATTTGTTAATGTTATAATATTTCTAACCCTTGATGGGCAATATGTGAGTCATATATCTAATAAGCATGATAAGAATAATGTGATAAGGTGCATAAATAGTGTACTATATATATGACCCATGTAATAGTGGAAGCCAATTATATAATATAGGTCCCAAAATCGAATGTGAAATCGATATATCATGACAAGAGCCAACTATGTGTTTTGGTAGTAAAATATAAAGTATAAAATCACAAAAAATAATTTATAAGTGACAAGGGTGCGATAAAATCTAATTTTTATAAAATATGGGTTTTATTTGAACACTAAATTTATTTAAAAGATGAAAAGTCTCCTACAAGTCTAGAAGTAAACGGTCATGAAGGTGAAGTAATAGAGCCTCCTCGCAACTGTATAAATAATATGTATTATGAAAAAAAGGATTTATCTATTTTTTTAGAAATATAATGCTATAGAGATTATGGTTTCCTTGAGATTTTCTTGTTAATTGCACTTTGTGCACATTGGTTTTCCCTTAATTATTTATTTCTTTTTTTTGTGTGAATCTACATATCTGATCTATTAAAAATGTATAAGTTGATTGAAGGAAATGCTTTCAAAGTGAACAAACCCTAATTATGAATGAGTTCACTTTAGGATGAAGCCATAATATTTGAAACATATAACTTCCTATATCCAAAATCCATACTAATATTCATAGATTATAAAACATTAACAAGTTATAATGAGTGATTCCAAGAACCTTAGTTAACAATGGTATGTTGAGCATGGAAGTATGTTGAGAATGGTTACTTAGTCATAGATATATTAAATTTTGGTTAGGCAAAAGAATACATAACTTTGTAGAAGAAGAAGCTAGAAGAAAAGGAGGCTCTGCTAAAGAATTCATAGCTGAACATATCCATGGCAAAACTTATGATTTTTTCTGGTGTGAATTGCCTTAATCATTATATGCTTGGTTATCTAGGCTTGAGTATTATGTATTCAGATCTAGTGAGAAAAATTACTTTGTTTGGAATGAATAAAACTTGAAAAACTACATAACTTAGATATTGATTGGACCTATGCGATTGATAATTGGCTGAAGACTACAATCGATGGATATGTCACTAAATTCGCTATTTAAGGATATATTATGTTTGAGGCTACGTATGAATTTTTTATCAAAGGAATATGGGGGGAACTATTTCAATGACTTCCTATTTTGTTGAAAATGTTGGTTGTGGAGAAGGCCATGGTGCCAATCCCATTTGACATGGAGTTGTCACCTGTGGCATTATGGGTATGCAGACTAGAAAGAGATGAATGATGGAGCATTGAAATAAGGAACCCAAACCATAACCCAAAATATGGATTATATAAAAGAATTAAAGTGAGAAGGTAATTATGGGACTTAAATGAGAAATATGACAACATAAGAGATGGAACAAAGTGATCCCCAAGGAAATACTATTGAGATTATGCTATAGACTATGAAGACAACAGAAGGAACTAGAATTCCAAGAGAATCCAAAGACCATGTAGGAAGGGAATGTGAAGCCCCCATATAAGATTTGGAGATCAACCTAGATAAAGAAGGAAGAGACTAAAAATATCATGGGGAAGTTACAAAGAGGCACTAGTTTTAGGAAGTAGTTACCAAGGAAGAGATTGTTTGGGGATGATGAAACATAGTCTTTCAAAGAAGGATTATTAAATCATAGGGTTGTTTCAAGTTATAAATTTAATGAGGTAGATACTCCATATAATGATCATTCACTCTAATAGGATGCATCCCATATTCCTAATTTATCAATTAAAATAAGTAGTTCAAAAGACAAGAAATTTGATAAGCGGTTTGATGATTTTGGAGAGAAATTCAGAAAGTTGAGTGCAAAAACTAAGAATTTTGTTGAAAACAAGGGTACTAATATTACAGATATAGTTGAAAAAAAATTGAATACACATATTAAATCAAATTTAAAAAATCTAATTAGATCATGTACCAACATAGGAAATATGCCTCTTAATACACAAGTTTTTCTCACTTTGATGTCATATGATGTGTCTTCTAACCTAGAATAATATTTGTTGACCTGTGAAATGAAATGGTAGGTTAAAGGTGTGACCATTGATGACTTTAAAAGGTGAGTACTCATAGGAGCTTTGAAAGGTAGAGCTATAGAGTTTATGATAAATTTTTTTTTGGCACAATTGACATTGCAACAAGTCAAGGGTAAGTGCACCAAATTGGGGGACAAAAAAGGGCCTACCTGTGGACTTGAATTTTCTAAAATTTTATAAATTTAAACTTACTTAGATAATTTGATATGGCTACACTCAAAATCTAAAGATGGTATAAAAATATGAATTATAGAATTTCGAGTCTAGTTTCCAAAGAACTATTTTTATTGAAAAATAGTCAAGTAGGCAAAACATTTAAAATTTGAAGAGGACCTCTTATTTTTTTTAAAAAAACATAGTAGATAGATGTCTATGTGGCCCACCTTTTTTTGAGCATCGTTAAATATTGTTTGAAACCCTTTAGTGAATATTTAGATAAGATCTTTTAGTGTGTTAAGAATTTTTTTTTTAATTTTTCAATGAATATTTTTTAAATTAATTTTGCAATTAAGTATATCCTAAAAACTAATAGAAAAATGGCTAGTTGGCCATGTGGCCCACCCTAACTACCTCAAAAAAATGAAAATTGATTTTTTTTAATGTATGTAGAATTAGGCCTAGTTTGTTACCATATGATTTGTTTTGCAATTGGATCAATGAAATAAAAATAGATAAACATGAATAAACATGTATAGGTGCGGCATGTAGTGGCCTAAAAAAGGTGTAGTTAGAAATAAATATAGTTTGAACCCTTAAAATAGCCAAAAAATTATAAAAATCATATATTTAGAAAGAGGATAACATGCTCATCATGACAGTAATAATTTTTTGAATTTTGATGTTGGAATCCATAGCATATTTGGAGTTTGAAGTTAAATTTGTTGGTTTTTCTCAAAACTCTTGATCTTGGCTATAGATGCACAGTCACAAGCCTTTGGCTCAGAAATCCAAGCCATTTCTAAGCCTAAAGGCTCAGTTTTTAATTCAAATTCAAATAACATATATGCAGTATATAATATACTATACAACACGTATGAGTTATATAACGTGTACACATTTCTTTGTTATAAGACCAAAACCATCTCCATGAGCATTTAGGAGTTGCACATGAAGCCAACTTTAGCCATAAGCTTATATTTACTACTCTAAATGTTAAGTATAAGTTTACAATAATATTAATGTAAACTTATAATTTAAATTTATTTTAGTAAATATAAGAAATTAGGGTCACTCAACATTTGATAGAGTTGGTCTCACATTTGCATGACTTACGAAGTGGAAAATAGTTTTTCAAAATCCAATCAGGTCAGTACTTAAGCATTTTTAGGGTCTAAGTATTAAACCTAGGGATTTCAGAACATAAATTTTGTAATTGATACCTATTTTTGGTAAATATATAGTCATTTCTTAGGTTTTTATGCCTTCCAGATTGATTCCTAGCATTTCTATGAGTCTTAGGTTTGTCAAAATTGAAGTTTTCAAACCACTCACTTTGAAATTGATGCAAAGTGGTGTTTTTAGGGTAGCATAGGTCACATTAATGACCTACACACATCAAACAACCACTTTACATGTCAATTTTACTTTATCATCATCCCTCCCTCATCCTTGATCACTTCCTCCTCATCCCTCATTACCCTTAATCACTCTCTCATTAATCCTCATTGTCTCTAATCATTCCCTCATTGACCCTCACTATCCCTAGTCATAATTAATCACTCCCTTATCATCCATAATCACTCCTCCATTGACCCTCACTATCCCTCATCATCCCTAATCACTCCCTCCTCGTACTTCATTATCCCTAATCACTCTTTCCTCATCTCTCATCATACCTAATCACTTCTTCATCCCTACTCACTCCTTCCTCACCCTAATCACTCCTTCATTGACCTTAGTTGTCTCTCATCATTTATAATCACTTGGGCTTATCATCCCAAATCACTCCTTCATTGATTATCACCATCCCTCATCATTTCTAACCACTCACTTCTCATCCCTCATAATACATAATCAATCTTTCTTCATCCCTCATCATCACTAATCACTCCCTCATTGACCCTCACCATCCTTCATCACTCCATCATTGACCCTCACCATCCCTAATCACTCCCTCATCATCTGACATAAGTATATACTCTAAAGATATCTTTGATTCCAATCATATGTTGTTTAATCCATTATAATAAAAATTAACTCTTTTATATGACTTGTTTTGTCAATACCCATTTGTGAAAGTCAATTTTATTACTAAATGAATTGGATGATCTTCTAAATTGGTAGTCAAGTAACATAAGTATTAACATAAAATAGAGTCTAAATTTTAGTTCATTATATTATCTTTGTTGTGCATCTTACTAAATGAAACTTTATTCGGTTATACCTTTGGTAGTTTGGTTCAAAAGATAAAAATTGAACACAAATCTATTGTATAATTTTCTAATTTTGAGAAGATTTGAATCAGATGCAAAGTTATTTAGTGTTTCCCATTCTTGTATAACTTGAATCTTGGTTAGGTTCACACATGCACTCCTTGTGTGTGTAATGTGTTCCAAACATTTTATCTCTTGCATGAAAAATGAACATTTATTCATGTTATCACAAAAATATGTTTGTACAAAATGTGAAACAGTAATTCAACATGGTGTAGATGTGCATCGCATGTTTTCTAAAGATTAAGATGTCATCAACGTAGATTAAAAAAATGACATAGGTAAAGGGCCTCAGGATGTCGTTCAACATCTTGAAATGAATGAATTAATTATATGAGTTAACCTAAAAGGCATAACCAACTATTCAATCAATCCTTCCTTTGTTTTTAAGACTATATTCCAAATGTCTAGAGGTTTAACATGAATATGATGATACCCAAACTTAAGATCAATTTTGGAAAATATTTCTACACCATGGATATGACAAAAAAATTCCTTAATATTTAAATGAGGATAATAGTTCTTCACGTTAATCTTGTTAAGATTTTTTTAATTGATTCACAACTTTGACACAAACATAATTAGGTTTTTGCAAGGCAATGATTTGGGCATGATGTGTCCATTATCCATGATTTCATGTATCTACCACTTGATCTATTCATTCTCTAGAAATGATATGTTGTATAAAGAGGTTTGAGGTAGAGTTAGTTAAGGGATCAAATAAATAATATTGTTTAGTGTATAGTATGCAAGAACTTATTTAGGTGATTCAAAGATATCCTTGTATTCATCTAGTTTATGGTTCAATTATTTCATCTTTGTTATTATTGGATAAAACACACTATGATATAGTGACATAAGGATGTCATTAAAAATTTACTTCTTACCATTAAGAGTATACTTCTTACTAGAACTGACAATATTCTTGCACTTCCTGACACTAATGACTGAAAGCTTATGAACTAACGACAATATATGATATTTTAGATCATGACAATGTATCACAAAATTTCAAGGATTTACTTCATAGACTACATGTCAATGGTAAATACATGGTTGACCACATGTAAAACATCACACATCTATAATGGTGAGATGATACAAAGGATTGCATTTTTAAAAAGTTTGATTTTGTACACCAAGTGACACTACTAGGTGATCCATTTCTCAAGGCCTACACTAGACCATACACTAGTGTATGGTTATGGATGATGTATAAATTTCAAGTTCAATTTTTGAAAATATGATTTAGGAGAAATTAAATTCTTCTAACTTCCATTAGAAATGATGAAGTGTATTGTCTCACCATTGATCTACATTTTATTTTTAATTCATATAATTTCTTGTTAGGGGAAGTAGAAATATTTTTAGTACTGACCATATCATTGAGTTTATGATCTATTATCTACTTAATTTTTTATAGTGCTAGATAACTTGTACCCACTTCTTGAGATGTGCAAGTAGAGAGCTCATAGTGTGACACTCTTCATTGGATTGAATATTGAAGTTATGAATTAGGCACCACTTTACAATCTTGGACTACTTGTTCTAATCATTTGAAAATTATTTTCCAATCTATGGTATGATGACTCAATCAATATACATACAAATAGAAGGCCTTAAATATAATTATTCAGATCATAAAATGCTCTCATATGAAAAGCAATTGATTAGATTCAGAAAATTGCATAGCTTGGTGATCCTCATGTATTTACTACCCATTTTTTGTGCTATGGTGGTTTTACTTGCTTCTCTTTTTCTGGCGGATTTTTAATTGTGAATTACGTCATTTATATTAGGCCCATATTTTTTCATAGGTGTTAAAAATTTATGCTTCAAATTTGCCTCCACATCATTTTGATCACTATGTCTTATATTTTATGCTAGCACTCAACTCTCCACTTGTAGCACCTAACATTGTTAAACTCCAACAAAATACCACCATCAAGGTATTGGATGGAGTGATTAAGGATGAGGAGGGATGAGGAGGAATTGATTAGAGATGATGAGGGAGTCAATTAGGATGTTGAGGGTCAATGAGGGAATGATTAGGGATGATGAGTGATGGTGAGGATTAATGAGTGAGTGATTAGGAGAGATGAGGGATGAATAATGAGTGATTAGAGATGATGAGCTATGATGAAGCAGTGATTAGGGATGATGAGGTGATGCAGGAGCATCACTACCCAATATAAATAGTAATCTAGTTTACATGTTTTGAGTGTTTAAAAGGTGGTCAAGTTCATAAGAAGTCTGTAGGAGTCTTTCTAAGTTTCTAGTTTTGTGTCAATTTTGAATTAGAGTTGTATTAGACTTTCCCACCAAATCTTTCATTCAAAATTTTCAACTTTCATAGAGACTTTAGTATTGTTTCAAGAATTTCAACATTGAATTTGGTGTGGTTAGACTTTAGTGAGGATTTTAGGATGTTACAACATATATAACTAAACTCATATTTGAAAAAAAAAAAGTTAGTTGTTGAGTTAGTTGAGGACACTCTCAACATACAAAATAAGTTAGAATTCAGTTGATGGTTATTTGGTAATAAGAGTCTTATCCATGTCTTATTTTGTATTCATAGTCATATTCAAGAGAGTTGGAGGGGTTAGGATTCAAAATGATGAATGTAAATAAACTCAAACAAGTTAATAAAGATAATTTTTTATTATTTGCAGACAATAAGGAAAACAGACCCTGCATCTTCTTGAATATGTGTAAGGATAGTTGACATTGTGCATGATCATGAAACATGATTAGTAACAAGTTGTTTGTGATATTTATGTGAGTGGTAAGTTGAAAATACATTTTATTTGATGTTTATTATAGCATTTTTCATTTGAGTTTCAAATCTTTTGAATGCTCAAATTACAAACTTTATACCTTGCGCTTTTATAAATTGTGCTTTGAAATCTAAGTAAAGGTCAGAGTCTTGTGGAAGAGGAGATTATATTTGGTGGGATTTTATAATGTATGAGTAATTATTAAATTTAAATAAAAATTACTTAATAGTCTTTAAACATTGTATGTTGTTATTCTAC
The DNA here is from genome assembly GCA_037957365.1 of Torreya grandis. Lineage (NCBI taxonomy): Eukaryota > Viridiplantae > Streptophyta > Pinopsida > Cupressales > Taxaceae > Torreya > Torreya grandis. The sequence goes on along the minus strand of JARHVA010001706.1, from coordinate 1,830,415 downwards.
TAAGGACATTCTGTGTTAAACAACACAACCATGTCTTTTATGAGCAAAAGTTTTGAGTATACATCTATGTGAGAAGGTATATGCATGTATTAGAGTGAACACTCAAATGTATATGTCAGTGAGTTTATTCTCATATGATCATGAAGTCTTATAATCTTTCAATTATATTTCATATATTTGGATGAGCAAAAAGAAAACTAACATAGTCTTGCAGTCACCAAGAAACTTAACACGGTCAAAGTGGTATCTCATGAAAATTAGCAAATTAAGTGCTATAAATGGAAGGAATTGATTTTTTAAAGTGTTTAAACATTGTGTAGGGTGTTTTCAACCTTAATGTTGATTTAGAACCATTTTTGGAATGAATTAGAACAAATAACCTCTTCTCAGATTACTACAGACCTGTGACTAAGTACACAATCTATTCAAATTTGGTTAAGTCAATCTACTGTAGCTTAAAAAGGGAATTATAACACTTGGAAAACATGAATAGGGTAAAATCAGACCTAATAAAATAATCAAATTCATTATAAATGCCTTTGGAAGATTGAAATCTCATTTTGACCCTTCTTGGGTCTATGAAACTAGTCCAACCCTGTATTAGGGTTTCTACTTTCAAAGTGAGTTTTGAGGAATTGTAACTATAAATAATTCATGAAATTTGGTGAAAAGTTTGAGTTAGATATGCACAAAGATAATATATTGTTTTTAAGTTGTTTAATTACGTATAAGTATGGGTGGGGGAGGACTGTGTGGTAGACAGGGTAGAAGGAAACCTAAAGACCTAATTTGAGAGTAGAAAGAGCCAAAAGAAGTTATCAAATAGTTGAACCAAAGCCTATAAATTTTTGAATAAATGGGATATGTTACAAGGTATCCATAAATGATGTTGATTTGATGATTTGAGTTTATACGAGAAGAGTCTATGATAGAGTAAGAGGTAGTGTATGATATGAGGATTGTGTTAAGAAGTTAAGTAGGGTTGAGAAGAAGTTAGAGAGAACTCAAAGGAATGGAAGGAAGTTTGTTATATCCCTATTTAATCCTAAGGAACCAAAGATAATATTTAATCCAAGTTGTTATAAATCATAAAGACTAGTAAGGGGGATAATCTCAAAGTAAGAGAGATTGAATGCATTAAATAAGGAAAATAGAATGCAGAGTTTAGTGAGACCATATGAAGAATGGTGGAGAATAAATGAAATGAATAAAATGTAGATGTGAATTTGAAATATGTGTAGGGTCCAAAGATAAAGATCAAGCAAGAAAAGACAAAGTGAAAGCTAGGTGGATATTGGTAAAGAGCTTGGACAAGCAGAGTATGCAATAGGGATCTACATCATGAGGGATGGAGAGGGGAAATGAGGGAGTGATTATAAATGATAAGGAATGGTGAGGGTAAATAAATGAGTGATTAGAGATATTGATGGATGAAGATGGAATGATTAGGGATGATGAAGTGGTGATTATGGATGGTAAAGGCCAATAAGGGAGTTATTAGGGATGATGAGGGATGGTAAGAGCCAATGGGAGAGTGATTAGGGATGATGAGGGAGTGATTAAAGATGATGAGGGATGGTGAGGGTCAATGAGGGAGGGATGAAGGATAAGGAGGGATAAGGAGTGAGTTATTAGGGAGTATGAGGCATAGTAAGGGTCAATGAGGGAGTAATTATGGATCATGAGGGAGTGATTAGAGATGACTAGGGACATTGAGGGTAAATGAGGGAATGATTAGGGACAATGAAAAATGATGAGAGAGTGATTAGGGGTGATGAGGCATGATTAAGAAGTGATCAAGGATGAGGGAAAGATGATGAATAAGTGAAATTAACATAAAGTGGTTGTTTGACATGTGTAGGTCATTAATGTGACCTATGCTACCCCAATCACACCACTGTGCATCAATTTCAAAGTGAGTCATTTTAAAACTTCAATTTTGACAAACCTAAGACTCCTAAAAATGCCAAGAATCAATCTAGAAGGCATAAAAACCTAAAAAATGACTATATGTTTACCAAAAATTGATATTAATTACAAAATTTGTTTTTAAATCGCTAGGTTTAATACTTAGACCCTAAAAATGCCTAAGTAGTGACGTGATTGGATTTTAAAAATCTATTTTCCACATCATAAGGCATGCAACTGTGAGACCAACTCTATCAGATGCTAAGTGAACCTAATTTCTTATATTTACTAAAATAAATTTAAAGTATAAGTTCAAAGTAAACTTTAAATTTATACTTAACATTTAGAGTAGTAAATATAAGCTTATATCCAAAGTTAGCTTCACGTGCAATTCCCACATGCTCATGGAGATGGTTTGCATCTTATAACAAAGCAATACGTATGCATTATATAACATGTAAACATTATATAATACACTATATTATGCATACATGTTATATAACATGTAAACATTATATAATACACTATATTATGCATACATGTTATATAATGTGTACACATTATTTGAATTTACAATAACGTGTACGTGTTATTATTTTTTCAATAACACGTATGTGTTATGGCTCGATAATTATCAAGCCATAATTTCAATAACACGATCATGTTAATTAAATAAAATGATCAAATTATTTAATAACATAATCACATTACCTAAAATGTCCATGGAATTATCCCCCAACTCTGTGTACATAACCTTAAAGATAAATTGATTGGGGAGTTCAAGATGAAAAAATGCACCAGTCAAACTATTCAAGACTTGAAGGAGATTCAATAGAAAATAGGAGAATTAGTATGGGACTATGATCATAAGCTCTCTGATGTGATGAATAAAGTAAATTTTGAATTCCTAAACTCTGAAAAGGCTGCCTAATTTATGGATGGCCTATGACCTAAGATCAGGTTTGCCATTACACAAGCCTAGTTTGATAAAAAAGTTGACACAAGATCTATTATGATCTAAGTTAAATACATAGAATATTGTGGAGAATATCCTCCTTCTGCTATAAAAATAAATGCTAGGATAGATGTTGTCTTATGTAAGATGGAATAAATACATGAAAGAAACAAACCTAGCTTGGTAGTATGGGGTATTGAGTGGAAAAAAGGACATCATAGGAATGAATGTCCAGAGATCAAAACATAATTCTATGAAATTTATCACATGATAGGACATTTCACTGTAAAGTTTCATCTATTACAATAATATGTACACAACCTCATAACATGTTCCATAACTTTTGAAAATCACACAACCATGATGAAAAAAGCTACTGAGCTCTATAAGAGTTGAATAGAAACATCACCTAAAATGTCTTCATAATAACGGTGCAGGAGTCTCTAGTTGTAAAACTAGGTGTATAGAGTCTAGATGTTGAAATGGAAATGCAAAGTGGTTGGGGTCCACTAATAATGTAGTCTCCTACTAGATGGATACCGTAATCTCTGTAGTGCCAAGTAGGCATATTTCACAATCGCCTTGAAGGGCTAAGCAGGTTGGACATTGTAGTCTCTACAATATTAGGTAGGGTGGACATCTCAGTCTTCATAATACCGACCATGGTGGAATCATACATCTCCATAACAAAAATTAGGATGGTCTCCCCTACACTAAATAGATAATATGGTGGATATGATGGTTGTAAAACAAGGATAGGGGTCACTGCAAAGGTAGGGACGTTATTGAGGTGGGTAGTAAGGTGGAAACTAGAATCATAAATAAGGGGATAAATAGGTTAGACAACCAATTATTTCTTACCTATTTTATGAGATCAATCATATCACATGGAATTATCCCTACAATATGTAGAGGCAAACATATTTTTCATATTATAGAGTTATTGAAAAACACAATACTAAGGATTTACCTATATTAGAGAAGCAAAAGAAAGAAAAGGTGTGTGAATTATCAATAAGGTAAACTCTCACCCTAAAGGTCCAAATTTCATACAAGTTGTCACCAAAATAAATATAAGGAGCAAGGAATACCACCATTGGATATGCCTTAATAGAATTTGATTTAAAACATTTCCCAAGATAATTACCCACATCCTACAAGAGAATAATTCTTGATGAGTGAAGCAATGCAGTTACTCCAAACCATACAAAATCAAAATGCTTTTGAGGCATATGTTTCAATAGTGGATGCATGGATGTATGGTCAAATTATTAATATAGTAAGGTAATATGGAGTGGTTACAACATTGAAAAATCTTCTCAAATTGGTAAGTACCCTACATAATGAAGACATCTCACAAAATATTAAAAACTTATTTCATAACTTGTTGGACTATGCAAAAAAGGAGATAACAACGATTAAAAAAGGTGGTATGGTATGTAGAGAATAAAAAGCCTTGGGATGTTGATTCCATAATGGACATAAAACTCACAAGCTATGAAGTCTTTAATTTTATATTTTATTTTGGGAGTATGGTGAATATGATTCCAAAATGACATGGGAAGCCATTGGAAGACCAACCCTCAGTTATTGTCTTGTCACGTTAAGTCTTGTAGGCTATGGCCAAGTGGAACCCATTAGGAGACTAGAGAATGTAGAGATAAAATTTATTGATCTAAGTTTATATAGTTATTTTTAAGTCATCAATATGAAAATTGATGAAACATACTATCCTACATTAATTGGGAAGAAATGGGCTTATGATGGTTGGATGACTATCAACATAGTAGACAATCAACTAAAAACACATCAGGGAGATATTATCATTATCATACTACTAAACAAGGTTTAAAATAAGCCTTATATCATCCCAATAAGGCCTTCATCACCCTATGTATATAGAGGAGACAATTAGTTCAAAGTTAGCTCAGAACCTGAGCCCCAAGCTATGTAAAGCACAAAGTTCACTAATTTCACATAATAGGCACAACAACTCCCTCAGTTGTAGGAAAAATAATAATTTTTATATTTCCCTATCAAGATAATTGTCCTGATTCCACAATTCTAAATGAAGACTTACATAAGTCTCCATTGATGTAATCTCTGAATAGGTCGAAAGTTGATTTCTTGTATCAAGTGACTTCTACATATATGGATTATATAAAACCCACCAATGAGGGGAATTTACTATGAAAATATAAATTTTATGTAATTGGAGACTTAGTTACACATATTTTGAATTGGGCACATAAATACCATGAGGTAAGGCCCATGAGAATGGTCTATGCTACTAAAAGATAAATAACCCAGTATTTTTCAACTAAGATTTAGTGGAATTTATTTTCAAGATGGAACAACATGTCACCAATATAATTTTCAAGTAATTTCACTAAATTATGATTCCAAGGGTGTTGTTGTGACATGGTGGTCAGTTCATAGATCAAATTGACTACACTGGGAAGAAGCCTATGAAATTATGAGAGCCAGATTCTAGGTTGTGACTTTTATCATAGAGAAGTGGCCATTCTTACAAGAAAGATAATGGCCCAAGTTGCATATTCATATATGTATAGATGTATGGTCATTCCAGGGTGTATAATCGAGATATTGGGTGCACACCTTTCAACACAAATTACACGTCAACTAAGAGCATGTTACATGCATTAAGAGTGTAAATGTGGAACTAAGAATTGGACACATGTCCAATATGACTTCATACAAGTGTTTATATTTGAGGACAAGAATCCAATGGTACATAAGGCTTTGTAAAATTTGAAATTATTTTCATGTCATGGAGGAGAGGATGCCATACTACAAATAACCAAAGTTTGCAAAAATAATCAGCTATGAAACTACATAAAGCTATCAAAAATTATCAGGCTAGGAAGGAGAAAGAAGAATTTATGTTAAAATCATGTATCATAATTTTGGACAATGTATAAAAAGCATAATCTAGTGAAAGTGACTAAGACTTAGACCTAGAAGGATTATTTGATCCAAAGTGAGAGATAGAGGAGCCTAAAACCAATATAAAAAAGAAAACATAGGATACACAACTGTAAAACATCAATATTTAGGAGTAGGAAGGGGAAAGGAAACTGAGAGACTCCATTATAGATGGACCCAATAAAATATATCAAGATCCAATAAAGAATGCAATTGAAAAAATTGGTACAAACTCTATTCCAAAACTTGCAACCATTGGAGATTTCTAGAAACAACAACAAATTTCAAATGCAAAATAATTATTGTGAGATTATGAGGATGTATTTCCCACTACATTCTCAAAAGTTAAGGGTGTAGAGCCTTCATTGGGGGGAATGAAGATTGAGCTCAAGGAGTGTGCAAGGTCCATTAAAAGTCATTAATATAGACTAATCTTGAATATGAAGCTAAAATTAAAGGTAGAGATTTATTGAATGTAGGAAGCGTGAATCATATATTAAATCGATAAATCAGACTGGGTGAGTTATATGGTGGTGTAACCCATAAAATAAGAGAAATTTGAGTTTGTGGTGACTATAAAGTGTTGAATGGTGCTTGTGTAAATTATCCATTCTTAGTTTTATTTATAGATGAAGTCTTGGAATTAGTCACAAGACATGAATTTTACTCCTTCAAAGACAAATTCATTGGATATCATCAAATTCTTATTATAGTAGATGATTTAATGAAGACCACCTTTGTGATAAAATGGGGATTCTTTGCATACAAGGTGATGCCTTTTAATCTCAAAAATTCTCATGTTGTATTTTATAGAACAATTTTCTTTGCATTTAAGGATTGCATTCATAATTTCTTGGAGGTATATCTAAATGATTGGGATGTATTCTCTTTGTTCAAGGATCATCTTTCAGCTGAAACTTATGTTGGAAAGGTGTAGGGCTATATGAATAATATTAAATTTGAATAAATGATTATTTTTAACACCTTTTGGCATCCTTCTAAGATATGTTGTCTATAGTGATGGGATCCTCATAGATCAAGAAAATAATGTAGCGATTGTGGGATTGAAACCTATTGTTAACTCTTTTGAAGTGTGATCGTTCTTGGGTCATACCAAATATTATCGTAAGTTTATCCAAGAATATGCTATCATATCTACACTATTGGAGAAGCTTTTGTGAAAAGACAAAGTGTTTGAATGGACTTTCAAATGTTAGTTGACTTTTATTGATCTAAACCAGAGGTTAATCACAACTTTAAATCCTAGTATTCCCTAATTAAAATAATCATATTTATGTTCACATAGATTCATTAGAATAATAGTGGGAGTCATGTTGCCTCAACTAGGGGATGAAGGTCTTGATTACCCCATCAATTTTCCAATTTGAAACCTATCCCCTATAAAAAATAATTACACCACCACAGAGTGGGAAGATTTGGTTATGGTGTTTGCACTCTAAAATTCAAACATTACCTGTTGGCTACTCCCTTTGAGTTCTTCATTGATCACCAAAAATTGAAGTACTTGGTGAAGAAGAAAATGTTAGGAGGGGGAATATCTTGTTGGTTGATGTTGTTCCAAGAATTTCAATTTAAAATCAATGTGAAACCAGATAAAGATAATGTGGAACTCGATCATCTAAGTTGCTTACAAAATGGTGAAGAGCTAGAAGAGTTATATGATGAGTCCCTAGAGGCTCACTTATTTTGAATGGATGTGACTCTAAAAAATATGTAGGACACAACAAAATTTATAGAGTTGGGCATTTCGCCTATGCATTATGGGGAAAAGGACAAAAATTAGCTAGTTACATGAACTTTGCCTTTCAACATTATCAATGGATTATGTTATAAGATGGGTAAAGATGATGTTTTGTGAATAGTATCCCTGGATAATGAAACAACATAGCTATTAGAAGACTCGCACCAAGGATTCATTAGAGGAAATTTTACAAGAGAATGGACTACAATAAAAATAATATAGAGTGGTTTGTGGTGGCCTACTTTGTTTCAAGATATACACAGAGTCTTAAAACACTGTGATGTTTGTCAATGAGTAGGAAAACTAAATCAATTAGATAAAACACCAATGATTTAGGTACTTGTTGCAAAACCTTTTGAAAAATGGGGATTTGAATTTTTTAGGTCCCATTACTCCTCTTTCAAATCACAATAATGCCAAGTATATAATTATTGTGACTGATTATTTTATAAAATGGGTCAAAGCGACTGCAACTTTGAGTTGTAATATAAGAGATGTAGCTAAGTTTTCCTTTGAAAAATATCATAACAAGGTTTGAGTGTCTATTGAATCTAATAAACAATAGACGAAACCAATTTTTGAAAAGCACAATAAAAACCTTGACAAAAAAGTTCATGATCTCCCATCACAAAAACACAGCTTACCATCCCCAAGCAAAAAACAAGGTGAAAACATTAAACAAGATGTTAAAAAAGATGCTTACAAGGATATTTAATGTTTATAGGGATGATTAGGCCACATAATTTGATCCTCTAGGATTATATAACTAACTAAAATTATGTAATGAGATTCACACCATTTCAGTTGGTTTATGGCATGGAAGTAGTAATGCCTATGGAATATATAGTTACAACCCTATGAGACACATTAATAATGTGACTTGGAGACCAGGATTTGCTTTGTGGATGACTATTTGATTTAACCTGAATGAAATAAACAATAAAAATCACAAGCTAGACACATGAAGTTGATAAACAAATTTAGAAAGGGTGGCACAATCAAACCAACAATCAAAAGAATTTCAACTGGACTAAAAAGTTTTATTATATAATAGTAGATTCAAAGCACACTTAGGAAAATTGTGTATTCAATGGAAAGGTCCATACATTATTATTGAAATTTCATATAAATGCACTATAATACTCATGTACCTTTAAGGAACCATTATACTTTGGTAGGTAAATGATTTAGGCTTATAATGTTCGACCAATGATCTATAAAGAAAACATGCAAAAAAAGAGTGAGTGTTGAGTAACATAAAGTAGTTTAAGATTTTTATTTTTATAGTTTGTTTTATTTTGTAGGTTGTAGTAGTATGTATAGAGTTTAATATCTATATTACATAAATTTAGTGTACCATAATTAAGTATCAAAACAAGAATAGGAAATAACACATTATTGAAAGAAGACAAATAGTTCAGATGGTTGTTCAAAAGAATAAGTTTTGGAAAAAATAAATGTAAAAAAAGTATGGTTAAATAGTATAGAAAAATAAATACCAAGGTAGTTAATGATGAAACACATCGAAGATTGTGACATTTCCAACATGGATAAATTTTCTCACGTGGATTTAATGCACAATAAAAGAAACTTTTAAGGAATGAAAAGGTGACACGTCACATCATCAAAAGTCATTATAGGAAACATTTAATCTATGTATTGAAAAGGTAAAGGTCACATTAAATCAACCATCACAATTCAAAGCAAGAGGATAATAACATAAAAATTAGATAAATGAATTAATGCCTACATCAGGGAAAATTTGGGGCATAGATTTATATAAAAGCTAGGGTATAAAGGGAAAATGTAATTGCAATATAAATGGAGAAATAACCTTCTCAAGATGTATATTTTAAAATCTAAAATGAGCAATAAACTTCTCAAGATCTAGTTTTATCCCTCTATTGAGCAGAGATTCCTACGCACTCACACTGCAACATAAAAAGAAATGGTAATGCATAAAATTCTAGTACCAATGTCCAATTCACATGAAAAAGAGATGGGTATTGGATTGGACATGAGATCCAAGCTAGATGACATGACCCAAAGCCTTTTCAGGTTATAGATGCAACAAACATTGAGTGGTTCCCACAACCACAAGCAAATACTTCATAGCTAGGAGTGTTTGCATTAGTTGATCAACTATGAGGATATGATGCAGAGAGATTATTATAGCCACCCACATTTGGGTAACATGATGAAGTGATGATGACCCTCTTAATCCAATACAACAAAGGAGTGATTCATCTCTCCAAGGAAGTCACCATCCACATAAACACTAACACCATGGTGTAAGCCACTGGACTACCCTTGAGAGGGAAGTTATTAGCCCCATATAAGATTAAGAGTCCCTCAATTCATGTAACATCAAGGATGCGTATAAACACAAAATTAGGGGAGTCCTAATAAATAGGTAACATATACACTTGTGTGAGTTTTGATTACATGCATCATGAATCAATACTCATAAACCACCATGGGTGCAAATCAAGCCATAAAATGGGTCATTGATATTATACACCAGATGACAAGGATTGGTGAAGACTTCAATTGGATAGAGTTTCTTACCATAGAGCTTATTTTGAATATTGAAAATGTGATATCAGGCACACTCAATCTTTTTAGTACCAATTTTTTGTACTATTCATCTATTTTACATAGTGGTAATCATTGGAGGGCTAAATTACACCACATATTAACTATTGGCCAATGAATACCTTCGCCAATATCATATGGCTATGGGATGGAAAACACTATGCATAGGTGGAAAGATTCAACTAGTGGTGGATATAAATCCAATGATTTATCCCCTCGTACCTCAGGTTCCTTGTGATGTCCTAGAATATTTGGTACCAATTATCACAATAAAAATAATTCACAATGAAATCCAAATATGCATTCATGAATTGGATAAACCACTAGTCATGCCTCTCTCATTCTTCATTAACATCAATTATGTAAAGGTAGATGTAGAAGGCAAAAAGCTTTAGTTGAAAGTTTGGTGAAATAACTATGATAAATGCTTGTTGTAGAAAATCAACCACTACTGCCAACACAACCAAAAGTGCATGCCCAACCACTATTGTAACTAGAACCATCTACTTCCTCTTCATAAGTGACTACAACCAAGAACAAAACACTAGCTCCTTGACCATCACCACCTAAAAAGAGAACTCATTATATGGCTCCATGTCTTAGTGATAAGTGGATGCCAACAATCATAGTGGAATATGACTTAGAACCATTAGGAATCATACCAGAGGAATTCTACAAATTGCTACTAGGAGATATAAAAAATGATAGCTACGATGAAGAAGAAGAAAAAGAATTTTTATTTTGGAATACATTTCCTACCTGCCAAGTATGACACCAAGTCCCTACAATTTTATTGGTGTTTATTTCCCCACATCCACTATCTATTATTATAGACACAATTGGATAAGAGGTAGAGACCAACCACAAAGCAAATTTCATTTTCTAGGAAGGATCATCTGGCTCTACCACACTGACATAAGGACCAGTCAGACAAGAGCAAGATACAATATAGACTTCCCCCTGATAAAAAACTATAAAATAAACATTATTGGAAGAGGTTGGTACACAATAAAAAAATCCCTTTAAGTTGTTGACATGCAAAATTCACACATTGGGTGCATTGATACTATCTCCAACTATTTTATAATGAATGGAAACATTCATGACAATAAAGGCAACTAAGGAAGCCAAACAAGAATAAACCACCGCTGCAACAAACCACTTTCATGCTACCTATTGTTATATTTGAGATGCACCATTTCAATTCTAGTAAAATATTTGTCTTAACTGAAACAATGGAAACATTCCTAAGTGTGAGACTTACATCGAGAATGAATATCTAGAGAAGATCTACTCCTAACTGATCTTCCCAACTACACCTAAACTAATTCTAAATCTACTTCATATATGGGAAAAGGAAGAATAATAATTGAAATAAAATAAAAATAGGGGATGTACCAAAGGTAAAATTTTCTCCTACTAGCTCCTAACTACACAAGAAAATCTCTTAGAAACTGATAATCACTACACAACCTTCACTTGGGTTTTCTCTCACACTAGTATTTTGTATGAAGGTGAAAGATCTAAAATAGATCTAGGAGGGATCAAAACAACCTTATAGAAGGCTTAAATGTAAAATTCACACCTAATATTTGCCCAAATATAATAACACACAACATATAACCTGTGAAAGAAGGTTGCTCTACATGTAAATGAGTAAAATGGACAATAACGCAAGGAAAAGTAGATTTTCACAAACAAAGACCAACAGTTCATCGACTACAGACCAAAAATAATATGTTTGAATGAAGAAAATTTAGTTACTCATTGATTTTAAGGCATAAAAATCAAGAAAATTATAGTAGCTCACAAGAGTACAAACTACTTTTATAGTAGTAGGACTGGAAGATAAAATCTCAACACAATTACTAAGATAAAATTGATAGTTTTCTATGAAAATTTGGGTAGAGTCCATTTGTCTCAAATATTCCCCCATTTTACAAATAAAAATTGGGTTTACATAGACAATTTTAGACTTAGGGGCATTCAATTCACCTAGCTTTAGATGATTGGGAGAATCAGATTTGAGACTCCCATTTCAAGACTCTCCTCATTGCCAATCTCTAATAGATCCTCTGCCATTACTTAGGTTAGCTCAGAAGTGACATTATCTTGTATTGGAAGCTATTTTCAAATAATTATTCTCTTGGGAGTACTCCTAATCATGCCTAAGGCAACCTCTCTTACAATATTTCCTAGGTCACTAAGTCTCTCACTACCAGTTATTACTTTTGTAGACTTGCCACATCTCAAATCTTGCAGGTTTGACACTCAATTGAGTGGTTGGAGTGGCTTCCTAACCTAACCTTTGAAAAAACTTGGGATAGCCTTCTTAAATATGCATATCCTTCTAGGTATGTTACATCCTGATTTCATGCTAATCAAACTTACTTGATTATTCATGGATATTTATAGTTGGTAATTTGACTTGGTTATTATTAATTAAGCTATGAGTTATATGTTTTTATGGGACAATTGAATATTATTTAAATGATTACATGATTTTATTTCTATGATTTTATTTATATGGTATATTCTTACATTATGATCATGTTGAATTATAATTTCAAGCAGTATTTTATGAGATACATGTCATGGTGTTATGGACTAACTACCTGCTTGTTGTGAGTTGGACACAAGAGAAATTCATCCCTTGGAGCATGACAGAGGGAGAATATCATTGAAGATGGTGACATAGATGGACTTACTGGGGGATGATAGAGGAATGGATAGACTCCTACACACACCACATTAGATAGTATATATTATATGCATTGTTTGAATGGTTAGCGTAGTATGTTTTTGGATGCTTTTTGCATTCAGATAAATGTTTATGCATACTAATTATGTGTTATATTAGTTAATGATGATGTGGAATTAATCTTGTGTGTTTGTGTTATGTAGTGTTAATGTGTTCATAATTACTAATGTATTTAAAAATGTAAATTTGCATGAATTGTGTTGGTACTATTGTATGTGGACTAACCAGTTTGTCTTAGAAATGGTTGAGGACATTAGTTGGTTATCCATATGATATTATAAATATCATTATGTGACTTACATTAGTAATATTTTTATAAAGTCATTATTTATATTAAATAGTTATTTATTATTAACTATAAAACATAGAAATAAGAAATAAAAACAATTAAAAATAAATAATCAAAATAAAATAAGGTAAGTGTTTTACATGAATAAAATAGAAAAATAAAAATTAGGGAATTAAAATAAATAAAACAAATTAGAAAGAGTATATTTAAGAAAAAGATAGATTTAAAGAAAAAGGAAATTCTCATTCAATGTACAAGAAGAGTGGAAAAAAAAGTGCCATATTCTTGAAGAAAGGAAAAAGATAAAAGGAGGGCGCATTTGGAAAGAGGAGAGAATAGAGAAAAGAAGAAAGTGGAGAAGGAGCCGAGCAAGGAAGAAGAGATTGGAACAAAGCAGTAGGAAAGAAAGGCATAGCCCAGCTGGTTCCATCCAGATGCCATCAAGGAGGTTGGTGATGTTATTAAAATATTATATGAATATTTGTGTGTGATATATATACTATAATTTAAAACCTGTTATATTTTGTATTTTGGTTTGTTGGCATAAATATGATCAACTATACTTAGATCTAATATAAAAATATAATATACTATGATGATATATCTAATATCCACAACTTCAATATATAAATATGATGAATTGTACTTAAAGCCATGAAAGTTATGTTTTGTTTCATAATATGATGATGTTGTTTCATCTTATTTATGTTGTTACTTAAATATGATTGAAAGTATGTTATAATAAGTTTCTAGATATATACAGTGTAGAGTGGCAGGCTAATGTTCAGGTCAGTAAACTCAGGTCTGAAATGTTTTATTTCTATGTTCTAACTTTTAGAGTTTCTCTTTTATATACTACGGTCTATACTGTATATATATATATATATATATATATATATATATATATATATATATATATATATATATATACACACACACATAATCATATAGTATATATGTAATGAATATTAAAAAACAAGGAATATACAATATATAATATGGATAGGCAACAATGATCTATAAGAGTTAGGCTAACATAGTAAAATATAACATGTGCATCAACGATCATAATATAAACAAAAATGATCATTATATAAAACATGTTAAATGGAACTATGATATAATACATATCCATTCTGAATATATTAATTCAATCTTAATTCTCTATGGATACTGTTAATACCGTTAATGATGTTTAGTGAAATTTATACGAAAGTGAATGGAGAATCATGTGAATATACTATTTAAATAGTTATCCAATCTACATATACAATGATATGTGTATGAGTCAAATGGATAGACGTGGTGAGTCATAGGTGTAACAATAAATATATTATGTATCATAGTAAGGATGTTTTATATTAAATGGATCCTAGGCACGTCTATGGCAACTTGATAGTTAAATAAATCAATCATAATATAAACAACAACGATCATTATATGGGTTGGATATGTGCATAATGAATAATATGTAGAATTATACTCTTTATAAACAATGATTTAGGCTAACATAGTAATCTTAGGGATGGGGTTATGAGTTATTTGATATATATATTACATGACATGAAAATCTTGGTCATCATTATAAATCTATAATATATATATATATGTGTGTGTGTGTGTGTGTGTGTGTGTCTATATATATATATACATACACATATATATATATGTGTGTGTGTGTATATATATATATATATACATATATACATATATACATATATACATATATACATATATATATATATATATATATATACATATATACACATATATATACATATATACACATATATATACATACATACATACATATATATATATATATATATATATATATATATATATATATATATATATATACCATTTGTGATTTATATATATATATACCATTTGTGATTTATATAAGTTTCATGGGTTATGAGTTATTTATTATATGTTAAATATTGACTCGTGTTCCATTATATATTTCATGGTATAGTGCATAACTTACCGCTATTAAGTACTTAACCAAGGGATGGGGTTGTTTGAACATGCATTTTATCACTAATTTAGGTTAACATGCTTTAACTAGGGGTCCATGTAATAGATTCACTTAAATCCTCTATATATACAATGATATTATATATAGATGTCTATTGCAGCCATATCTAAAATAGTCCACATATTGTTTACTTACACATGGACATGTAATATGTCTATCTAGATATTTAGGTATTATTATAAGAATGTAATAAATATTGGAGTACTGGGTCATGTGCCTATGTCTATAGTTCTATTGATTGTTAAAACTATAATGTTGGAACTTCTCATGTGGAGTTAATGAATACAAAGAACTCATGGATGAATTTCATCATGTGTCAAGTGCATTTTTATTACTTGGAAAGAAGTGTGTTATGATAATCCTTTCCATACTAAACACATTATTAATCATCATGAGTAAAAATATATTCTAATCTATGTCAGGCAAATCGATGAGTTATGAATATAATCATTTAGTAGATTGAGATGTGATTACATATCTTTTATATATCTTGTGAACCATAGTCATATGATGACCATGCTTGAGAATGGGTGTACATGGATATGGATGTACATGGATGAACATGGATATAGTGAGATGAATATTAATATATAGCTTATTAATAGGGATATTGCTAATAACGGTATAAACAATAACAAATTAACATTTCTGTTGTAACATTATGATATCACCGTACTTATGATTCACTAATGTTATATCCAATATTGATATAAATATAAGAACTAAGTATATATTGACATTCAAACTATGAAGAAATATATATACCTAAGCTTTGAGGAGGCTAAATCTATGTTTTCGCTATGTTTTGAATTCTATGTAGAGATTAAGTAATGTATCTGAAGCACAATAGTTTTGTATGGACAAGTTGATAAAGTCAAAATCATAGCAACACAAAGATAAATACATAGAATATTGTAGAATAAAAACACATAAAGAAAACCTAGTGAATGCCTTATATGATGAATTTAAACTATACGTTGATTTGTTTTATTTTAAGAACTAACAATAAATAACGAGAGCAAAATATTGATTATAGTACTCAGTTTATATCTTGATGATTTTAGGGATGTAATGATTGTGGAAATCTTATAAAGACCTTGATTAAAGTTATAAATGACTATTAGTATATATACATATAGTATTGAAAATTGGTGTATAGTACATATTATGAGTATATTACTATGTACAAGTGTTTAGACATATATAACATATAATAGTGCATCGTGATGTGTGATTATAAGTTATAGTAGTATAGAGTTTAAACATATGATATACTTGGTTGGTATAATTTGTACTTTCTTGCTTATTATTTAGGATTATGAGACATTTGATTCTTGAAATTGTAAGACTAGTTGTTTGAAATTGAGTAGTTATGCTCATGAACAATAAACTATGAAATTATGGGATGTCATAGAGTGTATTATATTTGAAAACTACTTACAGGAATTAGAAAATGGTAGTCTAAATGTATGTTATACTTTGGTGGTATAAACTATATTTATTTGATTATTATTTACTTGATAAATAATATTGTAGATATTCATTTATATGTTTGATGGATTAAATGTATATATTTGATTATTCTTGTGCTTAGCATATTTTGTGATTGCTATTAGAAAGTAATAAGTATGAATGTATTGGTTATATTTATGTTAACCAAATATCACATTACTTTTACTAAGTAGTGATACGAACTTCACTAGCTTATTAGCATCACAATGTGAGATGAAGGTTATCCGATCAAGTGGTGTGTATGAAATTGACTGATCCTAGAGATCAATAACTATTGAAAACTTTGAACAAAGTAATATTAGTTATACATTGCCATTTCATGTGTATGATTTACATGTTTATATAATATCTTGTTATAATGGATTTATTTATGGTACACGACATGCTCTTAGAAATCATACAACACACTGGTACTAGTTTGTCTCTATGGATTCTCACACCATCACTATCTACTCATCTATGAAGGGAGGGCCATTCCCTAATGAGGGATTATGCATGGGATTTATGGTCTATGGTTGGTGTGGAAAAGTTCTCAAATGATGCTCTCCCTCCCCATAATAGTACTTATTTGGAGATGAAGCTTGAGATTGCCATAAATACTAGAGTCTAGGGAACTCATGTTCTGTAAAGATTTGTATCTTGTACCTTGTACATTACATTATATTTATTATTATTAAGACATTATCCTTGATGAGATGTAATTATTTACTTATCTATACTTTGGCAACAATGGCTCTATCATTATACCAACCGTGGCTAGATATTTGTAATTACTTTCCATATTTGGTTACGATATGTTTCATATGTTGATAGTGATCAGTGACTGTTAGAAGTCATGTGTTTAATTATAGTTATCATACTTATAGTATTATATCTGGATCATTAATTAGATTTTCATGGTGAATTCTAATGAAATAATACATTGATTAAATAAAATAAAAAATATCACATTTTGTTAAGTCAAACCCAACATGGTTGTTACAAAGTAGCTGATTGCATTTTGTTTGTTCACTTCATTGACATCCAACTACTAAGGTGGTTGGAATCAACTCTCTAGTGTGTGTAATTCTCTATGGAATCTCTAAAAATTGCCAAGTGGTGATTGGGGATGTCAGAAGGATGTTGGCATTCAATCCAGCTTGGTCGTTTCCCTCTTTAACATACGAGAAATCAGATTAAGTGAATCACCATGAAGATTTAGGAATGATAAATGGTTGAGTTCGAAGGTGGGATTCACATCTTCCCAAGAAAATGTTCTCTTTCGACTAAAAATCATATTTTCAGGAGGACTTCAATCACTTCTTGGCCAATCAACAAACTACCTTGATTAATACGTGCTCTAGAAGTTCAGTGTTTACCACCTCTTCACTTCATAGCTTGACACATCACCTTTTGTTGAATCTAGTTTACACTTGGGGAAAGTGTTGACTCAGATGCCATTTGTTGCCTTATAGACTTCCTTTGCCACTATGCCACATGTTAATACCTCATTTGTCATTACATTATTGAATGGGCCAGGTATGATGTCTTCATGATAGGTAGGTGTTTATTAATTTTAATTCATTACATCAATGATGTCCCCTAAGGACACGTGGAAGTCAATCAGGTTTTCCACCCTCATGCACCTTTACTCAAATTTAGGTCTTCTTAACTTTTGCTGATGAGTGATCATGCAATAATCATGATAACTACTTGTGTGAAAGTGTGAGTTCTCCCTCTTTGCATCTTTTGGCATCACACATTTGTTGGCACGACTACTCTTGCCTTTACTCTTGGTGAGTTTACACCAAAGTTACAATAACTCTTCACACAAAAAATGTGAATACCAAACTTTCCTATAGGTGCAAAGTCTTTGATTTCTTATTCTTGGATTTATCCTCTTATAGAGCTTTGGCTTGGCTAATATGAAGATTTTATAAACTTTAACTATGACTCAAATCTTGTATTTGATTTATGATTTAGACCCTCAAGCTGAAAATGGAGTCCTAGAAGCAAGGTGACTCGAGAGTCAACATTTTGGCGACATATATAGGCTGATTTTTTACTAAGCAAGTACCTAATGGCATTTAAAGCAATCCATCAAGCACGGAGTCATTAACACTTTAATAAGAGATTCCCCACTTTTATTTGAAGCTCCTTTTGAAATCATGGATTTATTCAGGCACACCTATCATTACTACTTTATGCATGCATGATCATCACCTTGAACAACTCTTTGAAGAAAACATGTCATGGAAGAGTCCCACTTTTGGTTGTCTATGTGTACTTCCGTATAATAAAAGCTTTTTAGGAACATAGTACTATTACAATAATTATCTCCGAAGAATAACATGTTTCTTCATGACAAACATACACTTGTTTTTTACCTTGAAACCACAGAATAAATAAAACCAAAGAAAAGAAGAACAAAATGAAAACAAAAACAAACTATAGGGGTGTCAAAATACACTTGAAAGAATTGAAACAACTACACTACTATGTACAAAGTTTGAAAACCTTCTTGACCTCAAAAACAAAGTTTTAGGATTATATTGATTGGGATGGGAAACATTTATTCATTCAACTTTGAGATATAAAAATCATTGGTGTTCTTGCGACCAATGATGAGGTATGACCCACTCTAAAGAGCATCAAACTTAGCGTGTCTTCCTAATTTTTCCCTATCCTCATCCTACTTCAGGACTAGGTCTCCTTATAATGTTCTGGTGACTGACTTCTTGTTAAAAGTTATCTTCACTTATGTTTGGTGTGACTCTAAACAATTTATTCTTCACTTCTTCTAATTCCATCAAGTGAGCTAGTTTAAACTGTTAAGACATCATCCTCAAGTAACTCTAGCTAGTGTGCGATTTCTAATGATGGTAATTCAAGTGACATGAACAATCTTGCTTCTTTTCCATAGACAAGCATGAAAAAGGCATTCCCTATTATTTTCTTAGGTGTTATCCTATCTACCCATAGGGTTGTCCTTGAATTTTTGTGCCATGTTATTTGATTCTCCTTCATTATTCTCTTAATGATATAGATCATGTATTTTTTGTAGACTCACCCAAGACATTACATTGGGCATAGAAATTTGATGAAGTGCTCAAATGGATGCCCTACTTGACTACCCATTAAGTTATCCTTATGTCTACAAAAACTTTGGCATTGTTAGATACTATTGTAGAAGGTAATCCAAATCTAGTAACAAGACCTTTATAAAAGTCCAACACATAAGTCTCATTTACTTCCTTGAGTGCCACTACTTCTATTAATTTGGTTTATTAAATAGTAGCTATCAACACCCACTTGTGTCCAACACTTGAGGGAGGATTAATCATGCCAATAAAATCAAGACCCCAATAAATTAAATGTTGATAAACTTGTATAGGGGAAGGGTAACTAACCTTTGTTTACCCACAAAATAAACACACTTATTACAATTCCTTACCCATTTATGAGCATCATTGAACAAAGTTGGCCAATAATATCCTGCTCTCATAACCTTAACAAAAATGGTCCTCGATGAATAGTGACCTCTTGATAACCCATCATAGAACTATTTAAGGATCTTATCAACTTGATCCATCTCTACACATCTCAAGAAGATTCCATTAATGTCTTTTCTAAATAACACATCACCAACCAATACATATGAAATGGCTTGTAATATAAAATGCCTCCTCTTGTTATTATCTAGCCCTTGTGGATATTCACCTACTTAGAGAAAGGTCTTCATGATTTGATTCCAACTCCCTAGTCTTTAAGAATTATTTGATTGGTCTTCTTTGAATGCATAAACCTCCTTCTTATTAGCTCCTAAGTATGATACAAGTTATTCACATAGGTCTTTCCTTCTCAATAACTTAGTGACTTTGATATCTACACAAAATACATTACCATAGTGATCTAACCAGCTCATTTTTCATTAAGGTCTTTGCTCAAAATAAACTCCTTGACACTATGATGTGAAACCATTAACTGAATTTTATTATTTGAAAGTATGTGTCAAAATTTATTAAGATACCTAATGACTATAATTATGTGTTTCTAAATAAAGTTATACCTTATTTCATAATCATTGAGGCTTTCACTAAAGAAAGCTATGGGTTACTCCAAGTGTTGCTCTAAGCGGTTACCATTTTGTTGCACTAGTATAGTTGAGATGCTTTCACCTCCAATAAAGGCATAAAGGTTAAAATTCTTGTCATAATCAGGGTCCACCAGAGTTGGAGTTTGTGTAATGGCTTGCTTAATGGTCTCAACACTACTCTTATCTTCTTTAGACCAACTAAAAGTAAGGTCCTTCAACATAGATGTAGTGGGTTTGAATGAGGTTGAAAAGTTTGGTATGAATCTCCTTATAAAAACAATTTTCCCTAAGAAACTTTGGAGACCCTTCTTGTGTCTTAGAAGAGAGAGAGACAAGATAACTTCCACTCTTTTTGGATTAATGTTCAACCCTATTTTAGAGATAATGTGGCCCAAAATCTTACCTTCATGAATAAAAAAATGCATTCATTGGGATTAAGAGACACTCTAAACTGTTTACACTTATCAAAAATCTGCTCAAGATGGCTCAAGTGATCATTAATATGATTGGATATGACTATAACACCATCTAAGTAAACTAGGACCATGTCATTCATTAATCCTTGGAAGTCCATGCCCATTGCCCTTTGAAAATTTGCACCAACATTGGTCAACCCAAAAGGCATTTTTTTAAAAGAAAAAGTTCCCCACTTAGTAGTGAATGTTGTCTTGTATTGATTTGATTCTTGCACTTAGATCTGATTGTATCTTGAATATCCATCTAGGAGGGAAAAGCGTTCTAAGCTAACCACAATTTACATGATTTAATCTAAAGATGAGAGTGGGAAATTATCTTTGATGGAAGCCATGTTAAGGTCCCTAAAGTCTACATAAAGCCTTATCTCTCCATTCTTTTTTCTAACTAGCACTAGGTTTTCTACCCATGAGGAGTGTTTGATTGGGAAGATGATGTTGGCTTTAATAATCTTTGTTATCTCTTTTCTCATTAAGGGTTCTATCTTTAGGTTTATATGCCTCTATTTTTGTGTAATAATCTTTGTATTAGGATTTAACTCTATAGTATGTTGAGCCAAAGATGGATGAAAAGCCATGAGATAGTGGTAACTCCAAGCAAAGACATCATCATACTTCCTACAAAGTTCAATGATTTTTTATTTTTATAAATGGATACATACCTTTCCCAACTTGATGAGCTTATCTTTGAAGATGGTGATTCATTCATAGTCTTCCTTTTTGATATACATGTTCATTTTATCAGCTTTTAATTGATCATAAATATTGAAGATACTCTCTACAGTGACTAGGCCCTTAGGCAACTTGTTTATCTTCAGTTACATAGTCTGATTCTTATATTGTTCTTATAGTTTGGTCTAATTTTTAGTAGAGAACTTAGCCTCCTAGAAAAAGTTGAAAATTTGTTGGTCACTATCAAATACTTGCCATCTTACAAGATTATCTTGAATAAAAAGACTCACTAATATCTTCACATGCTGGATTTTGTCATTCATGAAATCATTTGGAAAGTCATATTGAGCTCCAATGGCTACCAACCTATTAACATGTTTATTCTACATTATAAGGACTACCTAAATGTTGAAAGCCTAGAAATATTCTTTTGAGTCCCATACTTTGTGCCCGTATGCTCTCAAAATATTTTTCTTAGCTACACTTTAGCCTCTAACTTGATGTATGACCAGTTTAGAGTCACCATACACTTGAAAATACTTGATTCCCCTCTTGCTTCCAAATTATAGAACTTGGACAAAAGCTTCATATTCAACTAAGTTGTTAGTATAGCTAAAATATAGTCTAAAAGAGAAAAAACACCTCCCTTTTTAAGGTGAGACCAACATCACTCCAACACCTTCACCATGTCATCTCCTTGAACCATCAAAGAATAGCTGCCACATACCTTGTGCTTCTTCGTCAAGTTTCATAAGATTAAGGATAATAAAATTGTCTTTGTGCATACAATAAGTTCCAAGTCTTGTTTGATAAATATGTGCTTAGGGATCAAAATCATAATGCTTTTTTCCCCATTCATCAAGTAGAATGTCTGGAATTTCTTCCAAAGGTATGATAGCCTTGCAATCTTGGTTATCCTCCTCTTGATCTTGCAAAATTCAGTTCAACCTAGCAACTTGGGGTGTATAGGGCTCAACACAGTCTTTGGAAATAGGTTTGGACTTTATTGTGACTTTGGTACCATATTTGGTCCTAAAAAGGAGGTGAGACCAATTTGAAGATAAGTAACCTCCTATCTTCACAATGAAATCCCTAGACAAACACATTGCAAAGTATGGTGGCAAGTCTATGAGTGCAACATCTTAGAAGATAAAAAATCTTAGACATGTATGAAGTGTGAGACTCAAACCCTCAATGGTTCATATGGTCCTAATAGTAGTACCATTTATTTGGACAAATGTTTTATTAACAAGTGCATACTTTGGGCCTAGTATATCAACAAATTTCTTAGGCATCATTGAGGTACTGACACCTGAATCTATCATGTAATTATGCACAAGATAATCACCTATGATTAAGGAAATGTAAAAAGGAGATGGTTTGACATTCTTAGTGATATATTATTTATTATGTTGGCATAGGGTAGTATGACTAGTTGATATATTTCCTAGTGGTTCACCTTCATTATTGAGGCTCTTGAGAGCCTCTTATCACATCTAGTTTTTCCAATATGAATAATTAAGCATTAATTAGTGGACTATGTAGTGATTATTTATAGATCTGATATGTATTATTTAGTTATATTGTGTTACTATCTATTGTGATAGTGCTTTGTGATTAATGTCTATATTGATAGTTATTGCTTATGATTAGTATTCTATATAAATAGGTGGACTAATTTCATGTTCGGATATTATTACTCAATAGTTTATGATTATTTTTTGATTATACCATGATGTGGGATAAAAACCCTTTTGTGTTTAATGAGGTGAATACAAGATCAATCTACCCTCTAGTCTACTATGGATGGAAAGTATCAACGGAGAAAGCAAAGTAGATGGTGACACTTTGGGCAGAGAGAATATAAACAAAGACCCCACACACACCATAATTAGTTGATCCATGATATTGATATAGGATTTTTAATACTATTTTATGTCATTAATTATTTGCATTCATATTTGATTCATTCATATCTGTTAGTCTTTGTTGTGTTGACATATTTTCATTTCATGATAGTTAGAGAATGGATACATTATATGGATGGATTATTCTATTAATGGCTTTACTATGTGCAAGGGTGAATATTTAAGGTTCTTGACTATTGGTTTTGTTTATACTTGGTCTTACATGAATAACATAGCTTAGTCTACTGTTGATTTGGTGTAGTGGAATCTTAGTGTACTTGTTTGAGTAAATAAATTTGGAGGCTAGACTTAAAACCTAACCTAGACTAAAGAGTCCAAAAATGACTATGAATGCATAGTCTAAAACTTATAAAATAAAAGGGATTAATATTAAAACCCATGTTTGATTTTAATTCATGGAAAAACTTGTGAAAAAACCCTATTAGGTTGGAATATTCTTTGAACCTTATTAAATTTAAAACTTGGCATATTCGAAGTCATAGGAAAAAAGGAAGGTTCTTGAATGTATTTAGGGATTTCATGATTTTGTTGTCATTGGGTTCATTGACATAAAAGCTTGGAAAATATTATAATTATGCATGAAATTGATTTGGGTTTTATTTTGGTTGTATGAATTGGTAGTCAAAGGTTTTGTTGAGGGAATCATGTCATAATCTAGGCATTTCGGACCACAAGTTAAGTGGAAATGGGAGAGTGGTGCTTGAGGAAGGGAGTTTCATGATGAACAACAAACATTTTCTTCACTAGGAAACATGGTTGGACATGCAAAAAAAGTTTAAATGACAAAAAAAGAACAAGAGAAGAAAAGAAAGAAAATAGGTTAGAGAACATGGGGAAAAAGAGGAACTTGGCATTCTTTGGTGAGAAAAGGGTTTCTGGTCATTGCATTGGTCCTCAACAAGGAAAAAGATTCATAATTTTCTAGGTTGGTTAACTTTATTGTTTTAAAAATTTATTGGTAAAGTAAAGATGAATAAATAAATATAACATTTGTACTATTTCTTGTTTGGGATTATTGGGATTTTGTAATGATAATTTTATTAGAACTTAAAAACCCTAGTTTTTAGTGCCATTAACCCAGAAATGGAAACGGTTCCATTTCTAGGCCTATAGGACTAATGGTTGAAACCATATATAAAGAATGCTGAGCTAGTTCATCATTTAGTCTTGAGGTTTTTATTTGAGTTATTATCTGATGGACCATAGTTTGAACAACTTCATTACCACTTGTAGGTTTATGAGAAAATCTGAGTTTTTACATAAACATGTATAATTTTGACCCATTTGTGGCTTCTGGACTAACCCTAGTTTGGGTGATAGAAATTTGAGGAATATTTTAATAATATAGAAGTATAAATGTATATATATATATATATATATATATATATAAATGACTCTATTCATATTTATTTATAAATATATACATTTATATATGTCAAAACACTAAAAGCCCTGTGCAACTATATAGTCTTTTTGGGCCAAAATAGTAATTAAGTATATAGAATTTTTGTATGATTATATGGATTTGTAAATATAGTTGAAATAGGGAAAATACAAATTATCCATATAGTCGATTTGGTCTACACACACACACACACACACACACACACACACACACACACACACACACACACACACACACACACACACACACACACACACACACACACACACACACACACACACACACACACACACACACACACACACACAACTATGCAGGAAATCTACTTGGCATATACCCTTGGAATACCTTCTTTCGAGAGATGTAGGTAATAGGGAAATTAATTATACCTATATGAGTTTATTTAGATAAAAACATTTTCATAATATTACTATTTTTGTGATATCCTAGTTTTGGGAAAGTTAAGTTATATTAGTGTATACATTCTTTTTGCCTACTGATATGGTGAGGTTGAAGAGATTTGATGAGATATACTACAAAATAATTAATCCAATAGAATATTAAGCTTGAGTTTATAATTAATTCATTCATAAGTTAGCTGTCAGTTATTCTAATGGATGATCATATAGTTAATTGGATACTTACATGAAAATATAATAGTAAATTATTAGGCTTAATAGTCGAAATTTGAAATGTCATTTCAATAGTATGCTAATGAACATATGATTATAAATCTATGAAAGAGGAAAAGAGTATAATATTTTATATAAGGTAAGTATAAATAATAACTTTAGACTTATCCTTATTTAAAACATTTTAAAATTAAGTTTAGATGACTAGTTTATTTGAAAACCATATAGGTTGAGTAGCATAGAGGCAGTTATAAATATAAAAACATATGCTAGATGTCCATTCAAATACCAATGGTCACATAGACATGAGAGTTATATGGTATTTATATGTAGTTCATATATAATTTTTTTAAATATGAGTCAAATAAAAAGGGATTCGTGGATCTAAATATGCATGTAAATGTATGACAAGGAAATTGCCCTTGAGATATATATGGAAAATCGAAAAAGGGTAGATTCAAAAATATTAGTGATCATTCTTAGAACCTTATAAAACTTGGGATGGATTTTGTTATATGGAAGGAAAACAATCTTGATGTAAAGTGTATGAATTAAAAAATAAAATCTAATTTGTCATATAGTTCCAATCTGAGTAAAGATTCATTCCTAGCAAAATGTGGATTGAATACAGGATATAAAGAGGAAAGTTTTGTGTGTTATATTTAAATAAGGTTGTTTGTCTATAAAATTTATAGGGATAAATAACAACCTTATGTATCTTATGTATACATATGAAAATATGGTAAATATGGTAATGGTCCTTATTTATATGTAAAGAACGAGCAAAGTTGGATAGTCATAAGCAGGTTAAGACCTTATAATTTGAGTTATACCCTTATACTAAAACAAAATTAAACATGTATATGGGTATGATATAAAAATGAAGTTTATAAAGTCAATAATGATATGAGTTATCACCAAGTTCATGGGTTACCATGTTGACTGATTATTGTTGACAACTATATATGCTTTAAATAAGAATTATGATTAAGGGATAGTTTACGAAGGGGATTTATAAGGTTATGATTCTCATTCTAAGTCTCTTATACATATCTATCCTTGAAAATAGCTAACTTGTTTAACACATGCTTTTCATTTTTATAATTGAGGGAATGATGGGATTACACACTAAGATTGCTTTTCTGGAGTCATGAGATTTTTATGTAACAAATAAAAAAGGTTCAAGGAGGAAAAATTGAAAAAAAAAATACTAGTTAAGCTTAGATACATTATATTATTAATGGAGCTTTATTCTCTGGTACATACATACACCCACCCAGCCACCCACACACACACACACACACACACACACACACGAGAATGGTATTTTGATATGAAATATATATGACGTTTTAGATTATTTATAAACACATGCACACAAATGGATGGAGTAAAATCCATCGAAAGAATCTATGTATATCACTCTTAGATTGAGGGAATGGAAAATAATGTGATTGTTGATGCAAATTTCTATACTTTTCTTATTATAAGTATCAGAGTTATTGCGGGTTAGAATATGTGGTTGTATAATGATTTAATTATGAATAATTATTGGCATGTTTTTAAAGATGACTGATGATAGCTATAAGAGGGTATCATCTTGTAATTCATATTCTACCCTTAGACATCATCCTTTTGGATTCATTCATTAGCTGGTTATGGTAAATCTATTGATTTTATGTAAAAAAATTGAGTTATGGTATTGTACCATGATATGATCACGTAAGATTATTTAAGTTAAGTGTTCATGTGTGTGTGTGTGTGTAACTCTAGTTTACATGTGCATGTCGATATCATGACAGATAAAGGAATAGATTTCCATTTCTATATGAATGATGCATGTATTAGTAGACTTACAACACATAGGTTCTTGTTCCCTTCTCAATACTCACATTGTTATCATCTACCTATCCATGAAGGGAGGGGCATTCCCTAGTTGGGAGATTGTGTGAGGGATCTATGGTCTGTGGTTGGCGTGGAAAAATATTCTGATGATGATCTCCCTTCCCAACAGTTGCCAACCAATAAAGAATCTCACTCATGGCTTGATATTAATTGAATGAGCTTCTTTGATGCTCACATGTTATATCAAACATTGTACTATTTGTATTTTGATATTCAATACTATAAATATGCAAGCTGACATGGAATTTTGATTTTAGCAATTGGTTATCTTTTTAAAATTAATATGGAATTTTGATTTTCTTATTTGGTTGTATATTATTCCAAACTCTAATTAATGTTTTATAGTAGTGACTGTACTTATATTATAAGTTAATATATGATTTAAATATGTATTTGGGATGTTATGATTAGTTTTATATACCATGTTGTTTTAATCTATTTAATATGTAAATGGATCAAAGTAATAACCATTAGGTTAATGGTAACTAAATACATTTGTTACTATATACATTTAGTTAGTAAAAAATAACATATTAATTTATAATGGAATGAGTTAATTAAAAAAAATAGTTAACTTTGAGTTAACCCAGTTGGGTCTTAACATTGTGGTATTAGAGCTATATGATCAACACTTGACCTATTGTGCTCATTTACGAGTCTGTGATGGATATTGTAACAAAAACCCTTATTGAGATGGATCTTAGTTTGGATAACTAAGTAGTGTGAAATGGACCAAGAGTCTTATGGAATCACACATGTTTCCACTCGGAAGTTATTACGTATAAAAGAATCATTTTTTAGTATTCTTTTTACCTTGGGAGAAGGATGGGTAATACTATGTGGATAGTTTTAATTAGAAAATATGTGGTATTTAAGATATATTGGCACCAAGTAGGTGTAATTAGAAACTCTACTAGAGTGATGACTATGCAACATTATTACCACTTATAGTGGGTTTCTTAAATAATCTAAGGATGTAGATCTAAAAAGTTGATATGAAGTTGTTTTCTTCATCACTAGAAGGTTAGAGTATACCCTCTCGTAAGTATAATATCCTTATGCTTTAATAATATATTTATATGTTGGTTATTAAAAATAAATAATTTGTCATTTATTATGTTATCCAAGCTATGGATAATGTTTAACAATTCAAGTAACCTTTCTATTTCATGTGTGGATCTATGTAACCTTTGTGAATAATACAAGTTGTGGAAATGCATGTGTGGTCTAATGACATTAGGTACCATATGAATGCAATGTGCAAGTTGTAATGCTATAACTTAATTTATATTTTGTATTTTAGACTAACTTAAGTAGGGATAAGGAATATAATGCAATGATTACACACCTTCGAATCTTGAGTATTGTTAGCATTGAGTTAGTATAAATATTATGAGAACTTACTTTTTCATTGTTACACATACTCATGATATGAGTATGCTTATGGATTTTGTAACTTGTAAACTAGTTTTTATTAAAAAAATATAGTATAATAGTACAAATAAATATCTTTTTTGAAATTGGTACTTAATGAATAATTGTTAATTCTAAGGCTAAGTATTGCAGTGAGGCATACTTAAGGAAACTTATAACAGTATAATACATAAGTTTTTTACACACACAAAAAAATGTATGCATATATTAGTTGTTATTTTCATTTGGATTTATTGTGCTTAAAAAAAATCCCATAATGTTGACTTATAAAATCATGTTTTAAAACAAAGGAAAATTTTGATGTATTTTATGTACAATTACTTATTATGCATGATTGGTTCATAAATATTTATATAGGATGATATTTGTAGTAGAGAGTATGGGTGCGTGTGGCCAAAGTAATGTTATAACTATACACATTATCTATCCACAAGTACTTTCTAGTTTACATGCATGTATGTGCTGTCATATTAAACAATGGATGTATTCCATGGTCTATATGATGACTGCATGTGATAGTGATCATACAACACATTATTTTGATATATGCATCTATCCATTTGGTAATGGAAGAATCACTCTTATTAAGGATATAAGTAGTGAATCACCACCCATATGGAGGTGATGTAGAAGAATTAAAGGTCATAGTAATGACTTTCCATAGCAACAACTTATCAAAACTAAAAACTAGTTGCATACTCATAGCTATTGAGATCCGATTACTCTTTGAATCAATAAGCATTAGATATATTAATCAGTAATATCTAATAATGTTAATTTCATTAGTAAAAAAGGGGCTATATCATTACTAGCTCAACATTTTAGGTGATTGAATGTAATTCTAAGAAATTCCTTGCTTAATAACTTCTGTTGAAATTTTGTTGTAGTTTTGCTAAAAAAGGCACAATGTGAGCCTTAAGGTAATTGGTGTAAAATATAATGACCTTACTCTTGTAATATTTATAAAAATTAAATATGAGTTTATCTCATATTGGTAAGAAAATTAAACCTTTATACTAGGTTGAAAATAAATCATTTAATAACCTTAAAAAAATACAGATTGGAAGTGGTATGGTAAGATATCTATTACTATTATTTAATATATGTTGTTATTATATGCCTAATTTTTTGGGTAAAATAAGGAAATACAAGTAACTAGTAGATAATAAAGTGTGGTATCTCCTTTGGGATTGAATGTCTAAAACAATGGTCAAAATTATAGTGAGTGATAGTTAGAAGTTCTCTCCTAATTATGTAAGCAATATATTGATGGATATATTAAAAGAGACTATATGTTCTAACTTGTGCTTGATAATTTATGTTCTCCTTTGTGATAATTTTTTTTTGATGATTGTGTGATGTGTTCATATAATAGAAACATGAAACTATGAAAATGTATTTCGTCCTTGTAAAACTCTAGTATTGTTAGGGATATCACTGTTACAATTAGATAGTGTTAAAACACTTAAGTCAAACAATTAGATGACTTTAGTAGTAGGTAATGGGATTCATTTAGATGATATGTAGATCAAATCATATAGATGTTCTATTAAATAATAGATACCAAATATCATAATATCTAAGTGATCTATAGCTCAGAGAAAGAGATCCAGTGGGATATCTATATTTGTAGGTATGGAGATGTGATATAAAGATATGGCTCAAAGATATTTATCCATGGGAACAATATTCTTAAAAAATGACTACATGATCTTAAAGATTGTTTATGCTATTTTCATCATTTAATTTAAATAATCTTCTTGTTGAGCTTTATTTTATTTGAGAACTTTTGTTTGAAATAAGTGTCATCAGGATGATGACAAACTTTAGCGGGGAAGGATGCCACATCTACTTTTCCCTCTATGACAAATTAAGCATTAATTAATAGATTATGTAGTGATTGTGTATAGATCTGATATGTAGTCTTTAGTTGGATTGTGTTACTATTTATTGTGACAATGCTTTTTTATTAATATCTATATTGATAACTATTGCTCATGATTGGTATTTTGTTGAACAGGTGGACTGATTTCATGTTCAACTATTATTACTTGATAGTTTATGATTATTTTTTGATTATAACATGATGTGGGATAAATTTCCTTTTGTCTTTATTGAGGTGAATGTAGGATCAGTCTACCTTGCAGACTACTATAGAGGGAGAGTATCATCAGAGAGGGCAGAGCATATGGTGACACTGTGGGTAGAGAGAACAAAAACAAAGACCATGTACACACCACAATTAGTTATTGCATGATATTGCTATGTGCTTTTGAATACTACTGCATATCATTGCTTGTTTGCATTTGTATTTGATTCATTCATGTCTATTAGTCTCTGTTGTGTTGAGATGTTTTCATTTCATGATAGTTAGAGAATGGATACATTATATGGATTGATTATTCCATTAATGGGTTTACTGTGTGCAAGGGTAATTGTTTAAGGGTCTTGAATGTTGGTTTCATTCATACTTGGTCTTCAATGAATATCATACCTTGTTTAATCTATTGTTGAATTGGTGTAGTGGAATATTAATGTACTTATTTGAGTAAATAAAATTGGAGGTTAAACTTAAAACCTAACCTAGACTAAAGAGTCCAAAAATGACTATGAATGCATAGTCTAAAACTTAGAGAATTAAAGGGGTTAATATTAAAACCCATGTTTGATTGTAAATCATGGAAAAACTTATAAAAACATCTTATTATGTTGGAATATTCTTAGAACCTTGTTAAAATTAAAACTTGGAATATTCAAAGTCATAGGAAAAAAGCAAGTTTCTTGAACGTATTTAGGGATTTCAT
Organism: Torreya grandis; assembly: GCA_037957365.1. NCBI lineage: Eukaryota > Viridiplantae > Streptophyta > Pinopsida > Cupressales > Taxaceae > Torreya > Torreya grandis. The sequence goes on along the minus strand of JARHVA010001706.1, from coordinate 1,798,318 downwards.
GATTTTGTCATCATTGGGATCATTGTGTTAAGTTGTGGAGCTAAAAGCTTCACCAAGATGCTAATCAGGAGGTTGCTAAGTTTAACTAGTAACCAGCATCGACAGTATTACCGACGTCAGTCAGGCAGGGACCAGGGATCAGCTGATGTCGGTTAGGAGCAGACTGACAAAAATCGACGTCGGTCACTTGTGCATGTGCATGCAGTTGCATGTGTTTCCAGAATGCGTTTCCAAAATTAGACTCATCTAATTTAAGAGGTCTGAGAGTGTTTGCATGTTGAAGACTAATTTAAGTCTTGAGTCTGTGTTTCTAATTATTGTAATTAGAGGTCTAATTATTGTATGGATGGGATCCTATTTAAAGACCCATGAGGCATGTATTGTAATTAAGGCAAGTAAAGCATTGACACAAGAAAGCAAGGTCAAGGAGATCTGCAAGGTGTAAAGTCAAGGAGATCAGCTGAAGCATTCAAGGAGGGGATAACAACTCAGGTTGTTGAGTTGGTTGTGGTTGAGCAAGAGAGAGAGAACTTTGAGGGAAGAAGTCCTTAAGGTGTGGCAAGCCTTAGAGGTGGAAGAAGAAGTGGCATCTTCTTTATTGTATTTCCTTCTGAAGAGTATTTAATACAAGATTGTGTATTGTCTCTCATATTCTTTGTTGTTTCAAGTTTCTAGTTACTTAATCATTCTAGTATAATTCCGTGTTTAATTGATTATAAGAAAAGTAATCAATTGTGCTTCCACGGGTTCCTAACACATTGACCTAAAAGCTTGGAAAAGATTATCATTATGCATGAAATCAATTTAGGTTTTATTCTGGTTATATGAACTGGTAGTCAAGGGTTTTGTTGAGGGAATCATGTCATAATGTAGGCATTTTAGATTGTAAGTTAAGTGGAAATGGGAGAGTGGCACATGAAGAAGGGATTTGCACGATGAACAATACATATTTTATTCACTAGGGGAGATGGCTGGACATGCAGATAAAGTTTAAATGATAGAAAATGAATAAAAGAATCAGAAAAAAAAAAAAAGGGTAGAGAGCATGGGGAAAAATAGGATATTGGCATTCTTTGGTGAGAAAAGGGTTTTTGGTCAATACATTAGTCCTCAACAAGGAAAAAGGTTCAAAATTTTTAGGTTGGTTAAATTTCTTATTTTACAAATTTATTGGTAAAGGGAAGGTGAATAAATAAAAATAGGGTTTGGACTATTTCTTGTTTGGATCATTTGGATTTTGCAATGATAATTTTATTAGAACTTAAAAACCTTAGCTATTAGTGATATTAACCCATAAATGGAAATGGTTCCATTTCCAGGGCTATAGACTAATGGCCGAGCCATAGATATAAGATGTTGAGCTCTTTTATTATTTAGTCTTGAGGTTTTTATTTGAGTTATTATCTAATGGAACATAGTTTGAACAACTTCATTACCACTTGTAGGTTTATGAAAAATTTGAGTTTTTACATAAACATGTATAAGTTAGACCCATTTGTGGTTTCTAGACTAACCCTAGTTTGGGAAATGGAAGTTTGAGGAATATGTTAATAATACAAAAGTATAAATTCATATATATAAATGACTCAGTTCATATTTGTTTATAAATATATACATTTATATATGTTGAAACACTAAAATCCTTTTGCAACTAAATAGTATTTTTGAGCCAAAATTGTATTCAAGTATATAAAAGGTTTGTATGCTTATATGGATTGTAAATATAGTTGAAACAGGGAAAATACAATTTTTTTGTATGCCAATTTGGTCTATATATATACATATATGTAAGATATTTAATTGGCATATACCCTTGGAATACCTCCTTTTGAGAGTTGTAGGTAATAAGAAAAGTAATTATACATGTATGAGTTTGTTGGATAAAAACATTTGCGTAATATTAATATTTTTGTGATATCCTAGTTTTGGGAAAGTTATTCAAGTTATATTAGCATATACATTCCTTTTGCCTACTCATATGGTGAGGTTGAAGAGATTTGATGAGATATACTATGGAATAGTTAAACCAATAGAATATTAAGCCTGAATTTATAATTAGTTAATTCATAAGTTAGTTATAGGTTATTCTAATGAATGATCATATAATTAATTGGCTACTTATATTAAAATATAATAGTAAATTATCAGGCTTAATAGTCCAAATTTGAAATGTCATTTCAATAGTATGCTAATGAACATATGATTATAAATTTGTGAAACAAAAAAAGAGTATAATATTTTATATAAGGGAATTATAAAGAATAAGTTTAGACTTATCCTTATTTAAATCATTTTAAACTAAGTTTAGATGACTAGTTGTTTATTTGATAACCGTAGAGGTTGAGTAACATACAGGCAGTTACAAATATAAAAATATATGCTAGATATCCATTTAGATACCAATGGTTACACAGCCGTAAGAGTTATATGGGATTTTTATGTAAGTTATATTTAGTAAATTTGAGTGAAATAAAAAGGGAGTCCTAGATATAAATATGCACATAAATGTATGACAAGGAAATTACCCTTGAGATATATATGGAAAATGGAAAAAGGGTAGACTTAAAAATATTAGAGGATCATTCTTATACCCTTATGGAACTTGGGATGGCTTTTGTTATATGGAAGGAAAGCAGTATTGAAGTAAAGTGTATGAATTAGAAATTAAAATCTAATATGCCTTACTTTACACTGTAACTTCTATGTATGTAGTATATATAGTTCCAATCTGAGTAAAGATTCATCCCTAGTCAAATGTGGATTGGCTACATGATATAAAGAGGAAAGTTTTGTGTGTTTTATTTAAATAAAGTTGTTTGTCCATAAAGTTTATATGGATAAAGAATAAACTCATGTATCTTATGCATACTATTTTAACCTTTTAGGGTTTAGCTTATGTAAATCCTATGTTTGATTAAAGGGATGAGTAGTCTAAATTAGGGAAATAATATGCATAAAATAACCTCTAATTTCTTACATTTATGACTAGCTTTGACTTTATAACAATAGTAATAAATATGTGCAAATAAATACTTATATAGAAAACACCTGATATGGATGATATGAGTGTTGGAAACTGAGATGGAAACATTTCTGAGTGTCATCAACTAGATTCTTATGTCAGAACCCATCCTGGACAGTAGCACCACATTTGGATAGAGGCACCATATGGATCTAGTGTCTTGATATTGGTGCTAATGTCCTCTCGTTAGTGTTATCCCAAACTTCTAGGTGCACTTGTGTTTGTATTTTTGGGTTCTGTTCTTGCATGCATGAAGTCTAAAACTCTGTGTTGTGCCTATAATAAATGATTTATGATGCAAAGCCTAATCCTCCTTGCATGTAGGGCATGAGATGAAAAGTATGTTCATTAGTAGGATAGGATGGACATCCTCAACACCCCATTATGAAGAGTATTTCCCACATACCAATACTTTGAGGATAGATCAACCCTGATGTAGTTCTCCCAAGTGTTGACACAAGTGTAAGTGATGCTAGTATGATAGTGGCCTTGAGTGTGCTTGAGATTGAAAATCTAGAAAATCTGAGCTTAGGGCTAATTTAGATGGTAATATGTATAAGTAGGGTAGAATAGGGATTAATAACCTTGATTTTACTCAACTTGTTTCATGTTTGAATAGGTATTTTGCATTTAATTTTCATCTAGTGGATAGAGGGATAAAAGTCATGTATTTATAGTGTTATGTTGTTTGTGTAGATAATAAAAGATGTTTAGGTCAACCTTAGGAGAGTTTTACCTTTGAAAATATATTCATTCAAGGAAAATAGGGTAAAGGACATAGGCACCATTTTGGGGACACTAGTGCCATATGGCTTGGCTCTAGTGTCCTTAATGTGGCATTAATATCATCTAGTAAAATACTGGGCATGAAGGGTTAGGATCATGAAATGAGGGTCTAAGACTGGGTTTGAGCTAACTAGGGATACCTGTGGCCTACATGAAGGCTAGAAAAGGTGATAATAGGCTCTAGAATATGTCTAGGGCTAAACTAGGGATAGTTAGTCTCAAGTAGCACTCTTATCACTCAAATACCACTTTTAGGTGATTAGATATACATATACAGATATGGTAATATTGGTAATGATCCCTATTTATATGTCAATAATGGGCAGAGTTGGATAGTCATAAGCAGATTAAGACCTTATAATATGAAGTTATACCCTTGTACTAGAAAAAAATGAAATATGCATATGGGTATGATATAAAAGGAAGTTTATAGAGTCAATAATGATATGAATTATCATTAGGTTTGTAGGTTACCTTGTTGACTGAATATTGTTAATAGTTATATATGTTTTAAATAAAAATTGTGATTAGGGGATAGTTCACGAAGGGGATTTACAAGGATATGATTATGGTTATAATTTTCTTATACATATCTATCCTTGAAAATAACTTACTTGTTTAACCCATGCTTGTCATTGTTATAGTTGAGGGAATGATGGGTTACTCATTAATACTGCTTTTCTAGAGCAATGATATTTTTATGTAACAAAGAAAAAAGGTCCAAGAAGGACAAATTGATAATAAAATACTGGTTAAACTTAGACACATTATATTATTAATGGATCTATAATCTCTTATACATACATACATACATACATATATACATATATATATATATATATACATATATATATATATATATATATATACATATATATATATATATACATATATATATATATATATATATATACATATATATATATATATATATATATACACACACACACATATATATATATATATACATACATATATATATATATATATATATACACACATATATATATGTATATATATATACATACATACATATATATATATACATATATATATATATATATATACATATATATATATATATATATGTATATATATATATATATACATATATATATATGTATGTATATATATATGTATGTATATATATATATATATATATACATACATATATACATACATACATATATATATATATATATATATATATATATATATATATATACATATATATATACATACATATATATATATATATATATATATATATATATACATATATATATATATATATATATATATGCACATAGATTTTTATGATGGACTTCACTCCATCTAGTTGTATGCACATGTTTACAAATAATCCAAAACATCATATCTATTTCATATCAAAGTACCACTCTCATATATATATATGAGAGTGGTACTTTGATATGAAATAGATATGATGTTTTGGATTATTTGTAAACATGTGCATACAACTAGATGGAGTGAAGTCCATCAGAAAAATCTATGTATATCACTATTAGATTGAGGGATTGGAAAACAATGTGATTATTGATTCATATTTTTGTACTTTTCTTATTATAAGTATCAGAGTTATTTCATGTAAAATATATGGTTGTAAAATGATTTAATTATGAATAATTATTGGCATGTTTTGAAAGGTGATTGGTGATAGATATAAGAGGGTGTCATCTTGTAACTCACATATCTACCTTCATACATCATCATTTTAGATTCATTCATTAGCTAGTTGCTACGAATCTATTGATTTTATGTTGTAAAAAAATTGAGTTATCGAATTGTACCATGATATTCTCACCTAAGATTATTTAAGTGTTCATGTGTGTGTGTAATTCTAGTTTACATGTGCATGTCAATATCATGATAGATAGAGGAATAGATTTCCATTTTCTATATGAATGTTGTATGCATTAGTATAATTAAAACACATGAGTTCTTATTACCTTCTCGATACTCGTATTATTATCATCTACCCATCTGCGAAGGGAGGGCGGGCCATTCCCTAGTTGGGAGATTTTATGGGGGATTTATGGTCTGTGGTTGGTATGGAAAAGCACTCTAATGATTCTCTCCCTTCCCAACAGTTGTCAATTAATAAAGAATCTCACTCATGGATTGCTATTGATTAAATGAGCTTATTTGATGCTCAAATGTTCTGTGGAACATTGTACTATACATATTTTGATATTTAGTACTATAAATAGGTAAACTGACATAAAATTTTGATTTCAGTAGTTGGTTATCTTTGTAAAATTAATATGGAATTCTGATTTCCTTATTTGGTTGCATATTGTTCCAAACTCTAATTAATATTTTACAGTAGTGACTATACTTATATTATAAGCTAAAATATGTTTTAAATCTATATTTGGGATGCTACGATCAATTTCATATACTATGTTATTTTAAGATATTTAGTATCTAAATGGATCAGATTAATAACCATAAGGTTAATGGTAACCAAATACATTTGTTACTAGATATATTTAGTTAGTAAATAGAAAAATATTAATTAATAGTGGAATGAGTTAATAAAAAAATGGTTAACCTAGTTGGGTCTTAACACATCTTACAATAAGTCCTTTTAGGTTGGGATAAATAAAGCTTCCCACATAGTGATATTCATGCTAGTATTATTAATTTGTTCAACAATATTTATGGGAACATGACTAACTTTAGACTATAATTTGGAGACAATAATGTCCTAATTTAGTTGAGGACTAATTTAATAGTGATGTCTAGTTTGAGCATTCTTCCAAAGGGTCTGATTTGGTAATGTTTCATGAGATATAACCTCTGCATTAGAGTTTAAAGTCTTTCTAGCTACTCGAGGGGTTGATGTTTGTCCTATATCAGCTGATGGGTCACTCTCCATAGCCCTTCTCTTTGACCTTGTATTAGCTTCTACTGTAGTGCTTGCTTGTTTTGACACATCAACCTGATTGACAACACAAAAATCATTCTCTTACCAATTTATAAGTGCAAAATCATTTTACACGTGTTTATTCCTGCACTTCCACCTTTTATGAAGTTAATTCAATTGGTTTCCCTTGAGAAAGAGTTACATTTTAAACCATTAAAGATTGATTTAACACTCCATTAGAACAAGTGGTTTGGTTATGGGGTTCATTACATGGAAAACACCACTCATAGTTATGTAATAGGCTATTTTGAATGGGCATGAAGGTTTTAGAGCTAATAGCAACATTGAAAACCTATATATGAATGGTCTAGGATAAGTGAGTTGGCCTTGGGGTTGTGCATTACTTTGATAAGGTTGTTTGGTATGCTAATATGACCAATTAAAGGGATGATAATGCCTATAATTTTGAGTCTAATACCTATTAAAAGCCACTAACTCATTTTTAAATCTCTACAAAAACATCTTGACTTCATATAACTCACTAGGAGGAGCAACAGGGGGAGTCAATTGGATGACTAATATAGGGATGGGTGCCAAAGTAGGTTAAGCAGTAAGCTGACTAGGTGGAAGTTTAAGAAATAAAGGCATTGGATGTCTAGGAACAATATTTATAGCTTGAATCAGACAACTACCACCCCTCACATCTATGTCATATCCATCAAGCAAACATAACATCTCCCATAGACTAAATCATGACAACCACATCATTATTTAAAACTCTCAAGTAATATAAGAAAGTAGTATTTGGAAAGGGTTTGATCAAGGGTGGGATTATATCCCAGGTTATTTGAAATATAAAGTTAAAATCAATCATAAGCTCATGTGGATCTCTCTTAATTATGGTGAGTTGTTTCATCAGGGATAGATGGTCAATATTTTGCTCAAACTGCTTGCATAACTACACTCCTAGATCATCCTAGTTATGAATAGAACCAAGCCTCAAACCTTTATACCATTGGAGAGATTTCCCTTTCAAAGAAGTGTCAAGGAACCTAACCACTACATTATCTCCAGTGACATGGTGAACTCAGTAGATGTTAGAAATATCTTGGATATGCTCTATGGGGATAGTGGCATTCTCACTGGTATAATATGATAAGATCTTAAGGGCTACAATTGGGATATCATTATATTAAGGAAGAAATAAATGATTACCTCCATTAAAGGTAACAAATAATTGGTTTCTTTGAACAACCATGTAAGGTATGGGAAATATCCTTACTCTTGATTGAAGAAACCTACCAAAAGGGGGTGTGGATTGAAATCTTGGGGAAGGCTATCTAGAACCTCTAGTTCCTCTCTCAAGTGATAAAGATACTTTAATTATTATCACTCTAGAAAGTATATGTATTTCAAAAAATTGAAAATCAATGCCTCTTGATGAAGACCTTGTTTGTCTTGGCATAAAGATGCATAAATGGTCTGTTGAAATCAGAAATGATTGGAGTCCCTAGGTGCTTGCAAGATGTCTTCAATACTACATATTGACTAAGAAGAACACCAAATTCTCAACTAAACTTTTGATGGTCCCACTGGGTGTACCAAAAAATATTTTCATATTTGAGATGCATCCTTTAAGTTCTATTCAAAGAATTGTCTCAACTGAAATAACAAAAACATACCTCAATGCAGGACTTATATTAGGTATGAATCTCTAGAGAAGGCCAACTTCCTAACTGATCTTATAGACTGCACCTAAACTAATTCTAACTCTACTTCATATATGGGAAAAGGAATAAGAGTAATTTAAATTAAATAAAAATAGGTGATGCACCAAAGTTAATATTTTTTCCTACTAGCTCTTAATTGCATCATAAAACCTTTTAAAAAATGATAATCACTGCATAACCTTCACGTGGGTTTTCTCTCAAATCAATATTTTGTATGAAGCTGAAGGATATAAAATAGAGATAGGATGGTTCAAAATGACTTTACAAAAGACTTAAATGTAAAATCCATAGTTAATCTTTACCCAAATCCAATAAAACATGACATATAACCTATGAAATAAGGTTGCTCTACATCGAAGTGAGTAAAATGGAGAATAATGCAAGGAAATATAATTTTTAACAAGCAAAGATTAGCAGCTCATCGACTACATGTAAAAAACAATATGTTTGAAGGAATGCACTTTAGTTCTTCATTGATTTCAAGGAAAAAAATAAAATAAAATTATAGTAGCTCACAAGAGTATAAGTTACAATTCCAGTAGTAGGACTGGAAGATAAAATCTCAACATAGTTACTAAGATAAAATTACTAGTTTTCTAAGCATATTTTGGTATAATCCTTGTGTCTCAAAGATTCCCCCATTTTAAAAATAAAAATTGGGTTTATATAGATAATTTTAGACTTATGGGCATTCTTTTCACCTAGCTTTAGATGGTTAGGAGAATAGAATTTGAGATTGCCACTCCAAGGCTCTCCTTACTACCAATCTCTAGCATATCCTCTACCATTACTTGGGTTAGCTCAAAAGTGACATTCTCTTATCTTGGAAGCTATTTATAGCTAAGTGTTTTCTTTGGATTACTCCTAATCATGCCTCAAGTAGCCTTTCTTGAAATATTTCCTAGGTCAGTCTCTCACTAGAAGTTGTTACTTTTTTAGACTTACCACATCTCAAGTTGACACTCAAGTGAGTGGTTTGAGTGTCTTCTTGACTCGACCTTCAAAGCATCTTAGGATAGCCTTCTCAAATATGCATATTATTCCAAGTAGTTTACTACATCTTATTTGTTTATTTTATTGACATCCAATTACTAAGGTGGTTGGAAGCATCTCTCAAGTGTGTGCAAGTCTCTTTGGAAGCTCTAAAACTTGCTAAGTGGAAATTAGGGATGCTAGATGGATGTTTATATTCAATCCAACTTGGTTATTTCCTTATTTAACACATGAGAAATTAGATTAAGTCAATCATCATGAAGATTTAAGAATGATAAATGGTTGATTTTGAAGTTGGGATTCACATCTTCCTAGGAAAATATTTTCTTTCTACTCAAAAAATCATATTTTTAGGGGGACTTTAGTTACTTCTCAGCCAATCAGCCAACTAGTCTTTGATTTCTTATTTTTAGACTTATCCTCTTGTCAAAATTTAACTTGGCCAATATGAATCTTTTATATAATTTGACTATGACTCAAATCTTGCATTTGATTTATGACTTGTGCCCTCAAGCTAAAAATGGAGATCTCAAAAGCAAGGTGACCTGAGAGTCAACACTACCCTTTACACAGATCATGCACCAAAAAACAACATATGGATCTCATGCTATCTGCATGGCCATGTTGAATACTTCTCAAGCATTTTATCTATATGTCTCACAATTGACATTATCAAAATAACTTGAAGGTGCCCTTGTCTTACAAACATAAATTTCATAGAAAGTCTTCGATATTGAGGGAAAAAAACCTCAATTGTGAGAATAAAACATTAAGCTCCATGATATTTTTTCTAATGCACATAACATAATCGATGACACATGCCCAACATTAGTCCAACATGTTCTTGGGAACCTGGTCATGTTAGAAGATAAGCAGCTTTGATTACAAAGCTAACCAAAGACTGGAACATAAGATAAAAAATAAATAAAATCAAATCCTAAGTTCAACACATGCACAATAAAAACAAGGCTATTTTTTATTTGATCAAATAATATGAATAGGTTGTCAACACTACCATTCATCATACCATCCAAATTTCTCATAGCATACTCAATTGGAAAAATTTGTTATAGGATACCTAGAAAGACATTACTCTAGACATATCTAAAGTAGTTATGGAGAGACACATAACATAATTAGCTAACATGGACACCATATTGAATGAATTTGTCACGTTGATAAATAATGTGATGGTTAGGATGTACATCTGTGAGCTTGAAATACTATGTACCACATTTACATGTGTGAAAAAATAGAGGTATATGGATCAAATGGATATTTTAAGGCAAGAAATCCAGCTCAACACAGATTAATCATTGTAGTTTCTACTGAAGAAGACATCCAAATGATCATGGAGTATCAAACTGCCCTACACACTTTTTTCATCTTGGTAAGAGATGTCTTGGTAGACTAGAGGTAATATATGTAATATTTGACAAATTTGGAAAATTTAGTCCAAGTAATCATGAATGAACCTAAGTTCATTCCATCTAGCCAACTCACAAGTATTACAAGTTAGGAAAGCATCTTAGGGAACAAAAAAAGCTCCTCCATAACACATCCACTAGCATCAAATCTTGGATCAACATCATCTTTAGAAACTACCCTAGTATCTCCATAATCATCTCAAGTTGATCTAGATTTAGCTTCACAGTCCATGCCTCCATCATCAAAATAAGGTACTGCATAGATAAAAATTTGTTCATTTTTGAATATAGTTGATTTTGGGTAGAGAAGAAGCTTTGTGAGTGGGTCCAAGAAGGTTGAAAACTTAAAAAGGTTAGCCTCCTAGTTATGTCAATCTATTGAAAACTTATAAAGGGTGGTAGATTGGTATGCTACCTAATTGAAAACCTAAAAGGGTAGCTAAGTATTGAACAAGAGGTGAGAACAGGTAAAAGACACCTTGAGTGATAACTAAAATCATTTATTCTTTGGCAACCCTATAACTCAGTGTAGGCAACTCCATCAATTCTATTTGTCAATATTCTTCTTGTGACTTTGTCTTAGGACAAGATAACCATTTAAGTATGAGAAAGTGTTGGTAGTAAAATATGAAGTATAAAAACACAAAAATATTATATAAGCTACAAGTGTGTGATAAAATATATTTTGTATAAAATATAAATTTTGTTTGAACACTAAAAGTTTGTAGAAGATGAAAAGTCTCATACAAGTCTAGAAGTGAATGGTCATGAGGTGAAGTGATAGAGCCTCCTCATAACTCTATAAATAATATATATTGTAAAGGAAAGGATTGATTTATTTTTTTAGAAATATAATTTGAAAAAGATCATAGACACCTTGAGAGTTTGTGTTTATTGTACTTTGTGCGCATCAATTTCCCCTTTACTATTTATCTCCTTTTCTTTGTGTATCTACATATTTGATCTATTAAAGATGTTTGAGTTGATTTAATGAAATGATTTCAAAATGAATGAACCATAATTATGAATGATTTCACTTTTAGATAAAGCCACAATATCTTAAACATATAACTTCCTATATCCAAGATGTGTACTAATATTTGTTGATTATAAAATACTAGTAAGTGCTGATGAGCAATTACTGGAGATTCTGCTAACAATGTGCTAAGGCCAAATAAAATGTGAATCACCAATTACGGATATTGATGTATTTAGGGAAGACCTCCTACCTCACTAATATGGAAAATGCTTAATGAAAGTCACAAAAATAATTTTAGCCATCATATGATAATATAGTGTCGAAATCATAGAGTCTGAAGTCAATAATATGTAGTGCCAATTATATATAAAAAATAAGTGTGGGTACAATGCCCCCCATAAATAAATTATTATCATGTACCTTAAAATTGGAAAGTGCATAATGTATTGATAATCAAATAATGCTAATATGAAAAAATCCAATTAATGTAATAAGTAATGTGAGTAAATGGCATGTTAGAGTGATACATGTATAATCAATATAATGTGTGTGATAAAATTGAATGTGTCATGGTCCCGTGGGAAGATTATGCTAAAGGCATACTTAAATAAAAACATATAATAGTTCAATGTGAAACACACAAGGGAAAAATCGCCCCCCCCCCCGCCGCCATAAGAAAAAATGTGTATATTGATATAGCCAATAAAGATTATGCTTGGGTGTGATACCCTCATAAGCAAAAGAGATATGATTATGAAACCATGTTTTATATTTTTTTAGCTATATATTTAAAATAAAATAGAAAATAATAGAAGAAAACATGAGGTTGCACATGAAAAATAAGGAACATGGCTCACAAAATACAATAATGATATTATGAGGGTTCTAATCACCTATAATCTTCCCTTAGAACTCAATGCATGTTATGATGAAATGTCTTGATAAGGATGTTGTCATCATAAAAAAAACTAATGTAAGTGTTAAGAATGGGATCAATAGTTAAGTGGTCAAGGACAATGAAACATATCAAATAACATGAAACAAGTGACTTAGAATAATGTCAATAAAAATATAAGGCAAGCATCATATGAAATCAAGAAAATAGAAAAATGTAATTAAACTCAAGAAAAGGCCTAAATCAAAGCCATAAATGGTGATGTTTTAAAATTCACTCCTACAATGTAATGATGTGCTATAAACAACATGATCATATCCATGCACACATATAAGATATGTACACCTCGTGTAAGTAATTAAGAAATGAGATATATGTAAAAGTAGTTTTATATAACTTAATGTGATTGCTTAACATAATAATCAATGTCTCCATCCATGAAGAGCTTTAAATGGTATTTATAAGCATATCTAGATAGATTACCCACCTCCTACCTAAATCAAAGTAAATCATTTAATTTTGTCATTTATGAAAGTTTTGAGGTTTTTTAAAATTTGAAAAATGAAAAACTCAAAAGAATGCACATGAAAGTCACAACAAAATGAAGAAAAAAAGCTATGTACAATATTTTGGTATAGTAAATATGTTAAAATATTTATGTGTTGAATCCCATGATGCCCAACAAGACATTAATATATATGGATAAGGTCATATGAACACCCTAGATATGTTCATCAAATAATAATTGATCATAAAAAGGTATTGGTATTGACTGCTAGGGATGAACTATATTGGTTATAAAACATTAGCACATGATTGTGCAATGCCAACTTCAAGTGATGTTATCACTCGAGATAGGTTTTGAATTTCATTTTGTAATTTATTTATGGCATGCATAATAGTTGTTAGGTCATGTGATTTTTTTTTTAATATTCTTGATAGGTTCACTAAAAGGCTTGGGTTAGTGTTAATGATGGAAATAACTTCATTACTTTTCATAGGCATAGGATTCAAACATGGGTTGCAAGTATGTGCAATATTGAAGTAAAAAATTTAGGATAGTTTATGTGAGAATGTTTTATATTTATGATCTTGTTGACTTCATTTATCATTTATGAAATATTTTAAAATAATAATAAAAAAGCGAAAAATAGTTATATTTTGATTCATTTTGTTAATGTAGATGGTAATGATCCATTTTGTTAAAGTAGATGTAATGGAAACCAAACAATGCACACATAAGGGTATATGTGTAGACACTAAAATTTGGTAATTTATACTAGGTAATATTAGTTTTGGATTACCTTCATATTACATGACTTGTGCTTACATATATGACTCTCATTCGCCATTATCTCACATCCACATACCTTATATGGGCCTAACCTTCCCAAGTTGCTCACAATTACTTACAAAAATCCCACAGTCTATGTCAATTCAGTTATTTATTTTAATTAGACATCTCTAGATCATCTAATTAGTGTTAATGTCTCCTAGATAGTAACATCAGACTTGAGACATATCGTTTGACAATAACATATGAGTATAGCAATTTTTTATGATGCCAAACAACTATCAGATTTAAAATTCAAATCATTCCTATGGGTTAACCCATCTATCTCACATTTTGATGATGTGAAAAATTACCCAAACAGACTCATATAATAAAATATAGGTGTAATCCTATCACCCACCTAGCAAACACTTACCAAGCATCTTCAAAAACTTGCACATTCAAGAGGACTACCTTATTCTTCCCAATTCACTAATCAGTCACTAGGAGTGGGTCTTTTAGAAGTTTTAAGCACTCAATGACCAAACCAAAGTTTCAATTGACAAGTATCAAGATATAGATTATAATTTACATACATTGAATGAGAAATAATGCACACATTCACCTAACATGGATAACTAAATGCAGTTTGACTTCCCTATTTGTAATATTGGATATGTAGGGAATGCTTAACCATTCAATGGGAAGTGGTTGGGGTTAGCTCAACCCACCTTTCTTCTCCTTTTTCAATTTTAATTATATAATGATAAGTGGAACTAAGGTTTCAAGTAAAGGATACATATTTATATGAGTCTCACACATAATCAAACCTTAGGATCACACACATAACTTAAAGACAAGTAGGAAGACATGCCTGTATCAAAATAAAGAGGCAAAATCCATAAAGGCAAAACCATCAGACTCAGAGCATAGCTTATATTGGTATAAACAAAAATATAATTATACCATCTGAGTGTATATAAAGGTCCATATCTTGATTTGAACATCTTATAGTCTAGTTTTCCATCCATCCTATTGCCTGCCTATAGTCTCAGTCCTTCATGGAGTAGTTAATTGCCATGTATATTTTTCCTTTGTTGTACTTTCTAAATTTAGTAAGCTAAAGTGCTAAATCAATTTTAAGCCTTTACATTCAGATATGTAATTTCCTATATATATTATAATTTAGATCCATTTATAATAGTTCTATCTAATTAGGGTTAATTAATTACATTAATCCCAATATAGGTTATCAAACATTGCCAAACCTTAAGTTACCCTTAGGGTTTCTTCCTCCATTGTAGGGTTTTAAGTTTCTTTATATAACTTTGATTTTCAATTTTAATCTCTAGTTATCCCTAATAGACAAATTACACATGGCTAAAATGGATGTACATAATTTCTATTTCTTACTCGAGTTATAATAATAATTATTAAATGTTGCTTTCCTTTGATATGAAAAATATGCAATGCACTTGTAATTACATGGATCCAATATTTGTACATCAACAAATCTAAAATAATTAATGAAAAATCTCACACCTTTCCCAATTCATCTTCCTGCATTATCCAGTTTGAGTTACTTCCTATCACTATTAGCCACTTAAGGCATGCATGATGCCCTTTGTTTCTCTTTCTATTAATCCCTTTGTTTCTCCTTCCATTAATCCTCTATATGGAGCTTGTTTTTTGGTTGAATATGAATTTCTTATTATAATAGTATGAAACAAAGGTTAACTTCATTAGTAGAAATCAAAACTCAAATTAAAATGCTACCACTAACCTAAGTATGTCCTCAGATTAAACAAGACTAATAAAAATTCAAATCAAATAATTAAAAAAACATAATTGTTATACATTCTTGTAATTCTCTTGCCAAAATCAGGATGTGCTTAGATGTATGGATGGAGTCAAAAACTTCTTGGTGGATGCACATGATCAAACAACCAACATCTCCCCTTACTAAATGGATGATTGATTTGATAATGCTTGATGTTTGATGTATGAGTGGCTTTCTAAAAGGGCAACTCTTTGTTGTGTTATCAAGACTTTCTAAGAGTAGAGGGGGAACCCTTTATTTATAGATTTTATGAATGGATGTGGACCATCGATCTTGGAGCAAGATATATGGTTGAGGATTAGTCCTCCTCCCCATAAATGTGGGAGGTGGAGTGTGCAAGAAATAGGAATGAAGTGTGTAAGATTAGGAATTAATGAGGCATGAAATTATGACATGCCTTGTTGAAAAAGGGATTGCATGTTGATTAGAAATGAATTAAAAAGTCATTTGTGGAAGAATGTGAGGAAAATAAGATTTATTGATTTATGAAAATAGGGATATTTCAAATTCCATGGTTTTTCCCATTAGAATAAGACTAGTTAATTAATTGAGATTAATTAACTAATAATAAGTGATATAATGTTTATGGGAAATAGTGTGATCATGGAATAAATAATTAATTGGCTAGGGGATGAATAGTGAATTGACTAGGGATGTTAATGCACATAGAAGATTGATTAGATGATTTAGGATAATTTTAGTGCAAATTAGTAAGAGGATTAAAATTGATGTGAAGTGTTCAATTGTAAGTGTCTACATTTTCTCCTCTTTGAAAGGGTGTTACGAGACACAATGGGTGAAGCAATGCTTTTTTAAAGAATGAAAATGTTGAAAAAGTATGATGAAAGTTAGATGACGATGGTGATGATAAAATGTGATGGATGATACCCCCTCAATGGGGCATGCGATGATGAAATATGCAAATGGGCTCTCAAAAAATATTAGAAAAATATAGAATGAAATAATTAATGGGTTGGTGATGAAGAAAGAGGGGTTGGGATGCAAGATGTGATGATGATTAGATGATATTAGCCTATGAATGAGATTAACCAACTTGAGATAATGATTACACACTTTGATTTATAATTATGATAGACTAAAATTCCCCAATTAGGGGAAATTTAGAAGGATACATCTTGAGATAAGCTAAACACTTTGATTTTCCCCATATAGGGCAGATATGGGAAAAATATCCAAAAAAGCTATGGGCTTAGATTTGGGAATGATCTATCCCAATGATATGCTGCACACTTGATTTACCCCAAATAAGGTGAAATCTACAAGCTTAGACTAGATGAACTATTGATTGACTAATTTATTGATTTGGTTTATAAGCATAGATCAAATATTTAACCTATTTCATATATTAATGATAACATGATCACATTGATGGATGACATAAATTTGATAGGTTGACACAAACATATGTGTAGATGGTATGATTCTTTTTGAAAGAATGAATAAGTCACAAAAAACAAGGCACACATAGATGCCCATAAGTGATGAAAATAATGATTGAAGAATGATGTGATTAGACATGGATAATGATTTATAATAAAGGGTGTTGATAGAAATGGATGTGAAAAGAAGAATAAGATTGGCCAAGATGACCTCATAAACTACATGTGACTGAACATTACCTACATATTCCAAATAGAGCGTAGGCCAATGTAGTTATCCCTAAATAGGAGGAATATGATGAGAAATTATTAAATAAATTAGCCTTGACTAGCTCAAAAATGGATAAGATGATTGGATTGGAAACTAGATGATTTTGCAAAGGGACAAATGACCACTTTAGCATGTCTCTGTCTAATTTTTTAACTTAGATTTTGATGTTACACACAATGGTATACACCATGATATAAAACACCATGATGAACTGGACACAATGTGCATAAAGATTGACCCTGATCCAATCGACAAATGACACAAACACACCATGATATGAAAAAAATAAACATTATTTCCATATGTTGAAGGATTGACTCAAGTATAATTGCAAGATAAGAGGCACCATGATATGGAAAAACCATGATGATACTATTGGCACATATGGATTGAGTAAAAGGCACAAAAGGAAGTAATCAAATACACACAAAATTGAAAATAAAATCAACAAAAAACATCTTGTCATTTAATCAAGTCAAAATCCATGTGTGAACGCTCAATGATATTGATAGTTGGATGGTTCCCACAAAAATACCTAATGAAGGCTAGAATGATGATTTGCCACAAGCATGGTGGATATGGAAATGAAATATCCAAATGATGAGTTGTACAATTTATTCTACCCAAACAAGGTGGAAGATGCAAGCTGGGGTTGGTTGGATGATTGTTTTGACTCACCCCAAGCAAGATAGATTTGGGAAAGACACATCCCAATGGTAGTTGAAATTAGTTGATTAAGGATTTTGACTAGATTTAGGATAAGATAGATGTTTTTGGATTTTATGACTTTATATATCTCTTCAAAATTTGTGGGATTTTATAAATTTTAAGGATTTTGTGATGTTTTTATTTTTTTGGAATAAGTATATATAAGGGGTCACTAGTAAAGGGAAAACCTATTCTATCACCAGGGATGAGATATAATAACATATGGAATGAAATCAGGATGATGTTGGATGATAGTGGATGATGAGGGACAACTAGGAATAGATTAGGGATCTCCAAGGACCATACCACATAGGAACTATTGAGGTGTGTAAACATTATTAATGTAATAACATAAATATTGCTGTTATAACAATATAACATTAATAGCTTGTGGTTAGTTTTAATGAATATATTGTTAGTCATAATATATTCATATTTATTAGGTTGGTTAATCAGAAGTTTGTTTGAGTTATAATAAGGAGATGTGAGAGATTTATGGAGATTTGATCTCCCCAAATATAGGAAAGACTCTTCCTATATAATATGTATTTATATGTAGAAGAATATAATTAGTGTGTTTAAAATTATTCTTGTGTTATCTTTATTATTTCCATATTTAATTTATGGAGATCTAAACTAGTTCTATTATATGGTATTAGAGTAGCATAAGATCAAGGATATCCTTGATAGTCTATGGGGTAGCTTTACATAAAATGATGTATTGTTTTTAAATAGTGACTCGTACGACATTCTAGAATAATACATCATCCAATTGACTAGCTCATTAATCTTTCCTCCATGTAGATCTACCAATGTTGTCCCATAGTTCATTGACCTTTCATCATGATCATTCCAATTTCTATCTTGTGCATTGAAAACTTGCATCTTTAATGGCATGTTTTAAGTCATTTGAGAATATTGATATGTACGTAGATCTTGTTCTTATCAGATTCAAAGTGTAACTTCTATATGAAGCTATTTCAGCCATCAGATGCTAATTCTATTAGTATTTAAGGTTCTATGTGGCTCCATACAAATCATGATATGATCATTGTCTCAACCATCCATTATGATCCACTTGTATACATCTAGTAAACAATGTCTTATATCTCAGATTCGAATATCTCAACCTAATAGAGTGAAACAACTGAGTTTGTCATGACATTATTCATGTATTAGTGGTGAACAAAGTATCCATGCAAATTGACAAGCTCTCATATGTGTGGATTCCTTCTTTCAACAATGTCCTAATTATCTCATCAAGGCAATCCAATTATCTGATACATATATCTAGTTTCTAAGGTAGTTTGGTCTTCTCTCTTTATCACTCAATCTTTATGAGCTCCTATGTAGTCTACATATCTAGCTGTCTAGAAATCCTTTTCTCAGTCCAATGTTTTCAATAGAAAGCAGTGCAATCTATACCAAGGAGACACATATTTATATGCATCATGATATATTGATTTTCAAAGATTCGTAAAGCGTATAATCAACTACCATATGTCTTATTACCATGCATGCTGCTTGAGGTATTTTATTAATTTGTTTTGCTATTTAAATCTAGCCTTTAGTCTAAAGGTATTTACTCTTTGTTTATTTTGTAGGGTCATGTCTCTATAGTGTAGTTTGAATTATATAGAATCAGTATCAAAGTGCCATATCAGTTGTTTAATAGTTGTTAATAGTAATTTTAAAACATGTTAAAAATAGTCTAGTTTTTTTAGTATTTAATTTTTTATGGGTCATAGTTATTAAATTGTTAAAAATCAAAATTCAAAAATGTCAGAGTTTGCCATTTTTGTCTTTGAGTCCTATTTAGGTGAATATTAGGGTCTTGTTTAGTTGATTACTAGGAAAAGTTTTCTCAAATTATTTATACAGATGCATTATTGGTGGAAAATCAACATCTTATTTAAGTCATTATGGATAAAATGAGTAAAAGAGAAAATAAAAAGAAGGTAAAACGAAATGAAGAAAACTTCAAGATTTACATATTTAAGGTACTGAAGCAGATGCACCCAATTGATGATATTTCTAGAAAAGTATGCGTATAATGAATTAATTAGTTAACAAATATTTTAGAAATTGTCTCAAGAGGCATCCATGGTCACACGTCACAACAAGAAGCCAACTATTACATTTAGGAAAATCCAGATAACTATACGACATGTTTTGCCATAAAAGCTTGCTAAACATGCTATTTTTGAAGGCACCAAGGCCGTCATTAGTTTTTCTAGTTCTTCATTAAATAGATTCACCCATTGGAGTAAGGAGGAAATGGAGGCTGGAGGTTCATAGCATCTCGTTAGCCACTAGCAATGGGGCCACTTTTTGATTTAGTGGCATTTTTATTTACAGTTACATGGTGTGTTTATTTTCAACATAGTGTGCTTTCAAATAAGAACAAATGTTGTATTCCTATTCACATTTTTCATAAGTGGACTATATACTCCTATGTAACTTCTCTGAAATGTGATAGTGATAAGAGTAAGAAACTATAAATGCACATCATGATGTGGTTTATGGTGAGCCACTTATAAAACCATTATTTGTGGTTGTTGGTTATCCACATGAAAACCATCCTATTTTGGTTGTTGGTTAGCCATCTATAAAACTATCAGGTAAGGTTTACGGTTGTCCTTTGCAAATAACTAAATCATGAGTACTGGTGCAAATATAGGAGAGTTGTTTTTCCCATTTTCACATTAAGGGGGTGTAGATAGGATTAATACTATTCAGAAGGGGGTGAATTTTGAGGTGTGTAAACATTATTAATGTAATAACATAAATATTATTGTTATAAAAATATTACATTAATAGCTTGTGGTTAGTTTTAATGAATATATTGTTAGTCATAATAAATTCATATTTAGTAGGTTGGTTAGTTAGGAGTTTGTTTGAGTTATAATAGGGAGATGTGAGAGATTTATAGAGATTTGATCTCCCCAAATATAGGAAAGACTCTTCATATATAATATGTATTTATATGCAAAAGAATATAATCAATGTGTTTAAAATTATTCATGTGTTCTCTTTATTATTTCTATATTTAGTCTATGGAGATCTGAACCAGTTCTATTAGAAACCAAGTGCTCAGTCGTCAAAGTGTCATTCTGAAGATATACCAAGTTAGTTTTAGAACAAGTCTCAAGATTTCTTCCACTTACCTATGAAGGTAAAAATAAGAATAAAGGATGAGTATGATAGGATAATGCAGGATGTGTAGGATGGATAGGATTTGATAGGATTAGATGGAAAAATTAGCTTGAATGGAATGGATTTTAATGTGAATGGGGTTTCCCCCAAGTGTCAAATTACTTTCAGACAACAAATTATTTAGACATGATTCCATAAACTTGGTTTTCATCATGTTACTTGCCCAAAGTTCCATAATCATGGTTTTCACCATTGGATGAATTATTTCTCTTTTGCTTTTGATTTTTGATTTTTGTTTAGAATCTCAAGTCACTGGAGGATTATGAGGTACATAATGTTGACCATTTTTTATTTTAAATAGTACTCCAAATATGTCATCATAAACTTCATTTATTTTAGATTGGTTTCATCCAAATTGATCATGATGTCATCATAGCCCCTATAAAAGAGGGTGCTGATAATGAGGGTGAAACATAAGTTGTACTGGATGGAGGGTATTTTTGGACTGCTTGAAGGATTTGGAGGGATGTGGGATCATGATGCAAAGAGGGATTGAGACTAACAATATCACATTCCATGTGACTGAGAGTATCCACCAATCAAATGCTCAGGGGATTTTCTATTTTACTAATGGTGTTTACAATAAATGATGCAGATTCATCCTACAACTATGATGACACATGAGGGAGATTTATTCTTTAATTTTCCTAATTTTCATTTTGATTTTGGTCCAATAGTGCCTCAATGCTATTTTTACTAAGAGACTTGAATTTTTGGATTTTGATTTTGATTGTCCCATAGTGCCTCAACAAGGTTTCACTAGAGGACCTTTCTTCTAGATTTCCAAGATATTGACTTTGATTGCCTCATAATGTCTTAAACAAGGGTTCACTAGGGGATGCTGATTTTTAATTTTAATTTTATGGATTCTTGGATTCATCTTGATTGAGGAATGATTTTTATTCCCTAAGATATACTAATATAGATTTACACTCTTCTAGCTAGATGCCAATCATGAATTTTTCCATTATTTGATTACTATGGAAGAAGGTTGATGATAAGCAATTTTGTTGATCCCAATCAATGAGTATGGGAGATTGAATTTCAAGATGGTGAAAATGATGGATGGTATTGATAATAAGATGGGTGGTAGTACGATCCTCATATGGAATATGAATAAACCCTATTTCAATGTTGGATGAGGCTTCCTTAGAAACCAAGAAAGTAACAATAACACCTTTATGTTTATGAATCGATGGTTTGTAGTTGATTCCATGATAACCTTTGTGTACATGGAGATGGACTAGTTTGATAATTCATTACACATGGAGGCCAAAGCCTTTGCCTTTATAGTTCATGATTTAGAGGATTCTACTTGATATAGGATATTTGATGCTTTGAAAATAAGTTGTAGGGGTGTCCTTATGTAACCCTAAATGGATGATATCATTGAGTCCTCATCTATGAGGAGGTCAAATCTGATAAATGATGTTTTATCGAATTGATAAGATGTTGATGTTGATTTTTTATTGATGTTGGGCCTATTTAAATGAAAGGAATTTTGATGTTTATTGTCTACAAGTATCACTATCACTTGATGCATGAGGTGTTGGGTGATGGAAGGTTTAATATGTGATGGGAGATGGGGTAATAAGCCAAGGATGGTCTCATCAAAGACAAGTTTATCAAAGACTAGTAATTAATCAAAAATTAGTGGTTGGTCAAATATAGGTTAGTCAAAGGTAGGTTGACCAAGGATGGGTAATTGGTGAAGCAATGGTTCCTCGAATATTGGCTCATCAAATATGGGTGATTTTTCAAATATGGGTTGGAAAATAATGGTTTGGGATTGGTCAAATATGGGTGATTTGACAAAAACATCAAAAATACATTAACTATTTTGACCTTGATGTAGAAGTGGATGAGTTTGATTATGATTTAGATGGGGATCTTGGCATATCCCTAATGTATGATTCTTGGACTTGGATGTACCTAGTTATTTCATTGATGAAGATCCTTGAAGGGGTGATGACAAGATACAATTGAATTTTTGGATTTGATATGGCTTCAAGGTTGGATGTGTCTTGGATAACATATTTCTTAAGGTTTGTGATTTAAGGGAGTTGGATGTTGGACCAGGGATGAAGGGCCAAAAAGGAATGCTAGGTGGGATAAATGTTGGATAAGCTATAGGATTTGATCTATCATATCTTGGGTTATGGATGATGATGCTAGAACTATTTTAGGATTGTGAGATGCCATGGGTATAGATGGGATTTGATGTAGGATTGGTCAATGTTTGCACTAAGTGATGTGATTTGATTATGATTTTGAATTTGATTTGATGTTTAATGTTTGATTTAATAACTTAGATTGGATTTTGATTGTTGATGTTTTGACTTAGATGGGAAAAAAATGGATGTTATAATATTTGTCGTTCCCAACTAAAAGGTGTGGGAGATTGAATGAAAAGATAAGATTTGATTTGAATTTATATGTTTGATTGTTTTGGAATTGATGTGATTTGTATTGGTTAAAGACATCATAATTTAAATTTGACTTGATGCTTTGACTTGGTTAAAGTTGACATTATTTGACTTTTGAAGTGGATTTAACTTGGTTAAAGTTGACCTAATTTTAAATGATTTACTTGGAATGGTTGACTTTGGACCTTTGGCTTATTTTGGCTTGGTCAAAGTTGACCTTGGATTTAAAGTTTGATTTGGAATAATTTATTTTAATGTTTGAATTTTTTATTTGATTTTGAATTTGGAAAGTTAACCTGGTCCAAGTTGATCAGATTTCACTTTGGACGTGGATGTTCAACTAGATGATTTAGTAAAAGTTGACCTTATTTGAATTCAAAGTTTGACTCTTAAATTTTGACTTAGTTTGACTCAAATTTGGAAAAGTTTGAATTGTAAGAGTTGAATTTGGTCAAATAAGACCTAGATTGATTTTGGACAATATGATGTTTGATTTAGACATTATGATGTTGGACTTAGACATTGTCAAAGTAGACATGATTCAAGATAATTGACATTGGTTGATGGAAATTATTTGAACTTGGGTAAATTGTAAATGTATAGGTTTGAAAAATAATATGGGTATGCATAACAATCAAACAAGTGCACATAAGAACCAAGCCCTATGTTATTAGTAATAGGAGTACAACATAATTAATCAACCCACTAATCTACTCATGCAAAGTGGTGACTATGTTGATCTCCCAACCCTCACTAAACATCTATATATAGTGAGTAATCTTCAGGAATGTTATATTCCTTACATTTATAGTTGTTTATAGCTAAATGGTCTTAAGATAGGCAAAATAGGATTAACTAAGTGTGTCCCTTACATACCTTGTTGTATGATGGGACCCAAGTCTATGGAAGAGGGAGATAATAGGCTTTATGAGAGGTCTAGTCTATTTGCAACCACTCCATCCTTAGGATTTTAGTGGAGTGTCATCAAAAATCATTCCTCGAAGGTTGATGTCTAAGGCCTATGTATTAGAGCATGAAATCCCCTCACTTCATTGTGTACCTAAAACATGTAACCTTTTCAATAGTAATGACAACTCCTCCCTCAATTTATATACCTTACCAAAACATGAGGTTGGTCCATATGCTAGGAGATTAAGTCCCAATCACTGGGCTCTAATAACTCACACTTGGGGAGTAAGGTCCAAGTCACATATCCAAAAAGGAAAAAAATATGTTAGGATATTTATGATACTTAGGGTCCCATGAAGGGCAAGAGGACAACATATGTAGCTTGTAATTTATCAGAGTTATGAAAACTCTCACCCAAGATCTCTCCAAGAATCCTTTGCCACAACCATGGCCAATAACACATTGCTCACACAATGAAACAACTATCTATAATATAAATGATAGTATTACAATGTAATGACCACTTATCCTCTATGACTCCTCCATATCTCTCATCTTTAAGATGCACTACTAGAGTACCTATAAATAAGAGAGAGAGAGTGGGTGAGTGGAGTTATGTATGCCAACATAATGATAGCATAATGTTGGCATACCCTAAGTAAGCTTAACATAAGTAATTAACCCACATTAATTACTCTAACACCCTTTTTTAAGCATAACTTAGGGAGTAGTGAAAAAAAAAGAGTGTAAGACTCCTCAAAAGATAGGTCTCAACAACTATGCCATGTTAGGTATCTATATACAATGTCAAAAGAATCTAGTGAAGAAGTCAAGTGTCTTGATGGATGCCAATCCATCTCATCGGAATACATGGATGTCAATCATTGTAACTACCAAGTAAAATAGAAACTGGTGTTGAATACAAAGATTGACTAGAAGAAACACTTATCTCCAAAAGACTGGGTAGAAGATGAACCCTGATGAAGCATTACCAAACACCCCCCCTCAATGCTGAACACTAGATGCAAATAATCGTAATATCTCCACGAGTGGTTTGAGTCCACTACTCAATCACAAAACAACTGACATTGGGATTCAACAAAATAAATTTAATAAAGAAGACTTTTAATGGTGATGAAATTACAAAAGAGTACACTAAAGAAGGTCAATAAATGATGAGACATTACACAATCCTCATATGGGTTCTGACAAATAAAGTGCCTGAATAAGATACCCATGTACAATAGAGGAAGCCAAACTCATTATTGTGCTAAAAACATGAAAGTACACATGTACACCAAAAGTGTAAAATATATAACTCTCAAAAGGTGGAGAACATAGAGAAAACCTATAGGAAAAACTCCCCCCCCAAAAGAGAGAAAAGAAGAAGAGAGAGCAAAAAACCCTCCATAGATGATGTTGAAGAAGTCCACACTCTAAGTACTCATAAGTCACAAAATAACTCAATATGTATGAGTGGTCTGAATCCACTACTCAATCAAAAAAACAATTGACACTTGGCTTCACCAGAATAGCTTCAATCAAGAAGTTTGACAGTGTTGACAAAAGTACAAAAAAATACTGTAAGTGTGAAGAATGCTCAACACCAAGAAGCATAATATACATCACACCCCCCATACTACTAAAATGAATGGAGTGAAAAAATAAAGGTCTAGATGAGTGGTCCAAATCCATGACTCAAGCACTAAACAAGTTGACAATGTATACACCAAAATATCTCCATGTCATGTTGAATGAGACTATAAAACTATCAAAGAAGACAAAATGACACTAAAATTCACTAGAATAAATACAATTAGGTTATGGGAGACTATCAACTATCAAAAGTGGTGTCAAAATTATAGAATATGCTCCAAAAACAAAGGAGTAAAAAAGGTGTCTCCATAGAAGAAGTTGAGGCACTAAGAAAGGGCCCTTGAGGAGACATGACATAACTATCGATGTGTCATTGTACTAATGTAAGTTGTAGGCTGATGGAATAGTGTGGCAAATGGCATAAAGAGCCATAATATATGAAAACACATATAAGAATGATCATCAACCAAAAATAACATGCAAAACACATGCAAGGATGTTGGGCTCAACTGAAAATGCATCCTAGATAGTGCATGTGTGAAGTACAATGTAGGGCCCATAACATAAAAACCCCAAAGTAATGATAATGTACACTCAAGAATAGGATGTCATACTTTACTAAAAATGTGTCTATGAGTGCAACAAATGATGACAATGTAAAGGAGCAAGAAGGAAGCATGTATTGCCTGTGAGGGGGTTTAACCTCCTGCCAGACTAGACCTCACCCTTTGATCTCTAAAAAATGAGAGAGATAAGGTACTCATAAAAAAAAAATGTTCCCTCAACAAATGCTCACAAGATAGTGAAATATGTCACCACTAAAATGTCACCACACAATGTAAGCACATGGCAGTATAACTAATGCAAAGAGACCCCCCAAAATGTGTAACTTTATAAAATAGTGAATTTTACAATGTAAATAGACTAAATATGTGGAAAATTAAAAAACATCAAATTTTGAAAAATATGGTGCTCAATTTCGAGCTATCAATCAAAAGTTATTAAGCAATCAATTTCTTGTAAAAATAGGCCTATTTAATAAATTTTGCATTAAAAATTAAAAAAAAGTATTATGATTAAGGGGAACCTAGCCTTCCAACCACTCGTTGGAATCAACACAAAACCAAAAAATTAATGGTTTTGATTGTGAGGGGAAATTGGCCTCCTACCAAGCTGAGTTCACCCTCTGTCTTTGATAGGTGAGAGAAGAGGGTAAAAATAAAAAAAACCATTTACAATAGATCCTTGACAAAATATTGTTTTTAAATTAAAAAAATAGTCAAAAATTAATCTGTACATAATAAATGGCCCCACCATGTGAACACACACCACTGCCAAAAAAATGTCTCCCATTAATAAAGTTTGTTTGCCACTCATAACAAATCACCTTTTACAAATTCAAAGATCTTGTAAAAACGCTGATAGCATACTTGTCAGCAGGTGAATAGAGGAGTCAAGGTGGAAAAACCAATGTGCAAATGATGGCTTTGGTGAGGGAATAGAGACTAGCTGGATGACAACGCATACCAGAGGGTAATTTTATTGAATGGCGAGCTCTCTAGCTCACTGCCCAAACACTACCATGCCTAGCCTTGTCTTCATGGTTCACCACCATATACCAGTCTCAATCTACACAAAGGGAGAAGAGAGTAGTGTCTGACAAAGGTGCCAGCCATAGAGTGTCTCCAATGCACTGCCCATACCCAACATAGTTCCAAAAATAGTCCTGTTATGACAGAGTTCTCAATGACCATGACAGCCAAGTCAATGTCACCAAAATTCTATGCAAAAATACATAGGTGAAATGTCTCTAATCCATTACTACCATAAAATATTGCATCAAATCCCATATTTGTAGCATCGACTGTGGGAAGGCCATGAGCAGAAAGAACATTCCTTCTCTCCATTCCTTTGGCTGTAACTTGCCTTTCCTTCATTCCATTTAGTATACTCCAATAGCCATGTGAAAATCATCTTTGTTCATTATATACACTTATTTTATAAGATCGAATCTCTCTAAACCAATGAGAAAATTTCAAAAAATAGAAAACTCTTCCTATTGGTTTACCAGTAGCAATGGTGATGAAGAGATTAGGAAAGAAATTTGGATGATAAAGGAAATACTCTCATAGTCACCATCATTAAGCAAGGCACAGTTACAGAGAATGGACATCTATAGAGTAATAGATCAAACATATGCCTCTAACCTGTATTAAAAATAAAACTTTAAAATAACACACAACGATGCAAAACCAAGCAGATCTTTGAGAATGACGTCAAGAAAAAATGCCCAAAATCACTGTTTGAAATAACCATAACTTTCTTGATATTCATCATAATTTAAAACCATAAGATGTTATAGAAATATATTGGAGAAGATATCATAACCTAGAAACAGTTTCCTAAAATATCATAGGAGTAAAGAGCAGATGATCAAAACATATCATGTTTTGGTAAAAAAACATAATTTTGCCCAAAAACAAATTTGTCGAAAAATGACCATGTAACTTCTCCAAACTGAAAAATAGAGGTATGGTAAGAGGTGAATGGCTTGCATAATTAGAGTTTTGACAAACAATGCAAAAAATCTATCAAAAAAGAATGTACAGTCAGCACAAAAAACAAATCCAACCAACCCAAATGCCAATGTCCAAAATAAAACACAAATTTTAAAGACTATAAACTATAACAAAGGGAGAAAATAGACATGCTGAGCAATGAAACTTTGAAAGAAGATATGATACCATGTCATAGTTATGAAAACTCTCACCCAAAATCTCTCCAAGAATCCATTACCATAGCCATGGCCATTAACACATTGCTCACACGATGAAACAACTATCTATAATACAAATGATAGTATTAAAATGTAATGACCACTTCTCCTCTATGACTCCTCCATATCTCTCATCTTTAAGATGCACTACTAGAGTGCCTATAAATAAGAGAGAGAGAGTGGGTGAGTGGGGGAAGGTATGTCCACATAATGACAACATAATGTTGGCATACCCTAAGTAATCTTAACACAAGTAATTAACCCACATTAATTACTCTAGCACAATTTAGGATGGGGAAGACAACTAAAACACTTTTGATCACCCATGATCCTAAAATGGGCAAGGAGAGAACATGCATGCTTAGGCTATCACACACAGACATACACTCAAGAAAAATAATGAAAGTTTCATTTTAAGAACCAGATCTGAAATGTGTGTTCATTTTTAAAACACTAAAAATAAATGTTGTAAAATTTTATTTGATTGATTTTGACTTTGACGGGTGAGAACCTGCAAGTAAATAGATTATTATTCTTAGGCTTGATCTTTGACAAGAGTGTAGGTATTACAAGTGAATTTGTCGACTCCTTGTCTATGATTATGTCGTTCTATAGGGTATTTATGTTGCTATACAAAGTGATTCTACCATTCTATAGAAAACATAGATATAAAAAACAAAAACACATTTTCATTGATAAGTTATAAATTTTTCTACTGCTAACCACATTTTCACTATGACCAATAATGTTTTTACTACTGTAGAAAATTAATAAAATAGAAATACATTTTTGCTGATACTAATAGCAATTTTGTTACTGTATTTTCAATTTTTCCACTATGTAGGGATTCCTCTGCTCATATATTTTTTATTTTTGTCTTTTTGATACCTTCATTTTCTATAAATGGGAGGTCAAATGAACACTCGAGTCAAAAGTTATGGCCTTTGGAAGGTAAGTAGTGCAAACAAAAAATAATACATGAAATTTTACTTCTTAATAGTTTGATTTCACCACTTAATAGAGTGATTAATCCACTTAGTAGAGCGATTCCACAATTATGCAAAAAACATAGAAATAAAAAAAGAAACTATGCTTCTATTGATTCAGGTAATTTTGCCAATGAAATGGACCATGTTTCTACTATTTGGGTGATTTTGACACCTATTTGATGATTTCACCAATCCCATTGCAATTTCACCATTTGGGTGATTTTAACACAAATTTGACTATTATGCCACTTGCACTTGCAATTCTGCCAATACACAATATTTTTTCTAGGAGTCTCAGGATGGAAATATGGAATATTTCCATAGAAATGTGGGAAATTTTAGCTAGAATTGGTATTGAATTGTGGGTAAAAAAGAGGATTAATGGTATCAATGTTGATTGTGTGTTGTGACCCCATCAAATGTGCCATATGTAACACCATGAATCAATGGTTAGATTTTTAGTAGAAATGAAAACTCAAATTGAAATGCTACCACTAACCTAAGCATGTGTCCTCAAATCGAGCAAGAATAAGAAGAATACAACTCAAATAAGAAAATAAACACAATTGTTATACCTTATTGAAAATATTTTTGCAGAATTAGGATGTGTTTGTATGTATGGATGTAGTGACAAGCTTCTTGGTGGATGCACGTGATCAAACAAACAACATTTCCCATTGTTAAATGGATTATTGATTTGATAATGCTTGATTCTTGATGCATGGGTGGCTCTCCAAAATGGAAATAGGTCATTATGTTATCAAGACTTGCTAAGAATGGAGGGGAATCCCTCTATTTATAGTTTTTCTGAATGGATGTGGAGCATCAATCTTGGAGCAAGATCTATGGTTGAGAATTAGTCTTGCTCCCCATAAATGTAGGATGTGGAGTGTGTAAGAAATAGGGATGAAGAGTGTAAGTTGAGGAATTGATGAGGCACGAGTTTATGACATGCCTTGTTGAAAAAGGGTTTGTGGGGGGATTAGAAATGAATTATAAATTTATTTTTGGGAGAATGTGAGATAGGGTTTATTAATTTATGAAATATGGATATTCCAGATTCCATTGATTTTCCCATTAGAAGAAGATTAAATAATTAATTGAGATTATTTAAATACTAAGAAGTGATGTGATTTTTATGGGAAATGATGTGATCATGGAAGAAATAATTAATTGGATAGGGGGGATAAATAATGATTTGACTAGGGATGTTAATGTGAATAGAATATTGATTAGATAATTTAGGATGATGCTAGCACATATTAGTAAGAGGAGTAAAATTGACACAAAGTGTCAGATTTTAAGTGTCTACAATCATGAAATTAGTACCATGGATGTTAATAAAATAACTAAATTTTTATACTTTCTTGATATATTTAATAATATTGATGAAACATAATTAACTCAATTTCTTGATATGGACCCACAAATCCATGATGCATTGTTGTATGTCAGAAGAGATGAATATAAATTTTTTGATAAGACTAAATCGTATGAAAAACAACCATATGATTCCCTTATTTTTATTAACCAACATATTATAGGTACCAATTCCACCATGGGTGTTGAAACAACTAAAATTGCTACTATGCCTATGTCTAACCCCTTGGTTACACATATCTTCCCTCAAAATATGTGGAGGAAACTTAAGGATTCTCTCAAATTACCATGCCTATGTATATGGAACCAACTTATGCCAATCCTGTAATGATTACACATGTTACATCATCAACCTCACCTATTATAAAATCCCTTAAGCATATTATTTTAGCTTTATAAACCAAGTTGTTACGGTGAGATCAAGGTGCTTCTAGAGCTAGTCATTCTATAGATTTGCATACTCTACTTCATAATCCATTAGTCCCAAATGTTTTATTGTACCATTTACCTATAGGTTTTATGGCTCTAATATTTCATTGTATGATGCTAAAGGTGATCTAAAGCAACACATCAAATCGTTCCATGCAATATACTTGGATTATGCATCCAATGAAAAAATAATGACCAAGTTATTTCCATGCAGTATTAAGGATTAGGCACTTCAATTGTTTTATGATCTTCCATCCCAAGTAGTAAGGAAATTCAATCCTTTGGTGGACCAATTTATATCACACTTCTCTATTAATATCAATTAAAATCTATCTTCTACTCAAATTAGTAAACTCAAACAAGGATCCAATGAGTCAATTGGTGATTATGTACTATGGTATAATACCATGATATCTAAGATGACTAATCATATGGCTGATAATGAGATCCGATACATCTTGAAGTAAAGTTTGATAACACCACTCCATGACTCTATTATATTCATAAAATTTAAGTCCTTTGATGAGCTATCATATAGTTAGATATCGATAAGTAAATCTCATAGCTTTGAAATAACTAAAGCACACACCTAATGCTACAAATACTTCAACTTCAAAGTTTCAAAGAAAACCAAACTACAAATTTAATGAAAATGATACTAATAATGAAGCCAAGATAATGGTTAATGTGATATCATAACCTATAAATTAGCTTCTCCTATTTGGACTACTAAAGAGACAATTTTTATAATTACCTTAAATTTTTCATGTGTAATTACATAAGATGCTTGAATGCAATCTTATATCTCTCCATCCACCACTAGTGGTTGATATGAGCCTAAAATTACCTAAGAGTTATGATAATAATGCATATTATGAATACGCTGATGTGCTGGACATTCTACAAATTGATGCTTCATACTAAGTCATAAGATATAATATCTCATTGATGAAAGATTCAAGATCACTTTTAATAGAAATGCAAAGTTAGAAATCTATTCTAATCCAATTCTAAATCACATGGTATTAGAACTAAGGATACTTTTGATAATACAATGAACATTTGCCTCCTACTTATGATCACCCCTTAGACAATATTATTGGTATAATGAAAGGTGTCACAACATGGATACCCAAAATTACATTTGATGATAGTGAGACCGTGGATAATGATTCAAATTTTAATTCTCTATTTATATGAGCTTATGTGGATTTAAAACCCAATCATAGTGTCATGATTGACAATGGTTTAAGTGAGAATGCTTATATGACACTTTTACATTATCTTAGATACAATCACGAGGATTTGATATAAACAACCAATATAGTCAAAAGATATAATAGACAAAGACAAAATACCTTGGGACACATTATGTTATCTCCTAAGGTAGGCCATGTAGTGGTAGTTACTCCATTCCTAGTTTTACCAAGCACAAGAGTCTTTGATATGTTATTAGGATGTCTTTACATACACCAGCTCCACATAGTTACATAATCAATGAACAAATACATTAAGAACATAAATGTAAATAAGATGGAACTAGTTTCTGGTATTTCATATGGTACCCTCTTGCCTCACATGCATTTCCTCCCCCATCTGCACCACCACCATGGCTAGTTATTACACCTATTTAGAATTATTATCTAGATATAATTTCTACAACCATTTAGGATCATTATATTGAGTCAAGCACTACACCTATTTATGATTATGGTATAGAGGAATTTACCCACATATCCTGATTCTTTATATACAATCAATTATACAACCTAATGAAACTCATTCTATGCACATCATTTAGAGGGGAGTAGTGGAATTTAATAGATAACTAGTGTTAGAATTCTCATTACATCAAAGGGTCATCAAATATTCGTGAGAACTAATATTCACTCCACATCCTACATTACAATCAGTGATAGTTTAACATGTGCCACATCTAACACAAGTATAGTATCATCCTATCATACAACATATTTCATAAGACATGTTGCATCCACAAGTTACTCATCATACACATGACATTATGAGTGATGATGATGAGGCTTATCATGAAATGTGAGTTCATTTTTTTAGATTTTGATTCAACCTCATATATGGTTTTGAATACTTATTCACACAAAGTAATCCTCACCATGTTGGATACTAATCCTCATCATGACCATCCTTTAAATTGGCTAATTGGTTAGCATCTCCTTTAAGCACATATTCTAAAAATACAAAAAAATTAGAAAAATAAAAAAACATTCAAATATTCCAAAAAATAAAAAACAAGGTCTTGAGCATGACATGATTATTAGTTTACATCATTTACATATGTTATTTATTAAACTTTTGGCAGATTACATATCCTATATACATAGGCATTTCATGGTATACATGAGTGATGTGTAGGGCATACATATATACATGATACATAGATATATAGATGCTAGACCATTCCTATACCCAGGGGCCATGCTAATATTGGGGACATCTTCTTCCACGTGTTACACTATTACAAGTTATATATTTCTATGACCTTTTAATTTGTCATGTTGAGTTACCTTTATTGATTACTCATGCCTTGATATTACTCATAATTTATATAGTGTTACATTGATATGTTAATTTACTATGTTATGAAATTTACATACTTGGGTGGTGTAGACTACCTTATATGTTATATGCTTCTTCATTGTTGTTTAGGCTAGTCATTGTTTATCCATTGATTATGGATCCTTAGCCTTGTGTGTGTGGAATTTATTACCCCTTATTTGTGGATCCTTAGACTTATGTTTGAAACATTTAATTCCCTTTATGTGTAGATCCCTAAACTTGTTTCTGAGATATTTATTATCCCTTATATGCAACCCCTTGGGCTTATGTGTGATATTTTGTGTTGTTGTGTGTAATTATACTATGTGACATTATTTGTTGAGCTTGTTCTAATTTTTGTGTTTGAAAATATCATGATCCATATCATGCACCTCCCTCTTCCATCTAGTTTTATAGTCCATATCTTGCACTTGTCTTCCAAAGTCTTATTGACTAAATTTATTAATGATTATTCCTACTACATGCCTAATTGTTATATATATCTTGACATGACACTTATATGCCCTTGTATTACATATGTTTCATACATTCTTTGATGGCATATTTTATACTATGATGACATATTCTCCACCTGTTGACACAATTAAACATTATTACATATTTATACATAACACAATACAATTAAATTTATTTTGAGATGAGTGATATGTAGGATATTTTCGTCACCTCAAAAGGGGAGCATATCAGTTAGATTTTCATAGAGAATTAATCCTCCACGAGCATAGATTATAAATTTTGGCACATATTATACAAATTAATTTTTTAGATTGGTTTAGATATTATATTAGGATAGGTATTGATATATTTTAGACATATTTTGGGCACACATGTTATGCATGTTCTCTGACTTTTCAGGCCACAAGTTACAATATTTTTATATATGCACATGTTCATATACATTGGGGGCATAATCACTCAATTTACAAAACATGAGTTATAGATTTTCAATTTTTTCATATTTGAAATACAAATGACATATAGATCTATGACATTTTATATCATATTAACATTGAACAATTAAAATTATGGGGCATGAAGCTAGTTTATGCATACACATTATCAGAGTTTAATAATGTTAACACTAAGTGATTTAGGTTATGGCATGATGTTGGTTCATGAATACACATCATCAAAGTTTACCAATGTTAGCACTGAGTAATTAAAATTATGGGGCTTGAATGTTGTTCATGTTCACTTACTATTACAATTTCTATTTTTCAAATACATTCCATGGTACCTAGAAATGATCACCCTTTAATATATAAGTAATTTTGTAGTGGTTGATTCATGTTTAAATGAATAATGAAGTTGAGATTCAACACCCTCAATGACCTTGGCATTTCTCCATGAACCCAATATGTGGCTCCCATCTTCTATCTTAGGGTTACAATATCAAATCAAGATTAGTACAAGATTTATTACATGGGTTAGTGTGGTTGAGGTTTTTGAGATGCTCAATAGCCTTGGTACTATTCATTTTGTTTGTTATTTTATAATGAAGTTTGGGGCATCTTATTTACAATACACAACCTTTGTATTAGTTACACAAGTTTGGAATTGATCACTATGAATTCTCTTAAATGGTTTTAACAAGTAGAACATTATCTAATGCTTTAATAATAAAACATCATCTCCAATAAGTTACATAGCAAATTCACCCACTTATAGGTGTAGTCTTGCCTTAATCTTCAAATTTTAAGTTTTATTTTTTGCATTTTTAGATTTATTCAAAGGACATTGATTGCCACATTTTTATTGCAAGTTTTCTTGGAAGAAAATTTATGTGTGGATCATCTTCCAAAGCTAAAGTGTGTTTTACATGATAAAGTATGTTTCTTTATCCTTTTACTTTAGTATTTATAATACATTTCAATACTAGAATAAAAGGAGGGCATTTGTAGATAATAAAATATGGTAATTGATACATGGCAATGCCATTTTTGACTTACGTTTACCTTAAATGGCTTATGCGTACATAAAAAATTCTTATTCACCATTCTCTCAAATCCACATGCTTTCTATAGACTTGAACTTCCAAAGTTGCTCTCAGTAACCTACAATAAATTCCATAGTCTATGTCAAAGTAATTATTTATCTTACTTAGACATCTATAAATCATCATATCAATGTTCCTAGCTAATAAACAATAACACCATACTTAAAACATATCATCTAACAATAACGTCTAAATTTAATGGTTTCATCTTGTGCTAAGCAATATTTAAATTTTAAATTCAAATCATTCCTATGGGTCAGCTATCCATATTAACATGTTAGTGGCATGATAAATTACCCAAAGAGTCTCATATAAATACAAACTAACTTTATTTATATTACCCATATAGAAAGCAGTTAATAGGTATATTAAAACACTTACATATTCAAACAAACTACTCTATGATTACAAATTTGTTAATCAGTCACTAGGAGTAGGTTTTTATTAAGTCTGAAGTACTTAAGAACCAAGCCAAATTTTCTAATTTCCAAGTATCAAGAGTTATATTATATATTTCATATATTAAATGAACATGATTGCATATAGTCAACTAATAAGGAAAACTAAATGCAACTTGAATTACCTCATTAGAGTATTAGATATGCAACCAATGCTCACCCATTTAATGGGGAGTGGTTTGGGTTGGCTCAAACCACATTTATTCCCATTTTGTAAGCCTAATTCTATCATTGTAAGTGAAACTAGGGTTTCAAGTGAAGGAGATATATTTTTATGAGTTGCACACATAATAAAACCTAACGATCACACATAAATATTAAAGACAAGTAGGCACACCTACATGTATAAAAACATAGAGGCACAATCCATAGAGATAAAACTATTAGACTTGGAACATAGTGTCTAATGCCACTGACCTGAGGTTGATGATAATGTTTTAGCACACACATAGGTCTAGATCCTAATATAAATGGATTAAAGTTTAGTTTTCCACCCTTCCTAACACTTGCCTATAATCTTAGTCCTCCATGGAGTAGTTATCTACAAGGTATCTTATTCCTTTGTTATACTTGCCATACTTAGATAGCTAGAGTGCTAAATCAATTTTGTGATTTTACATATAGATCTATATTTTACAATATATATTGTAATCTAAATTCATTTACAATAATTTTATCTAATTAGGGTTAATTAATCACATCAATCCTAATATAGGTAAAATAATATGGTCATTATGGATGATAAAAACCCAGTGTGATAATTTAAAAATTAGATTTGAAATAATTGACCAAACCTAAAGAGGAAAAGGGTTTGTAAAACCCTAGGCTAAAATGGAAGCAAGAGATAAAACCCTAGGTGAGATTAGGATAATGTAAGAACCTAAATAGAAATTAGATTTTTTGGAAATGAACATGCATTGAAATAATTCAAATCTATTTTTTTCCATAAAAGTGTAAGAAAAGAGGGTTTATAAGAAACCCTAGGTTGAATGTTTGAAAGAGTTGGGGTTCAGCGTTTATGTTTACCCTAGTTTTATTTTTTACAAAAGATAGGGATTTAAAAAAATGTGATTAAGTAGATATAAAAATACATAACTAAAATACATAATCCAGCTCTACTTAAGAGGCTAAAAAACAAAAAAATTCCTAAGTATGAATTGAAAAATAAATTAAAAATAAATGCATGTAACTATTCTAAAAATGTGAGATTGTATTCTAACTATATTGAATGTGTTTGAATTTATCCAAAAATTTTATACATGTACTGTGCTTTGAGATGAGCCTGTACTATGCTTTTCTCTATGACACTGATATTATCTTTGTGGCACTATGGTTGTCTTTGTAGGGTTTAACAATTTGAGTTTTCTAATGTATGTGTTTTGCATCTTCTTGATTATGATTGTACTTTCACTTTGTAAATGTGTAGGTTAAGATATATTGTATGACTAAATCTTCACTTTGAACTATCTTGCACACTTCAAAATAAAAATTTAATAATGGATTTGGGCAATTATCAAATAAACATAAAAAATTATATATCTTACTTGAAATCAAGCCTCCATATAGTTTTGTTGTGTGCAAATAGAAAAACTTGAGTAAGGGTTTAAATTTCCTCTTCCTTAAAAGTGATATGTGTAGAGAGACCATGATGGATAAGTGTTAAAAGTGTTAAGATTATGATGCACAACTTGAAGGGAGAAGCTTGGATCTAGTCCTGAACCTTGGTGAAAGTGCTAATAGATATTCTCCTATCTATTGATTCTCTCCGTCTTCAATTTTTTTATTGTCTTGGAAATACTTTGTATTTATACAATGATCTATGATGACTCTAAGCTAGCTAAAATTTGAAAATATCAATTGGATGGGTTAATGTGAAAGTTAAAGGAAAATAGGTAGAAGCACTTAAAAGGCTATAAGGGATAAGCTTGAAGGTGTATGAGCTTGTTTAGGATGGGCCTATACATATATGAGCTTATCCAAGAGAAAAGTAGAGATTATTTTTCAAGATAGGGTTGGAAAATAGATTATAAGTAGTTCAAATATACTAACACATACATTTTAGATAATAATTTAGGGGTTTTTTAGGCTCTATGGACCAAATAATGAATCATGTGGGGTTAGAACCATCCTAGAAATAGGTTAAAATGTATAATTTATTAAAATAAGCTAAATTTAGAATATAACATAGGAATAAGAGTTTTGTACCAAATTTTGGTGTCTACACAAAGTTAAAATTTTATTTACATAAAAATTCGTAGATATCAAATTCAAAAAGGAACATGATTTTGAAAATAACATTAACCATAAAGTTTGGCCACCTTGAGCATGATTTAATAAAACCCATTCCTCTCAGCATACTTTAGACCCTAAGGGTAATTCCTAGTTAAATAAGGTATGAAGGTAGTTGTAAGCCTTGGATGACTTTATTAGATTAGATACAATGCCACTCTATTGGTTTGTTTTCTAAAAAAAATCTAATTATTACACATTGGGTAAATAATTATGAATGTTATAAATAAATGAATCAAAACTAATATGGAATAAAAACACCCATAAACATTTAATTAGGCTTAAAACTAATGTAAAAAAGTAAATAAGTTCAATTGAATGATTCAATATCTCTAAATTATAGGAAAATATAGAAAAATGTGGTAAGTGAAAATAATGACATCATCTACATCGTTATTACATGCCAATACAAAAGGGTAAGTGTCTTAACAACTGAGAAATATCCATGCAATATTTTTGCATTTACCTTAAGAGATATAAAGAGATGATAGTCATTAGGAAGAGGTAGGTAGTGGCTTCCATTTATATGTTACTAGTGTTTTAACTAAAACGTGCACAAGTGTAATTAACCTATGCACAACATGCTAAAACTAGGGCACAAGCTAGATACATGATATATCAATAAACTACATCAATCAGATTTAACTCAAACCTAAAATAGAAATTGAAAGTATGAAAAACAATTGAATAAGAAATGAGAAACAATGAAAAGATGAAGGGATATGAAAACTAACATGCCTAGGTAGATTCATGTAATTTAGTGATTAGATCTATGATTTGTATCTTACTATATTGCTCATTGTTAATTCTAGACTTTTGACTATACATGGGCAAATTTGTTAGGTTTTAGAATGTGTATGATACAAAATCAATGTTGTTGATTATGTACCTCTATTTATTTTTACTATGTACCTTGACATCGATTATGTATTTGACCCCTTTTATGATTCTATAATTTTGGCAGATGCACTGAGAGATGGTAAGTATGGTTGTGTGATTGCTTTAGAATTTTTTTGGGTAGAATGTGTTTCATTATCTGTCTTTCACTCCTTAACCTAACCCTCAAATGTTTTAAGAAATATGTGTGTGAAAGTTAGTTGACTCAGGCTACCCCTTGAAGAGTTGTAGCTACATATTTCACATGCTTAGAATCATAGTCAATGTAATTCTCTTGTGCACAAGTGTAATATAACACAAGTAGAAGTAAGGTATTCACCTCTTCTCCCAAAAATTAAAATCAATTACATGTACTTACTATAAGGTTGTTTTGGCACAAGATTTTGAAATGATGTATATGCTTTGTAGACTTAATTTGTAAGCTCCTTCATAAGTGTGGCAATGGATAGAATGAATGTGAGACTCAAAATTTAGAAGGACTCTCAAATAATCCTAGTTGGTTGCTTGTTTGGAAATGACCAAGGATTTAATTGTATATATAGGACTCCTTAAGACATGATGCACACATGCTGACCAAGGAATAAAGTGATAAACTAAATCAAAGCCACATGAAATTAGGTCAAGGTAAGAAAAACCCATAAAATCAAGAGGGATATAATACAACAGAATTGATAGACCACTGATTTTATACAAGTAGGCAAAATACTTAAAAAGGAGATAAGACTACTTAGAGAATGGATGATTGGGATATTAAAGTTGACAACATACAAATATGACATGAGTGTGAGGATATGAGGAATGAATTGAGGTTGAAGAGATGATAATGCAGGTGAAAGATGTCTAAAAATATTCAAATATACATAAGTGAACCAATTTTGTTAAAGAATGATAGATACACTATGGAAAAGGGTCTTGTACAAAATTAGGTGTTTATAATTGGGAATGTGCCTTCTAAATTTTATTAGTACAGTGCCAAAACTTGTAAAGGAAAAATTTTCTTATTGCCAAAGTAGTTGGTCTAAAATATAACCAAAATCACAATTAATCTTTTCTAATGGATTTAACTCACACTCATCATTCAGTGGGGCAAATTTTTTATAGATATTATTGTGTTCAAATTACAAGTAGTGATAATGACTAATTTTTGCTAAAAAAATCATGAAGAACCCAAGAGAGATCAAATATTTTAGGCCATCCCTAAAATGATATGCCCCTTGAAGGGAGTTATCTTACTATAAATGTGTTGTTTGGACCCATGTAATATATTTATAAAATGGTCCCTATAGTTTATTGGGAAGAATATTATTTATCGAATGGTGCTTGCAAGTGATTGACAAGTATCATTTTAGGACAAAGAGTGTTATGGTTGCATCTTTTGAAAGGTTATAGTGGGGAAGAACACTATAAATCTATAGAACTTTGGATTTGTAAAAAGTACCACGTATTAAAAATATACTATAATTTATAAGATATTCAGAGTAGCCCCACAAAATGATAGGAAAAACTCACATTTTGTCAATATTTTATTAATAATTCATCTCAAATTGTATTTTATTGAAGTATTTTGTTAAATTTTTTGTGAGGTTTTCATATGATTCCATATTGTAGAAGCAATAGCTGATAAGATTTATAAAATAAATTGTCATATGATAAAAGATTGAATTTGTTAACACCAAAAATTATAAAATAGAATATGTACTAGTGAAATTCAAACATTTATATAATTTAGAATTCAAGAGGTATTAAATAATTTATTTTCGAGCCTTCATGTTTTCCATTTTACCAACTGGTCATACAAAACTCACATAAATATGAAATAAAAGAAATAAAGAGGCATGACACTAATGTGCATGAGAGAAAGAAGAATATTCAACTAAGTCAGATAAAACCACACACAGTTGAATTTCATGAATGACATACATTTATTACTCTTACATCCAACATTATGGCATTGGGGGCATCCCATAATTACTCCCTACAAAATGAAACCTAGCCATGTAGTATTAAAAATATCATTGTAATATCATTGAAAACCTTCCCCTATTTCTACACAATGCCTTATCCAAACTAGAATTTCACCATTAGGTTACAAAAAAGACAAAAATAATTCAATGGAAATTGTATTTATCTACATCTTTCTTAATCAAAAGAATTGGTAATTTCTAGAATCTTATTTTGTACTTTTTTGTTTTTTGTGTTAAATTTTTGAGTTTTATTGGATGAAATGGTCATATCCCTACACATAAAAATATTCCTCTAATACTTGTAACATAAATATCATTCTCAATTGATTCCCACCTAAATAGAGTACAATCATCTACATTTTTTAGACAATTTTTCTACATTCAAAAGGTTTTGAAGTTTATAGTCAAGTAAAAAATCTTACAAGATTTTTATTAAAAACTAGATGTTATTTAAGTCTTCCAAATGATGTCATCAAACAATCCACTGTCACTTCAAAAATTCTAAAATTAGTAAATAAAAAATATATTAATTTAATGTATAGTTCCAAAATTAGGTGTCTATAACTGAGAATATGCCTTCTAACTTTTTAGATAACTGTGCCAAAATTTGTAATGACAAAGTTTTTTAGTGCCAAAGTAGTTGGTCTACAATATAGTTGAAATTGTTATGACTTGTTGCTAATGGATTTAGCCCACACTCAT
Source organism: Torreya grandis (assembly GCA_037957365.1). Classification (NCBI taxonomy): domain Eukaryota; kingdom Viridiplantae; phylum Streptophyta; class Pinopsida; order Cupressales; family Taxaceae; genus Torreya; species Torreya grandis. The sequence continues at coordinate 1,755,482 of JARHVA010001706.1, read as the reverse complement.
CATTCAATGGGGCAACAACTTTTGTAGGTATTCTTATGTTTAAATTACAAGTGGTTATAATACCTGGTTAGTGCCAACAAAATTCATGAAGGACCAAGAGAGAGAAAATGTTGTATGCCATCCTTAAAATGAGATGCTCCTTGAAGGGAGGTGTCTTATTATAAATTTGATGTTTGACACCATGTAATAGATTTATAAAATGGTCCCTATAGTTGACTGGGAAGCATCTTATTTATAGAATGTTGCTTGAAAGTGATTGGGAAGTATCAATTTAGGATAAAGAGTGTTATGGTTATGTATTTTGAAATTTTATAGAGGGAAAGAACACTATAAATCTGTAAAACTTTATGTTTTTAAAAACTACCATGTATTATAAATATACTATAATTTACAAGAATTCATATTAGCCCCATAAATTGATAGAAAGACTCACATTTTATCAATATTTTATACAATAATCGAACTCATATTGTATATTGTTGAAGTATTTTCTTATAAAATTGTGTGGTTTTCATATGATTCCATATGGTAGAAGCATTAAGTGGTATTAGTTATAGAATAAATTGTCATATGATAAAAGATTGAATTCATTAGCACCAAAAATTATAAAATAGAATATGTATCAGTGAAACTCAAACATTTATATAATTTATAATTCAAGGAGTATTTAATTATTTATTTTCTAACCTTCATGTGTGCCATTTTACCAAATTTTCATACACAACTCACATAAATATGAAGTAGAGGAAACTAGGAGGCATGGAAACTGATGTGCATGAGAGAAATCAGAAGATTCAATTGAGGCAGAGAGAGTCATAAACATAATTGAATTTCATGAATGAGATACATTTCTTACACTTACATCCAACATTATGTCATTGTGATATCCTATAATTACTCACTAAAAATGAAACCTAATCATGTAATATTAAAAATATTGTTGTAATATCATTGAAAAACTTACCTTATTTCTACACAAAACATATCCAAACTAGAATTTCACCCTAAGGTTACAAAAAAACAAAAATAATTCAATGAGTATTGGATTTATTTATATATTTATTAATCAAAAGAATTGGTAATTTTTAGAATCATATTTTATGCTTATTTGTTTTTTTTATGTTATATTGGATGAAATGGTCATACCTTTACACATAACAATAGTCCCCAATACCTATAACACAAACATCACTCTCAATTGATTCCCACATGAATAAAATATGGTCATCTACATTTTTAAGATATTTTTTCTACATTCAAAAGCTTTTAAATTTTATATTTAAGTAAAAAATATTTTAGGTTTTTTCCTAAAAATTAGATGTTATTTAAGGATTCTTAAGGATGTTGTTGTCAAACAATTTATTGTCATTTCAAATTTTTTAATATTTATATTAAATAAAAAGTAGATTAATTTAATTTACAGTGCCAACTGGGAATATGCCTTCTAACATTCTAGAGTATAAAATATAACCCAAATCACTATGACTTGTCCCTAATGGATCTAGCACACACTCATCATTAAATAGGGTAACAAATTTTATATGTCTTCTTTTGTTTAGATTAAAAGTATTTATAATATTTGGTTAGTGCCAAAAAAAATTCATGGAGGACCCAAGAGAGACCAAATGTTGTAGGCCATCCCTAAAAGAAGATTCCCTTTGAAGGGAGGTGTATTACTATAAATGTGATGTTTGGTGCCATATAACATATTTATAAAATGGTTCCTATAGTTGATTGGGAAGCATATTATTTATAAAATGGTCCTTGCAAGTGATTGGGAAGTATCATTTTAGGAGAAAGTGTGTTATGGCTCATCTTTTGAAAGGTTATAGTGGGAAAGTACATTATGTATTCTTAAAATTTTGGGTTTGTAAAAACTATCATGTATTAAAAATATACTATAGTTTACAAGATATTTAGATTAGCCCCACAAAATGATATAAAAGACACATTTTGTCAATATTTTATCAATAATTGATCTCAGATTGTATATTATTGAAGTATTTTGTTAAAAAAATGGTGTGGCTTTCATATGATTCCATATTGTAGAATCATTCGATGGTAAAAATTATAAAATAAATTTTCATATGATAAAATATCGAATTCATTAACACTAAAAAATTTATAAAATAGAATATGTATTGGTGAAACTTAAACATTTATATAATTTAGAATTCAAGGGGTATTCAATAATTTATTTCCAGCCTTCATGCATGCCATTTTACCAAATGGTCATACAAAACTCACATATTTATGAAATAAAGGAAACCAAGAGGCATGAAAATCAATTTGCATGAGAAAAATAAGAATATTCAACCGAGCTAGAGAGAGACACAAATATAGTTGAATTTCATGAATAAAATACATTTCTTACACTTACATCGAACATTATGGCATTGGGGCAGCCCATAATTACTCCCTATAACATGAAACCTAACCATAAAATATTAAAAATAGTGTTGTAATATCATTGAAAAACTTCCCCTATTTCTACACAAGACCATATCAAAACTAGAATTTCACCCTTTGATTATAACAAAAACAAAAATAATTAAATGAAAAGCATATTTATCTACATCTTTCTTAATTAAAAGAAATGGTAATATCTAGATTCTTATTTTGTGCTTGTTTATTTTTTTGTGTTAAATTTTTGATTTGTATTAGATGAAATGGTCATACCCTTATACATAAAAATAGTCCCCAAATACCTTTCACTCCCAAATGATTCCCAACTAAAAAAACTACATTCTTCTAAGACACTTTTTCTACATTCAAAAGCTTTTGAAGTTTCTAGTCAAGTAAAAAATCTTATAGATTTTTCCCTAAAAACTAAATGTTATTTAAGACTTAAATAGGATGTTGTCCTCAAACAATCCACTATAATTTCAAAAATTTAGAAATTTATAGTAAATAAAAAATAAATTAATTTAACGTTGAAGGTACTTGTAAATGTATGCTACCATATCAAATACAGTGGACAAATGTTAAAAATTTCCTAATAATTGGAATTTAAGTTGGGGCATGTGTAAGCACTATTTAAAAAAAAAAAAAAAATATTAACCATAACGGAGGTAAAGTAAGTTAAGAAACCTTTGAAAAGTTATTATATTTTCATCTTCAAAATCACTTAGAATAAGGGGTATAGAAAACAAAATTTAAGCATAACTTTGACACCCACTTACATGTATGTGAAAAATCTAAAAACATGAATAAATATGATGAATTAAAAACATTTGAAAGGTTAGGTTAAGCATTATATAAACAAAATAGTTGGCACCTATTGATTTTTGTGAGAGTTGCATAGAAATTTGTGTAGAATAAGGCCCTATAAATAAATATAATGAAAAAGTTCAAGTTAAATTTTATACAAACCCACATATTGTACATTGATTAGTGAGTTAATAAGAATTAATTAGAAATTGATGACTATATTATCTTTAGGTATCAATAAGACTTAGTGAATTAATTTCACCATGATCAAAGAAATAAATAAATAATGAAGTTTTAGAGATGTATCTTGAATATTGTGAGATCTTTTGATAGTCATCAAAATGTTATAGTGGGAAGTAATTAGAAAATGACCAAAAAAAGTCACAAAGATCAGAGAAGGATGTCCAAAGCATGGTCTTAAAAGCATTGACTATCTAGATAATCGAGTTTTTCTCTAGAAAAAATATAGGTACAAGAAATTTGTTGTAAAAACTATTTTTTCTTGATTTGAACCTTCAAATACCTCACTCAAATCATTTGTAAAATGGAACTCTTTTTCTTACCCTAACTAATTAGCTATATCTAAAAACCATAAGGAAAATAACATACGTTATGGGGTGTGCATTATTCTAGGAAATAACTAAGTTATCTTGATATTTTTTATGCCCCTCAACAATGTACGATATAAAAAAAATGTACTCTAATAATTAAAGTAATTCATTTGTCAAGAAAACTAATGCAATGGAATATGTTACTAACTTGAACTTTAATGATTCAATAAATGTTATCATAATTAATAATTTCTCTAAAATTGTAGTAGATATTAATATATTATTGTGAAAAACAATGATTTTTTTTCTAATTTGTTAGCAAAAATTTGTCACTATGAATCTTTTGATTATTTCATCGACTCATCCAATGGGTAGTGGAATAATGTTCAATATATGTGGTAATATAACCATGGAGTGAGTGATATTAATTTGCATTTTAGAGGGGAAGTTTCCTTTCATGATGGGGTTTTTGTCAGGGAAACCTAGAACAATAAACATGCTCTGATCCCTACTTAGTCAGGATCTTGCTCTACCAATTAGAGCACATGTGATTACTTCTTGTATTAGCAACTAAACACGTAATTCAACCAGAATCAATAAGTAACTAGAAATATGAAACAACACAGGAATTGAGAGACAATACACAATTGTATTAATAATCACTCAGAAGAATATACAATAAAGAAGATGCCACTTCTTCTTCCACCTCAAAGGTTCGCCACACCTCAAGACCTTCTTCCCTCTCTCTCTTGGTCACAACAATCAACTCCAATACAGAATTGATGTTCACCTCTCCAACCAATCAGTAACACGCTGCCAGTTCACCAAGTACACAACCGTACTCCAAGTAGATCTCCTGCTCTCTGCTGCTACCTGTAAATCACTAGACCTTACTCACCATTGTAGATCTCCAAAAGAAGCCATGCTCACCTGCTGACCAAGATCATACAAATATGAAGAAACCTGCTGATTCTCCAATCTAGTACCCACCTTGGTACTGTGGCACTAGGAGGAACACACCATTACTCTCTTTTCTCTAAAGGAGCTTATTGCTCTCTTACTCACTGGCTACAAGTTTTACAATACAGCCCATGAGTCCATATATAGATCTCATGCTTACAATAATTAGACTAACCTAATTACAATAATTAGCTGTGCAACTCAAGACTGCAACTAGCCTTTGACATGCAAACAAATAGTCCAAAAATAGACTCTCCAGGATCAACATGCGAACTGCTTGTTCACGCACAGGCTGCCGACGTCAGCTCCTCCATGACCGATGTCAACCGACTGGTAACCGACGTCGGTTGCTTCTTCTTTGCTATCTGACCGACGTCGGTTGATCAGATCGACACTGATTTCCTACAATAGATTTCGCAACTCCCCACAACTCTGCATCCTCCGTAACTTCTCCTGTTTGCATCCTGGTGAAACTTTTAGCTCCACAACCTAATAATCTCCCACTTGGAGATAAATAGCTGCACCTATACTTGTACCTGTACACTGTTTAAATTATTCCTTGGCTTGTATTCCTCTTCAAGATCAACCCTGAAGACCAACCACCACACAACCTGTGATGCTACCCCTGTCATTCAAGTAACCTGCCACATCTGAACCTGCATATCCATGTAGTGAAGAACTTGACCCTGCATAACAAGAATCCCTGCTGCTAGTCCCACTGAACTGCCCTCCAGTACTCCTTCCCTGAATTGGCTCCATACTTTCTGACAACCCCCACTGCTTGGGAAAACTCAGGTCTACACTAGACCTTATGTGATTTCGAACCCTGTTTCAAGCTAAGCTTGAACTGTCCAGCCCTTGGTGTGCTTTCTGATTCTGCATCCTGCATCATGAACCCCGCCAACACCGTCTTCACATCAGTTCCCACTAGAGATAAAATCTCCATGTCTCTTATGCCAAAGAATTTTGCTGCTCCAAATTCTTCATGACACACCTCTGAACTAACCTTACCCTTAGCTCATCAAATCCCTATATGTACAAACCTGCTAGCAAATAACCCACATACAGTAACTAGATAATGTTGCAATCATCATCCACTTGGTAAGATAAAACCAAAATAGTTACACTGACATTGACTGAAGCCATGCTTAGTCATCCACCTATCAAAACCCTGTACCACTGTCCTGCAGCTTCTTCAAGACCATATGCCTTGGCCTTCTGTCTATCGTATCCATCCACTCTCTTCTTTAACTTGGGAATCCATTCCGTCTCTCAGTGCTTACTTCCAGCTGACAACTCTACCAATAAATACCTGTTTGGTTCTTCTCCAAGGACTCACACTCCTCATCCATGCCAAGCTCCCACTGTTTCTGGATTCTACCTGCATTGCCTCTTCCATCTTCCTGGTTCTTGACCATCAATAAGCAATATAAAGAAGGTGAACAATGAATATGAGGTTCACTTACCCTTTCTGACCTCAACATGAGCATTTGAGACTTGTTGACAACTTGTTGTCTGCCCACCATCTGTACCAGTGACCGATCTCGGCCATCTCCTAGTCTGCTCCCGACTGATGTCAGCTCCCTGTACTGAACCTGACTGCCGACATCATTTCCCTAGCTGACGTCAGTGCCCCTTCCTGCCGACATCGGTTCATTCATGACCGACGTTGGTCTTCCTGCTGTCGACGTTGGTTACTGTCTAACTGACGCCGGTACCTGTGTTCGTCCGTGAGTGATAACTTTTTACCCGTGAGCTCTCCATGGATCAAAATCCTAATCAAATCAACCCTACTCTGCTTAGAATAATTCAACTTCCTCACCTGATCTCTGTCTGTCATCTCCTCCATGAACACCAAGACTTTCCAGTTCTTTAGCTTGTCAAAGACATCTGACTTTTGCTTCAAAACCTGCATTCTCCTTCTACATATGTGACCAAGCCTACAAAGCCACATCTCTGTAACAAAAGGTGAATCAGTAATATAAGTAGATAGATAAAGGATACCTACTTTCTTACCACCATCTAATTCAAGTGTATCCGCTGTGAGAGTTACAGTGCATCTCTCATCACCCAAATTTCTTGAAGAAATTAGACTCATCTCCAAGACTGGTACCTGCATGACTTCCTTCAACCACTGTGTGTCATCCGTCTGCAATTTTAGCTTCACTTCCCCTTCATCAATCATCTGACAAGGCTCTCCAACCCCTAAATAAATCTCTCCAAAGTCTCCAAAGACATAACCATGAAAAGATGCTCTATTTTAGGCTGCATGGAAAGAGGCAAAAGAATCTGTAAACAAAGATTCCACTTTATCCAGAACATCTTGTGCAATGTTACCTGCAACATATGCTTCTACGCGCTGATCTTCTACCGACCAATAATCTCTTTTTACCTGCTCTTTCTTTCCATCAATCAAACCATTTGTGCTATTTAGTTTCTCCATTCATAGCTTACTTTCTTCTGCCATTGCTATACTCCCACTCAATCTGAAACCCCTGTGAGTGACCTGTAATCAACAAACACTACCAGATCTGAAACCACCTGTTAGTCAACCCAACCAAAAGCTCTGATACCACTTGTCAGGGAAACCTAGAATAATAAACATGCTCTGATCCCTACTTAGTCAGGATCTTGCTCTACCAATTAGAGCACATGTGATTACTTCTTGTATTAGCAACTAAACACGGAATTTAACCAGAATCAATAAGTAACTAGAAATATGAAACAACATAGGAATTGAGAGACAATACACAATTGTATTAATAATCACTCAGAAGAATATACAATAAAGAAGATGCCACTTCTTCTTCCACCTCAAAGGTTCACCACACCTCAAGACCTTCTTCCCTCTCTCTCTTGGTCATAACAATCAACTCCAATACAGTATTGATGTTCACCTCTCCAACCAATCAGTAACATGCTGCCAGTTCACCAAGTACATAATCGTACTCCAAGTAGATCTCCTGCTCTCTACTACTACCTGCAAATCACTAGACCTTAATCACTATTGTAGATCTCCAAAAGAAGCCATGCTCACCTGCTAACCAAGATCATACAAATATGAAGAACCCTGCTGATTCTCCAATCCAATACCCACCTTGGTACTGTGGCACTAGGAGGAATGCACCATTACTCTCTTCTCTCTGAAGGAGCTTATTGCTCTCTTACTCACTAGCTTCAAGTTTTACAATATAGCCCATGAGTCCATATATAGATCTCATGCTTATGATAATTAGACTAACCTAATTACAATAATTAGATGCGCAACTCAAGACTGTAACTAGCCTTTGACATGCAAACAAACAGTCCAAAAATAGACTCTTCGGGATCAACATGCGAACTGCTTGTTCACGCACAGGCTGCCGACATCGGCTCCTCCATGACTGATGTCAGCCAACTAGTAACCGACGTCGGTTGCTTCTTCTTTGCTATCTGACCGACGTCGGTTGATCAGATCGATGCCGGTTTCCTGCAATAGATTCTGCAACTCCCCGCAACTCTGCATCCTCCGTAACTTCTCCTGTTTGCACCCTGGTGAAGCTTTTAGCTCCACAACCTAACAATTGTTTGCGTAATTTTAACTAGAAAGCATAAAAGGGACAAAATAAAAAATAAATAAAAATGGTGGTGAAAAAGCCACAACTGACTAAACATGGAAGAACACTTGGATAACTCGAATATGGGAATAAAATAAAGAGGATTTTATCCTCCCATATGAAAATATAAATGGAAAAAGGTATATGTGATGAGTGTAAAGGAAAAATCATGAAATATAAAGCCTTCTCTAGATTTGACCACATGTAGATCACACAAAGTTCACCCTTCAAATCCCTTACAATACAAATTTTACAAACCATAAAGGAATCTACATGGATTCAAAAATAACATGAAAACATAATTAATATCCATTCACCAAAAAAAAATCACATTTCAAAAATAAACATTAAATAGCACCCCAAACAAGATTATTAGACTCTTAAACACTAAAACATAATTCCATTAACACTATTTGGAAAAGAATGTACAATAATTTAAATTTGGAGCAAGCCTTTTTATAGGGTTGAAAAAACAATAACATGTCATGCAAAAAAAAATGCATGATAAGATAAAGTAAAAATAAGACAATGTATTTTTAGAGATTATACAAAACATAAACAAAGTGACATGCAATGCTCCAAGAATATTTTAATGAGTGCCACATATAACATCAAGTGCAGTTCCCAATGTACAATGATTCACATGGTTGCCACAATTCTAATGCCAACCTTGCCTACACAAATCGACCCACTATGATCCAAATTGATTACACAACATCTATGATCTTTAAGGGCCTAATGGCCTCCTTAGTCTTAATCCAAAATCACAATTAACATGGGAAAGTTTATAGCATGGTCTAGTGTTAGACAACCCACTCCTACACTCTACATAATTCAAATGGGACCCTAAATAATTTTTTCCAATCACTCTAGATTCACAACTTATGTCATAACTAGAATTATGATTCCAAGTTGATTTAAAAAAAAGCTTAAAGATAATTCAAAAAGGTTCTAAATGACTCAAAGGGAGCCTAAAATATCCTAAGATAACCCTTTATGGGTGGAATATCCAATCTCCACAACTAGATCTAGTTCATCCCTACCATCAAATCATGCTAAATCACATAATCCCTAATTATCCTTATGGATATCTGTAAAGGCTCCCTCTTTCAACCAATAGTGAGATAAGCTCTAGGGAAGAGGATTTCAGGTTTGGTAAGGAAAATAAAGCTTCTAATCCTTCCCATTATTCCATTGGGAATCTGACTGGCTAACCTTGGTGGGGCCACATTTCAATTCACATCTTTCAAAAAATTATTAAAATATGGATTTCACAACATAAATATGACATTAGGTGAATTTTGAAACTATTGGTACTCATGCAAAATATCCATGACATTATAGGAGCCCACGTGGACAAAAAATGTGAAGAGGGGAAAAAGCTCCCCTAATGGCCATTAATGGATGCCTCAAGGTCCTTGTCTCTATAATTCACATGGGGGTAATATAAATGATTTATGAATAATTTAAGAAATCATAGGTCCCCTCAAACCTCCCTCTAGCTTCATATCTAATTTGGAATCTTTTCCCATTTGGTCCCCAAGACCTTTGGCAACCATTAATGGTTGCTCAAAACTCAATTTCCAAATAGATAATATTTTGGTTTGGGTTTTGTTTTCAATTTTCACATTTGGGTTTATAATCCATGGCTTCATAAGTGCCAATGGTGTCGGGAAATCCAAGAACAAACACACCTATTCTGATCCCACTTGTTAGGATCTTGCTCCTCAGAAAGAGCACAATATGATTACCAAATACAAGCAATTAAACATGTGGAATTATCCAGAAGTACAAGTAACTAGAATTCACAAATAACACAGAATATGAGAGACAATATACAATCTTGTATTAATACTCGTACAAAAAAGAATACAATAAAGAGATGCCACACTCTTCCACCTTACAGAGGCTTCCCACACCTCAAGTGTACAGTAATTCTTCTTCAAAAGTTCACTCTCCTACCAAAAATGGTCCCAACACACAACTCACACACAGAATTGGTGTTCACCTCTCCAACCAGTCAGTAATAACCCTGCCAGTACCAAGCACTCTAAAGTACTTCAAGTAGATCTCCCATGAACCTGCAACCTACAATTCAACAGACCATACTTAAACATGTAGATCTCCTATGAGCTTGCAACAACCTGCAACTCAATGATCTTACAATGGAAGGATCTTCCTTGCCTTTCTTTTTCAGCTCATAATTACAATACATGCCAATGGGTCTATAAATAGATCCCAGACTTAAACAATAACTTAGATTCTTATTTTACTAATAATAGACACGTAGCTCAAGACTCGAAATAGCCTTTACATGCAAACACTCAGTTTAACAAACTAACTGTTCGTGCAATAAACAGTTCTGGAACACACAGGCGACCGACATCGATCCCTGTCTAATTGGTGCTGACCGACATCGACTGACTCCCTGTCAATGCCAGTTGCCTTCTGTATTCATCATGGCCAATGTCGGTTATACTGTTGACACTAGTACTTTTGGAACTTTAGCAACCTCCTCTTCATCTGCATAGTTGAAGCTTTTAGCTCCACAACCTAACAATCTCCCACTTAGAGATAAACAGCTACAACTGTACCTGTACCTGTACATTATCTAGTTTGTTCCCTTGGCTCTGTATCCCTCTTCAAGATCACTCGTGAAGACCAACCACCACAAATCCTGTGGTGCAACACCTGTCATCCAAATCACCTGCCACATCCACATCTACAAACCCATGTAGAAAATAACTTGACCCTCCATAGCATGTGCACCTACTGTTGGTTCCTCTAAGAATCCATTGAACTACCCTCCAATGCTTCTTTCCCATATTGGCTCCAAACTTGTGACAACTCCCACTGCTTGGGAAAGCTTAGGTTTTGTACATACCATGCACTTAACCTCATTATGTGAATCAAGACACTGTTTTGTGAAGTGTCCAACCATCGGCGTGCTAACCGGTCTCACACAATCATCATGAAACAAAGTCAAGATGTGACCTTCCATGTCCCTAAAACACACTCATGCCAAAGAACCTTGCTGCTCCTAGATTCCTCATGACACACCTCTGAACTAGCTTTACCTTTAGTTTAGCAACTCCCTGTATATGTAACCCTGCAACAAGCACATCATATAGTAATAGGATAATGTAGCTAATATTATCCAACCTGGTAAAGAGAAACACAATGATCAAACCTCCATTGTCCTGTAGCTTATTCAAGACCATATACCCTGACCTTCTATCTCACGTGTCCATTTCTGCTCTTCTTCATCCTAAACATCCATTCGTCTCTCAGTGCTTACTTCCAGTTGGCAACTCCACCCACAACTCCTATTTGGTTCTTCTCCAAGGAATCACATCCTCCATCCATGCCAAGCTCCCACTATTTCCTGGATTTACCTGCTCTGCTTCTTTAATAAATTCCTGGTCCTTTACCATCAGTGAGCAACAAGTAGTGTAAAGAAGGGAAATGATGAATTTGAAGCTTACTTACCCTTTAAGTCCTCCATATGGGCACTTGAGACTCCTTGACAGCTTACTGTCCACCCAAAATCCATCTCAGTGACTGATGTCAGTCACATCTCAGTCTGCACCCGATTGATGTCGGTTCCATGTGACTGCCTCATCACCGATGTCAGTTCCCCCTGGCCAACGCTGGTGTTTATCTATCCCTAAGTCACTAACATTGGGCTGCACATAGCCGACATCGATCCTTGTATGGACGCCGATGTCAGTTTTCTAGCCGACGTCGGTCTCTATGTTTTTCTTGTGAGAACTGACTTCTACTTGCAAGCTCCTTTTGGATCAAACCCTTGTCCAAATCAACCTTGCTCTGCTTAGAATTCTTCTACCCCTTGTGCTGAACTCTGTCCGTCACCTTCTCCTTGAAAACCAAGGCTTTCCTGCTCTTGTCACTAACATCAAATCTCTCAAGAAATGTCACTTTCTTCTTCTGCATACAGAAACCTCGATCTATGCTCTTCAAATCTGAAAGCATACCCTTTGACTCAGGAACATGCATCTCCTTCTTATTCATGTGACCAAGCCTATTAAGCCACATCTTCGAATCTACAACTGAAGTAGATAACCCAGAAAGAGAATCAGTAATACAAGTAGATAGATAAAGCGTACCTACTTTCTTACCTCTTGTTACAACAAGTGCACCGTTGGTAACCTTCCAAGAGTCTGCTGTGAGAGTTACTGTGCAACCCTCATCACCCAAACTTCTTAGAGAAATCAAATTCTACTCTAGAACTGGGACATGCATGACCTCCTTCAACACCCATGTGTTACTTGTCTGCAATTTCAGCTTCACTTTCCCTTTGCTAACCATCTGACAAGGCTTACCATCCCCTAAACAAATTTCTCCAAAGTCTCCCTAGACATACTCATGGAAAAATTCCCTATTTGGGGATGCATGAAAAGAGGCACCAGAATCTAAAACCCAAGATTCTACTTTATCTAAGGAACATACCAGAGCATCTTGTGCAACGAAATCCACAACATCTGCTGCTTCTTCATTTCCTTCATGCTGATCTTCACCCGATCTGCAATCTCTCTTTAAGTGCCCTTGCTTTCCACATTTCCAATAGGTTATTCTGCCATACCTGGACTTGGATCTCCTACCTATCTTTGACCTTGATCTCCCACGCTCGATCTTCTCTCTTTGCCTTCCTCTACCTTCAACACTCAAAGCATTCCCTGATGATTCACCTGTGCTTTTCCTGTGAATCTCTTCATTCAAGATCACACTCACAATATCATCCACTTTTAAGATTTTTGAAGCAGAGGCAGTATTGCTAACTGCCATTACCAAACTCTCCCAACTTTCAGGTAATGAACACAAGATTAAGAGAGCCTTAATTTCATCATCAAAAACAATATTGACTAAATTTAATTGGTTTACCAAACCATGGAAATCACTAAGATGACTATGTATAGATCCACCTTCCAACATTTGCAAATTAAATAATTGCTTCATAAGAAATACCTTATTTGAAGCTGAGGGTTTTTCATATAAATTTGCCAAAGATTCCATCAACTCTACCGTTGTCCTAGCATGTGATAAGTTGGAAATCACAGACGATGCAAGACTCAACCTTATAGATCCCAGAGCCTTCCGATCAAGAACCTCCCATTCTTCATCCTTCATATCCCGGGGCTTGCAATCAACCCCACCCAACGGTAAGTACAAATCTTTCTAATACAGATAATCTTCAATCTGCATCCTCCATAATTGATAGCTCTTGCCATTAAACTTTTCCATTCGTAGCTTACTTTCTTCTACCATTGCTCTACTCCCACTCAAACAAAAACCCCTGTGAGTAACCTGTAATCAACACACACTAACCAGATCTAATACAACCTGTTAGTATCCCAACCAAAAGCTCTGATACCAGTTGTCGGGGAATCCAAGAACACACACACCTATTTTGATCCCACTTGTTAGGATCTTGCTCCTTAGAAAGAGCACAATATGATTACCAAATACAAGCAATGAAACATGCGAAATTATCCAAAAGTACAAGTAACTAGAATTCACAAATAACACAGAATATGAGAGACAATATACAATCTTGTATTAATACTCGTACAAAAAAGAATACAATAAAGAGATGCCACACTCTTCCACCTTACAGAGGCTTCCCACACCTCAAGTGTACAGTAATTCTTCTTCAAAAGTTCACTCTCCTACCAAAAACAGTCCCAATACACAACTCACACACATAATTGGTGTTCACCTCTCCAACCAGTCAGTAATAACCCTGCCAGTACCAAGCACTCTAAAGTACTTCAAGTAGATCTCCCATGAACCTACAACCTACAATTCAATAGACCATACTTACACATGTAAATCTCCTATGAGCTTGCAACAACCTACAACTCAATGATCTTACAATGGAAGGATCTTCCTTGCCTTCCTTTTTTAGCTCATAATTACAATACATGCCAATGGGTCTATAAATAGATCCTAGACTTAGAAAATAACTTAGATTCTTAGTTTACTAATAATAGACACGCAGCTCAAGACTCGAAATAGCCTTTACATGCAAACACTCAGTTTAACAAACTAACTATTCGTGCAATGAACAGTTTTGGAACACACAGGCGACCGACATCGGTCCCTGTCTGACTGGTGCTGACCAATGTCGGCTGACTCCCTATCGATGTTGGTTGCCTTCTGCATTCATCATGACTGACGTCGGTTATACTGTCGATGTCGGTACTTTTGGAACTTCAACAACCTCCTCTTCGTCTGCATAGTTGAAGCTTTTAGCTCCACAACCTAAAAAATGGTATCAAGAAGGAAAAGGGTGTGAAGAGGAAGGCATGATGGAAGGAGTGTTTAGGGCATTCCCACTCCCAACTTGGATTCCTTTATAAATCATCTCTATGAGAAAAATCCCATCTTTGTATCACCTCAAATACTTAACCTAAACTTGAATCTCCTTGACTTGACTCACCTCAACTTATCTTAATAGAAATATAGCTTGACTGAGTCCTCCAACACACCTTGGTGACTCAATTTGTATTCTCAAATTGGGTTGAATAAGATCATAGTATTTGACTCCTCTATTCATTGTTCACCTGACCTCATCATAAACTCAAATCGAACCCCAACTTGAGTCGGGTTACTTCACAACACTTACTCAATAAGTCTAGTTTTTAGTAGCTTCCTATTAAGTCTCAATTTGATGCACTGAGTTCTAAAAACCATGCCAAATAATTTGAGTGTCTCCACAAAACATTGCCTCAACTCAATAATCCTTGCTCTCTTTGATCATCTCCTACTCAAGTCAAAATCCTTATTATTGGTGGTTCATATCTGGGTTAGACTCATCCTATACTAAAACCTTAGAGAGTCAAGTTTTAAATCTATTATGATTGAGTTAAAACATAATGTTTTGAAATTTTATTGGGTCTAAACTCAATCTCAAGCTTGTAGAGCTAAAACATGTGGATTCAAATCCCTAACTTGAATCATAAGGTTAAATTCACTAAACATGTGATGATAGGAAAAGGGAATGACCTCAACTTGGTTCTAGCTAAGTTGGGGGATCAATTAATACAAATCTGAGTTGAGCTTGGGAAATATTCCATGCATTGCTATTGAGCAACCACAACATTAGACCTGAATCATTGTTTGTCAAATTAGGTCTAAATTGAAATGAATTATAATGGAAAATATAATGTTGCACAAGCCAAATTTATTGGTATGGTTTTATACTAAAGGGCATGTGTTTTTGATCATATAAGGTATAACTAAGCTTATCCCAACTGTTGAATAATTCAAAACAACATGACTCACTAATCAACTCAATTTAACCTTGAAATTGCCTTCTTTATATGCCTTAAACTCATAGAGTCGATCACTTGACTTGGTATAAAATATATTGGATTGACTCAAGTTGATTTTAAACTCAACTCACTATCAATGGGAGCTCAATGACATAACTCATCTTGTATGGAACTAACTTATTTGGTATCAAAGGGTTAATATAATTGGCATTAAAGGAAAAATTAGTTCAAAAACATATTTGTTTGAATGGTAATAAAATGGGCTCGTGGTTCAACTTGAAAACAAAAGTTAGTAGCTAATTCGACACGATTCATAATCATATGACTCAAATTGGGATTAACTCAAGTTGGAATGGCTTAGATCGGTCTGAAATACACTATAATTTGATTAAAATTATTAACTTGGTGAGAAACTAAATCAACATAGACTTGACATGGAAAAAATGACCTATGACTTGATTTACAAACTGGGGCTCCCAAACATGTTAAGTCACCTAGTTTACCCCAACTCACCTTGAGCTAGTCAGTGGACTCATCTCATTATGGGGTATCTCACTTTATCAAAATGTTAGAGGCAATACATCAATAGTTTTAAATTTAAGAGAATACTATTTTTCAAAAATTCACCATAATTACTTAGAGGCCCTAAAAATTCCAATAAAATTATTAGACATTCAAAAAATTCCCAAGATCAAACTTAAATTAATTGGGTTTTTATTTAAATTTATCTCACATTAATTGCATGAAATCAACCTAATTTTGAAAGGAAATACTAAAATGAAGTTTATCATATAAATTCATTGCAAGAGTTTCATAATTAAAAATTTTAAACCTTAATATGTTCTAGAATAGTGGATAAATGATTTTTTTTTATAAAATTAAATTAGGGAAGTTAAGTGAATTTATTTACTCCAAAAGCTTTAGACAATGAAACAAGCCCCTATGTAGTTAAGAATGTTAAATTAAGAGTACAATTTAAAGCTATCTTCACTAATGAACCTTGAATTATTATTTATGCGTATTTAAAAATGGAGACAAATGAATTATAAATGACCTTATGAATCATAAAGAATATTATATTTATTACATAACTAACTCATTTCACAAGGAAATTTTCATAATGATTATAAGGCAACAAAGGTGTATAAGTATCCAAAACTTGCATTTTCAACATATACACTCTCAAAATCTCTTTCCAACTAAAACATATGTCTATAAAATTCTACCAATAGCCAACAACGTGAATTGTAACTTGAAAAATAAAGTGCAAGCTCTAATGGTCCATGAGCTCCAAGTGTATCGAAAAAACCTAGCTAAGGAAGGGATCACCTCCCATAAATTATTACATCATTAGGTGGTTTCCTTAGGCATCCAATGATCAAAAGAATCTTATCACGTTACATAGGGGTTACCATAACCAAGGAAAATTCCAAGGTGTAGTATAGGTTTGCTATAAGTAAGTTATGAACTTTTAAGTTAATTCTCTTAGTCAAACCTCTTTTTATAAGCTAAGGGACACTTATAACACTCAAAAAAGGAAAAAAAATAAATCTAAGGGAATAAAACATTCCAAATCAAGGATGCCATAAGAGGAAGTAAGGAAAGATCTTCTAGATATTAGTATGATTTTTAGACCCCCTGGATGAGTTTCCACTTCACAATCCCAAGGGGTAAGAGAAACAAGACCTTAGGAAAATGCCTCACCTTTTCCCAAAAACTTTCCTCAAGTTAAATAGAATGAATTTTGGATTATTACCTACCTCTTTCCAAACCCTACAACAAGAATCAAGTAGGACCTGGAATACTATTTCCCTTTGCCCAACCTTTTCAAGGAAACCAACACACATTTCCTACATGTTAAGCCCATTTAGGCACCATTATCTTATAATTTAAAATAATAAAAGGCATTTAAAAAAATTAAGTTGCAAGAGGGGATATCATCTCTAAAATCCCCATAGAGGATCATAAAACATAGATGTCCTTAGGCCTAAACCATGGAACAACATAAAATAAGGATGCAAGTCTAAAGGCTTGACATTATTTTAAAAATTTCAAGATATTAAGAAGATAAGAAGAGGTTCATTTAAATAAAATTTAAAAACATGTGCGAGTGTGACAAGGGTATCCTTACCTTTGGTCCTCCACTTGGGTGTTGGAGATATCCTGCTCTAAGGCTTATAGCTATTTCCTCTTTATCTCTCAAGATTCTAATCCCCTTCTAAACTTTAACTCTCTATTCAAATTTTAAGAATTGAAAACAATGTCTATAAGGATGTATTTGCCTTCTCTCATAAGGATTTTTTTTTTGGCCAATGGGAAGGTGAAACTTGTCCCTTCCCATTCCTTTCCTCTCTCTTAAAAGTATTCTACCTCTTTACTCCTCTTATAAAGTCACAACTCCCTCTTACATGGTCACATGTGTAATTATGGATCTCTCTTAAAATTCATTAATGCCTTGAAATACAAGGTCATTAATGAGGGTATGGGCTGACAAAAAATACTCTAAGGCTCATAAAAACACTCCTAGGCTTAATATTTGGTCAAAGGACTTTAATTCTTCATCCCAAAAACTCCAAATTGTTTTTCACACCACTTTAAAAGTAGGTTAATCTATCCAATCAAGTTATTCATGTTGGAAAGCCATGTTGAATATTTTTAGAGACACTTTACTTCTTAGAGGGTTCTAGATGTCTCTAAGGCATGGATGATGGGGACAAAATAGTGCTATAAGACCAAAAATTACCAATTTCCTAATTATGCAACTATATCAAAAGTAAGAAACAAAATATGTAAGGTGGAAAAATAGAACACTAAACATATAATAGTCTAGTAACCCTCATGTATAGTGTAGTGAAAGGTCCCTCGCTCGACCACCTATAAATCTACACATCAATTACGTACATAAAAATGGTCTACCTTATGATAGCTGAAGCAACAAAACTTAAATAATCATAAGCAATCTGCATAATCACACAAGACACATATATAGAAGCATCAAATTAGTCATAATATAAAAATATATCATATGAAGTAATTACAAATGTCAAAATTCTAACTACATGTATACTTAAGCAACACGATATCAATATGATAGCTCAACTAGCATAGTCATCCAAGTGACTAAGTAACAAATACAAATGTTTTTAAACAATATAACAATAATATTGACACTCAATGCCTCTAAAATGAATAACATGTTTTATCATAATGACAAGTTTAAAGAAATGGAAGATAAAATAAATCTACATGAAAATTGAGACTCACATAACTAGGACAATCGTTTTCTAGTCTAGTTTTAATGTTGCCTTTACCCAAGTAGTTGCATAATTTTTTTTAACTCTAACAAAGCTTTGAACTTTCACTTAACTCAACTTAACTTGGCCCACTTTTATAACTTTTGCATACTCAATTTTTTTAAATGTTAATACATGGCAGGAATTATTATATAATTTCATGACTTTTTTCATATATAAATACCAATAGTGACAACTCCATGATGTAAAGATATCCCAAATTCAAAGAGATTAAAACTCAAAGTCTAAAAAATGGAAACTCAAAATTTTAAGCATGAAAATAGGAAAAATAAAAATTTGAATTTAAAAATTTTGTAATAAAAAACTCTAAAAACATAAAAAAGTAGATTTATAATAGGAAACCTAAACCTAAAATTTGAAATCCAAAATTGAAGCTTTAATTTGAAAAACCCTAAAAACCTGAACCTGAAACTTGAAAATCAAACTCAAAACTCAAAATACCTAATCTTGGAAACCCAATAAAATATAAAAAACTCTTGATCCTAGAACCTAAAAGTCTTAAAACTAAAAATGTTAATAATCTAGAAACTTGAAACTTAAAAACTCCAAAATCCCAAACCCCAAAATCTTGAGCTTGTAAAACCTGAAATCAAAAAAATTAGATTAATATAAAGCACCTCCAAAATCTAAAACCATAAAAAGTGAAACCTGAAAACCTCAAACGAAAAATCCTAAAACTTAAAAAAATAAAAAATTGAAAACCATAAAACCTAACTTGGAAACCCCAAAAATTTTAATCTAAAATTTAAAACACCCAAACTTAAAACTTAAAAGCCAATAAAATTTGAAACCTAACCTTGAAAACCTTAAGACTGAAAAAATTAATATTCAAACTAAAAAATTAAAACTCAAAACCTAAAATCAAAAAATTCTAAATCTAAAAACCTCAAAATCCAACCAAATATCATAAACTCAAAAATCTCTAAAACAAAAATAGTATATTGATATAAAATTCCCCTAAAATATGAGTTGTGAAATTCATATGTTGACCCTAAATTTTGGCTACGGATAATTCTATAGACCATTACTAGGAAAAAAGACAATCAACAAAGGAGGGAAAAGTTTTCTAGTTATTTGCAAAGATAGATTATAGCCAAGTAATATGTGAAGGTACATTTTTGGCAAAGTTATACATAATTATATACTTGCATGAGAAGGACTTTGAAGGAGTTTAATGGTTTTTGGCTAAGTCAAAGTGCAAATCACATTGAATAACCACAAATAATGAGAAAATGATACGATAGTCCACACAGACAAGGTGTTTGGAAAACAACCTTTATCCAAACTATTACAACTTAATATATATAATAGAGAGAGCTACCGCGAAAAACAAAGGTACACAAAGAAAATGACTCAAATTATAGAGATACAAAAGGAAAGAAGGTAATTATGACAAAGCATAAAGGCATAGAAGGCAGAAAGTTAGTTATCATAAAGTATATAAGTACGAAGGACCATTATCACAAGGAAAAAGAACACAAGCCATGGAGTTTTTTTAGCACAAGGCAAAGATCGTTGATGGATAGTTATTGAGTTTTTTTGAGGGAATGAGTTATGATGTAGAGTAAAGTGGGACTTGTCTATAAAATCATGCTTTGCCATTTTTAAAAGGGTTTGAGGCATTAATTATTGTTGAACCATTTTATTATATCAATCTGAGTATTATATGAGCTTCCATTATTGGAGCTTGATTGAGTATTGTAATGGGTTGCATGTTGATGTATTATGAATAAAGATTATGAATTAATGAGTATTATTTTTATAAGATTGTTTTATATTGAATCAAAATACGTGAATGTCTTAGTTATTATTAATTTAAGCATAATTTTATGTTTCAAGTTATAAATTAACTTGTACACATTGTAATGGTTATCAAATATGTATTATTATCATCACCCAACCCAATAAGATTCAATAATATCTCTCTACACCTTGGATGAGTGCTCAAATGAAGTTTAAGTGATAGTCTAGTGTAGAAAGTGGGTATTATTTTTGGGCTTGTGCAAGTGGCATAGGTCTATTATGTAAGCGTAAACATTTATGGGAATCATTTTACTAGTGGATGGATATGGCTTTGGGAAATAGTGGGAAGGATCTCTTTAGAATGAGTAAAACATTGGTTTTAAGAGTAGTAGTTGGAATTTAAACAAAATAATCTAGGTAAAGGATATTTGACTACATATAAGTGGGTGTGAAAGGAGTTATATGATCCATTATATGATATTATTTGTAGACTTACCAGAACATTTACATGTATGGTTGGTCAAGTATGTATTGGGCTAGATTAGTGATTTTGGGCAAAGGTATGCATGGGAAGAAGAAATGATTGAGAATCTAAAGCAAACATATGAAGTTTTTATATGAGTTGTAGATGTGTGGTGGAGAGGGGTAATAATAAGCTATTATATAGAATTTTAGTATCCACATATTCCTACTTAGAAGAAGTAGAATACCATTTTTTTCATGTACTACAAGGATGCTATATAGCTCAGATACCCCTCATGAAAAAATTGGTGGTAGCTTGGGGCATTGATAACTTGAGGATGGTGAGATAAACACCATCTATGCATGGGATGATTAAAAGGTTTAAGGAATGGGAAGGAAAGTAATGTGCTAAGCTAGATAGGGCAGAACTCCAAGAAACTTCAAGAGTAATGAAGACCACAAATGATCATGAACTTAAAAGGCACAAATATAGAAATGTTAGGAAAATGTTGATTTTTGCCATGAAACCTAAGAGAAGGGGGTATCCAAATCATGAAGAGGGAATGTGAAGGGCACCTGAATGATTCCCATGTAGAAGAAATGTACTCTATAGGTAAATAAAAAATGCATGACTAGGAGTAGGAAACCAAATCACTAGTAAGGGAGCTCATTATATAGATTTATTATGACACACTAGAGATAAACATAAATCATGAAAGAGATGGGAGGATACCTACCCTTATCCTACTTGAAGTTTTCTCATGCATGCACTTTAGTCAAATATAAGAAGACTTATGTGGTATTGTGGACATGATGAGAATAAGATAACTTAGGAGATAAATTAGTCAATGGTGAATTTTGAATTAGATCACACCTTAAAAATTAACAAAGATAGTGGAAGTAGGTAATAATTTTTTTTTTCAACCTAACCAAGTTATATTTGGCATTCTAGACACAAAAGTAAGTGGAAACTCTCTTGTGCAAGTTAGTACCATAATGAACCATGTAGGAGGAATTAAAAAAAAAGCTCAACTACCACAACATAACATCCAAGATTATAGAGGATCATGAATAATACCAACTGGTGGTAGGTGGACAACAAATGTTTTAGGACCACTAACAAACCTAGGAGGAAGTAACATACAAGCTTAAAAAACCATAACACTACAATAACACATATTATATGAGATATAAATGAAGATACCAAAGTATATAGGGCTATAAAATGTTACATAACATGTACACAAATGCGAGATCATCTACAGTGCAAAGAGAGTAACTGCACTAGAACACAAGAGAAGTTAGTTTTCCACAAATTGTGTGATAGATGTTCCCAATACAAGGGCATGCCTATATAGATATATGGTTCTCGTGAGATAGCCTAGGGATGTTGGCATGTTGTTGTCATTGATGTCAAAAGGGTGCATCTTGTGTGATTGGTGAGTGCTTATTGAGGTATGTGATAAGGTGAGTTTTTAGTTGTCATTGAATTCACTAATATTTTCATTGATGTCATTGAGGTTGTTGTTGTACCTTATGAGTCTTGATTGTCAAAAAGAGGTATGATGGTCAAGTGAGCATTGAAGCATGGTTATGAGGCTCTAGGTCTGCATGAGGTCATGAGAGAATGTTAATAAAAAATAAATTATTTTAGTGGTGTGGAGGTCATGAGAGAATGTTAATAAAAAAGAAATTATTTTAGTGGTGTGAAATTAATATCCAAAGAGTGTTCTTATTTGATATCATTTAGGTAAGCATGTTTGAGTACTAGTTCTTGAGTACAAGGTGTATTGAGAAGCCTAGTCTAGACCTTGTGAGAAGGTGTGCATAGTGAAGTTTGGTTAAGTAAGTGATCAAAAGCTTGTGAAAGTTTGTTTTAAATTGCATGATTAGGTAATTAACGTTTATATACTTTTATAAGTGTTTCAAGGTCAGTTGTCAAGTTTTCAGTGCTTGAAAGCCTAGTCATAACACTAGCCATGGTATGTAAAGTCCTAGTGAGAAGGTTTGAGCATGGTGGCTTGGTGAGATGAGTGCACATAGGCATGAGTGGATTATTAGGTTTTTTGAGAATGTATATGAGGAATTGGAACACTCATGAGAGTCTCATGGTGATCCTATGAGGGTAGGACCTTCAGACCAAGTTTGCACCTAGACCACTTATAGACCCTACCTGGCCTAATGAGGTGTCATGATATATTATCAAGGCATGTAAAGGATGTATGGTAGTGATTAATAATGAGATATGTTTCTTTATTATGTGAGTGAGGTGGAGAGTACATGGAAAGAGGCATGAAAGTTAGTTTTAAGGCCTAATGTGGTTTGCAGGTCAAGGTCTAGAAGAACAAAGAGAGAGAGTGTGGCCTAATAGGGGGTCATTATCATATTTCAACGTGTTTGAGATCATGTAATAATTTTCAGAGGTGATTCATGTTTTTTCATGTATTTTTAGGTCAAATTTTACAAGAAAATACATAAAAAGTGTTTTCTAGGTCTCTTGAGTACACAAAATGAAGGGTTCTCAACCCGAGAAGGATTTTCTTGTGTTTTTTATCTCATCAAACCTATGCATGGGAACATAATATATTAATGGTATATGGGTAAAGATCCTATATAAAAATTTTAAGCATTAATTTTTGTATGGAGGGTCTATGTTTTATGAATGATTATTAATAATGGAAATAGGTTTAAACCCTCTTAAAAGCCTAATAAGGACCCATTGTTGAATATGTTGATCAAAAGTGATAGTAATGGATTGGTATGATTAGTTAATATATTCTATGTTTTATTAAAATATCCCAGGCACCTCTAGGTGTTATTTAGTTGTTAAGTGTAAAAGTAGACCCTACAAGAAAGTGCTAATTTATTAGATATTTGCTGTAGCATTCATAGTTGACCAAGTCAAATTATGAAAATGGATGGAGGATGAATATTGAGACTCATGTTTCATGTAAATTAAGGTTTATGGATAGGTTATATCCTTCAAGTGTGATAAATCAATCATTCAAGTTAGCCAGTCTCTAATAGGGCAAATGGTGCAAACAATGAAAAACCCAAGCAAT
Source organism: Torreya grandis (assembly GCA_037957365.1). Classification (NCBI taxonomy): domain Eukaryota; kingdom Viridiplantae; phylum Streptophyta; class Pinopsida; order Cupressales; family Taxaceae; genus Torreya; species Torreya grandis. Next base: position 1,731,289 of record JARHVA010001706.1, on the reverse strand, counting down.
AGTGAGAAGATGAATAAGAATGTGTTATCATGATAAATTGATGAAACCAAGTATATGGAGATGTTTTTTTGGATTGGTATGTACTATTAATTATTTTTATAAGTATTGGAAGTTAGGTATAGTGGTGAAAATGATGAAGCCAAAATGGCTTGTCTGGCTCAGTGAGGTCTGTGTGTAGTAAGGTCAATAAATTAATTTGTAAGACCAATAGTTACCACTAGACCATATGATGTTTATGTTTTAAGATGATGTTAATATGTTTTATAATATTTTTAATGAATCAATATTATCTTAATGTGTCTACATAGGTGTTGGATTTGAAAGTCACCATGACTGGTCTTTGAGGAAAACTACTAGTTCTAAGTAAGCAAGTTACAGTGATGAGTTTGAGGCTCTATGTCATGAGATGAAGTATCTAATGCATATTATGATGTTTTTTGTGAATTTAAATTATATTTAATTCTTTTTTAAATATATTAATTTAGTATAATAGGTTTAAAAGTTGAACTCAAAATGGTTTGTCTGGTTCATGAAAGATTGTGTAAGATAAGGTCAGATGATTGGTCTGTAAGACCAATGTTTGGTATTAGAGCTTGTGGTTTTTTTTTATTTAATTTTTTTTTAGGATGTTATATAATATTTTTAATTTATTTATAATCACTTAAATTATCCTTTCAAGTGTTGGATGTTAAGTAGTTTCATGACTGGCTTTTGACAATCGTAAAAATTCTAAGTGAGCATACTGAAGAGATGGGTTTAAGCCTTTTTTACCTGAGTTGAAGTGTTTCAAGAATATGGTGATGAAAATGAGGTAATATATAATATATATGTGCACTTTTATGATCATTTTTGAGTGGCTTAATCAAGTTTGAGCTTCAATATTGAAAGGCAGATTTTTGGTGTACACATGCCTAATAGGTTTGAGTACTAATGAGGGGTTTTAAATAATGATTTGTTGTAAAATGTATTTTTGATAATAAAAGACACTATTTTTGGTATTATATTATATTTTAATTATATATTTTGAGTTTTAAAGTTTTCTAAGGAAGGCAAAGTGTAAAATGTGTCTAAGAAGGCCTAATAAATCTCCATGAGACCGAAAAGGAAAATGAGGCTTAATTGAGTCATGATAGACCAAAATGGACTCAAAGATCAGTTTATTCATGTAAAAAATATGTCCTAAGAAATATTATATGAATTACCTAAGAGGTTAAGGGTGTTAGACTGACTAAGTGATACATGAACAAGGAATGGTATATATACAAGGTAGTTTTAGACCTATTTGTGTAGTAGAAAGTATGTGAATGATATAGCACATTTTTAAGAATAAAGAGGTATTATATAAAATTATAGGAGTGTATAATATATATAATTAAGATATGATAGTGTGTTTATATATGAAGATCAATGTCATATGACCTAATCAGTCTTGAAGAGACCTAGTTGAGCGAAGAAGCCTAAAAGGTATGTTGAGAAAGTTAGAGAGTAATATATTATATGAGAAAAAAGGTGTTACAAAGGTGATAACATCAATCATGTGGCTGAGTTGGTGATTAATCATCTAGGAGTTGGTGCCTCCTTGAAAGTGGGTGCTTGCTAAAGCCTAGTCAAGTGGGTGTTTGACTAGTTGGGGTTGGTGCTCCATGTGAAGTTGGTGCTTCATGGGAAAAGTCTTGTTTATATAATGTTTATTTAAAGTGATTGAGAAGTATAAATTTATGACAAAGAGTGTTATGGTTATGTATTTTGAAAGGTTATAGTGATAAAGATCACTATAAATTTGTAAAACTTTAGATTTTTAAAAACTACCATGTATTATAAATATACTATAATTTACAAGAAATTCAGATTAGCCCCATAAATTTATAGAAAGACTCACATTTTATAAATATTTTATTCATTAATTCATATCATATTATATATTTTTGAAGTATTTTATTATAAAATTGTGTGGTTTTCATATTATTCCATATGGTAAAAACATTAAGTGGTATTAGTTATAAAATAAATTGTCATATGATAAATGATTAAATTTGTTAGCATCAAAAATTATAAAATAGAATATGTATTAGTGAAACTCAAACATTTATATAACTTATAATTTAATGAGTATTTAATAATTTATTTTCTAGCCTTCATGCGTGCCATTTTACCAAATGGTCATACTAAACTCACATAAATATGAGGTAAAGGAAACTAGGAGGCATGGAAACCAATGTGCATGAGAGAAAGAAGAAGATTCAACTGAGCCAAAGAGATCTAGAAATAGATTTGAATTTCATGAATGAGATACATTTCTTACACTTATATCCAAATTATCACATTACGACATCCCATCATTACTCCCTAAAAATGAAACCTAACCATGTAGTATTAAAAATATTGTTATAATATCATTGAAAAACTTACCCTATTTCTACACAAGACCATATCCAAACTAGAATTTCACCCTAAGGTAATAAAAAATACAAAAATAATTTAATGAGCATTGTATTTATCTACATATTTCTCAAACAAAAGAATTGTAGAACCATATTTTATGCTTATTTATTTTTTGGTGTTATATTGGATGAAATGGTCATACCCCTACACATAAAAATAGTCCCCTAATACTTATAACATAAATATCACTCTCAATTGATTCCCACATGAATAACATAAATATCACTCTCAATTGATTCCCACATGAATAAAATATGGCAATCTATATTTTTAAGATATTTTTTCTCCATTCAAAATCTTTTGAATTTTATAGTCAAGTAAAAAATCTTATAGGTTTTTTCCTAAAAACTAGATTTTATTTAAGGATTCTAGATGATGTTGCTGTCAAAAAATCCATTGTCATTTCAAAAATTCAAAAATTTATAGTAATAAAAAGTAGATTAATTTAATTTACATTGCCAAAATTAGGTGTCTATAACTAGGAATGTGACTTATAACTTTTTAGAGTACAGTTCAAAAATATGTAATGGTAAAGTTTTCTTGTTACCAAAGTAACTAGTATACAATATAACACAAATCACTATGACTTGTTCCTCATAGATTTATCTCATACTCATTGCTCAATGGGGAATTTTTTTAGGTATTCTTGTGTTTAGATTATAAGTAGTTATAATACTTGGTTGGTGCCAAAAAATTCATGGAGGACCCAAGAGAGATCAAATGTTGTAGGCCATCCCTAAAATGAGATTCCCATTGAAGGGAGGTGTCTTAATATAAATTTGATGTTTAGCACCATGTAATAGATTTATAAAATGGTCCCTATAGTTGATTAGGAAGCATCTTGTTTATAAAATGGTGCTTGTAAGTGATTGGTAATCATCATTTTAGGACAAAGTGTGTTATGGCTGCATCTTTTGAAAGGTTATAGTTTGAAAGAACATTATAAATTTGTAAAACTTTGGGTTTGTAAAAACTATCATGTATTAAAAATATACTATAGTTTACAAGATATTCAGATTAGCCCCACAAAATGATATAAAAGACTCACATTGTGTCAATATTTTATCAATAATTCATCTCAAATTATATACTATTGAATTATTTTGTTAAAAAATTAGTGTGGCTTTCATATGATTCCATATTGTAGAAGCATTAAGCAATAATAATTATAAAATAAATTATCATATGATAAAATATTTAATTCATTAACACTAAATAATTATAAAATATATTATGTACTAGTGAAACTCAAACATTTATATAATTTAGAATTCAAGGGGTATTCAATAATTTATTCCCAACCTTAATGCATGTCATTTTACCAAATGGTCATACAAAAGTCACATAATTATGAAGTAGAGGAAACTAAGAGGCATGAAAACCAATGCGCATGAGAGAAATAAGAAGATTCAATCAAGCTAAAGAGAGGCACAAATATAATTGAATTTCATAAATGAGATACATTTCTTACACTCACATCCAACATTATGACATTGGGGCATCCCATAAAGACTCCCTACAACATGAAACCTAACCATGTAATATTAAAAATAGTGTTGTAATATCAATGAAAAATTTCCCCTATTTATACATAAGACCATATCAAAACTAGAATTTCACACTTTGGTTACAACAAAAACAAAAATAATTCAATGAAAATTGTATTTATTTACATCTTTCTTAATTGAAAGAATCAACAATATCTAGAATATTAATTTTTACTTGTTTATTTTTTGTGTTAAATTTTTGAGTTGTATTAGATTAAACAGTCATACCCCTACACATAACAATAGTCCTTTAATAACTATCACTCTCAAATTATTTTCACCTAAATGGTGAGAATAAACTATAGTCATTTACATTTTTAAGACACTTTTTCTACATTCAAAAGCTTTTGAAGTTTTTAGTCAAGTAAAAAATCCTTATAGGTTTTTTCCTAAAAACTAGATGTTATTTAAGGCTTTCACAGGATGTTGTCCTTAAACAATTCACTATAATTTCAAAAATTTAAAAATTTATAGAAAATAAAAAATAGATTAATTTAACATTGAAGGCACTTTTAATGTATGCTACCATCTCAAACATAATGGAAAAATGTTAAAAATTTCCTAATAATTGGAATGTAAGCTAGGGCATATGTAAACATTATTATTTTTATTAACCATAATGGAAGGAAATTAAGTTAGGAAACCTTTGAAAAGTTATTATATTCTCATCTTCAAAATAACTCAAAATAAAGGGTATAACAAATAAAATTTAAGCATAACTTTGACACCCATTTACATGTATGTGAAACATTTATAAATATGATGAATGAAAAACATTTTAAAGTTTATGTTACGTATTATACAAACAAAATAGTGGGCACCTATTGATTTTTATGAGAGTTGTATATAAATTTGTGTAGAATAAGGCCTTAAAAATAAATATAATGAAAAAGTTCAGGTTGAATTTTATACAAACCCAAATATCGTACATTGATTGGTGAGTTAAGAAGAATTAATTGGAAATTGATGACTATGTTACCTTTAGGTATTAATAAAACCTAGTCAATTAATTTCACCATAATCAGAGAAATAAATAAATAATGTAGGTTTAGAGATGTATCTTGAATATTGTGAGATCTTGTGATAGTCATCAAAATGTTATAATAAGAATCAATTAGAAGATGACCTAGAAAATTCATAAATATTAGAGAAGGATGACCAAAATATGGGCTTAAAAGCATTCACTATCTAGAGAACCAAGTTTTTCTCTAGAAAAAAAATAGGTGCAAGAAATTTGTTTTAACAACTATTTTTTATTGATTTGAACATTCAAATACCTTGCTCAAATCATTTAGAAAATGTAACTCTTTTTCTTATCCTAACTAAGTAGCTAGATCTAAAAACCGTAAGGAAAACAACATATGTTGTGGGGTGTGTACTATTCTAAGAAATAGTTGAGTTATTTTGATATTTTTTATGCCCCTCAATAATGTATGATATAAAAAAATTGTACTCTAATAATTGCAGTAATTCAGTTGTCAAGAAAACTAATGTAATACAACATGTTGCTAACTTGAACTTTAGTGATTCAATAAATGTTGTAATAATTAATAATTTCTCTAAAAATGTAATAGATATTAATATATTATTTTTAAAAACAATGTTTTTTTTTAATTTGTTAGTGAAAATTTGTCACTATGAATCTTTTGATTATTTCACTAACTCATCCAATGAGTAATGGAATAATGTTTAATATATGTGTTAATATAACCATAGAATGAGTGATCTTAATTTGCATTTTAGAGGGGAAGTTTCCTTGTATGATGGGTTTTTTTGCATAATTTTAACTAGAAAGCACAAAAGGGACAAAACAAAAAATAAATAAAAATGGTGGTGAAAAAGCCACAACTAACTGTACATGGAGGAACACTTGGAGAAATCAAATATAAACATAAAATAAAGAGTATTTTATCCTCCCATATGAAAATAAAAATGGAAAAAGGTATATGTGATGAGTGTAAAGGAAAAATCATGAAGTATAAATCCTTATCTAGATTTGACCACATGTAGATAGCACAAAGTTCACCCTTCAAATGCCCTTACAATACAAATTTTATAAACTTAAAGGAATCTACATGGATTCAAAAATAACGTGATAGCATAATTAATATCCACTCACAAAAAAAAATCACATTTTAAAAATAAATATTAAATAACACCCCAAACAAAATTATTAGACTCTTATACACTAAAACATAATTCCATTACCACTATTTGGAAAATAATGTACAATAATTTAAATTTGAAGCAAATATTTTTCCATTTTTGAGTGAAGAATAACATGTCATTCACAAAAAAATGCATGATGAGATAAAGTAAAAATAGGGAAATGTATTTTTAGAGAGCATAAAAAAAGTGACATACAATGCTCAAAGAATCTTTAAATGAGTGTCACATGGAACATCAAGTGTAGTTCCCAATATATAATGATTCACATGGTTGTCACAATGCTGATGTTGACCTTGCCTACACTAATCAACTGATTGTGATGCAAATGACTTACACAACCTCTACAATATTTATGGGACCCATGGCTTCCCTAGTCTTAATACAAACTCACAATTAACATGGAAAATTTTATAACATGGTCTAGTGTTAGACAACCCACTCCTACACTCTGTAGAGTTCAAATGGGACCCTAAGTTGTTTTTTCCAATCATACAGTCTAGATTCACAACTTTAGTCACAACTAGAATTATAATTCCTAGTTGATTTTTAAAAAAATTAAAGATAATTCAAAAATGTTCCAAATGACTCAATGGGAGCCTAAAATATCCTAAGATAACCCTTGATGGGTGAAACATCCAATCTCCATAATATGATCTAGTTCATCCCTACTGTCAGATCATGCCAAATCACATAATCCCTAATTATCCTTATGGATATCTATAAAGGCTCCCTCTTTCAACCAAGAGTGAGAAAAGATCTAGGTAAAGGGGATTTGAGGTTTGGTAAGGAAAATAAAGATTCTAATCCTTCCCATTCATCCATTGGGAATATGACTATATAATCTTGGTGGGGCCACATTTCAATTCATGTTTTTAAAAAAGTATTGATATGCGGATTTGACAATGTAAATATGACATTAGGTAAATATTGAAACTATTGGTACTCATGAAAAATATCCATGACATTCTAGGAGTCCATGTGGACCAAAAATGTGAAGGGTGAAAAAAGCTCCCCTAATGGCCATGAATAGATGCCTCAAGGTCCTTGTCTCTATAATTCACATGGGGTTAATATAAATGATTTATGAAGAATTTAGGAAATCATAGGTCCCCTCAGACCTCCCTCTAGCTTTTTATCCAATTTGGGAACTTTTCCTATTTGGTCCCCAAGACCTTTGGTAGCCATTAATGGTTGCTCAAAACTCAATTTCCCAAAAGTTAATATTTTGGTTCAAGTTTTTTTTTTTTTTTTTTTAAATTTTCCCATTTGAGTTTATAATCCATGAATTCATAAGTGCCAATGGTATCAAGAAGGAAAAGGGTGTGAAGAGGAAAGCATGATGGGAAGAGTGTTCAAGGCATTCCCATTCCCAACTCAAATTCCCTTATAAATCATCTCTATGAGACAAATCTTGTCTTTGTATTACCTCAACTACCTAACCTAAACTTGATTTTACTCAACTTGACTCGTTAGACTCATCTCAAAAAAAATATAGCTTGACTCGATCCTCTAACACACCTTGGTGACTCAATTTGTATTACCAAATTAGGTTGAATAAGCTCATAATATTTTATTCCTCTATTCATGGTTCACTTCACCTCATCACAAAATCAACTCAAACCTAAAACTGAGTCAGGTTACTTCACAACACTAACTCAATAAGTCTTGTTCTCAGTAGCTTCCTATTAAGGCTTAATTTGATGCACTAAGTTCTAAAAACCATGCCAACTAATTCAAGTGTCTCCACAAAACATTACCTCAACTTGACCAACCATGCTCTCTTTGATCATCTCCTACTAAAGTTGAACTCCTTACTGGTGGTTTATAACTGGGTTAGACTAATCCTACACTAAAAACTTAACAAGTCAAGTTTTAAGTCTAATGTGATTCAGTCAAAACATAATGTTTGGAAATTTTATTGGGTCTAAACTTGGTCTCAATCTTGTAGAGATAAAACATATGGATTCGAGTCCCTAACTCAAATCACAGGGTTGAATTTACTAAACATTGACGATAAGAAAAGGGAACCACCCCAACTTGGTTCTAACTAAGTTGGGCTCCCTTACTACAAATCTAAGTTGATCTTGGGTAATATTCCATGCATTACTAGTAAACAACCATAAAATTAGACCTGATTCATTATCTGTCAACTCAGGTCTAATTTGAAATGAATTATAATGGAAAATATAATGTTGCACAAGCTAAATAGATTGGTATGATTCTATTCTAAAGGCTATGTGTTTTTTATCACATAAGGTGTAGCTCAGCTTAGCCCAACCATTGAAGAATTTAAAATTACATGACTCACCATCAACTCAATTTGACATTGAAGTTGCCTTATTTATATTATTTAAACTCATGGAATTGATAACTCAACTCAGTACAAAATATATTGGATTGACTCAAGTTAATTTTAAACTCAACTTGCTATTAATGAGAACTCAATGACATAACTCAGATTATATAGAACTAACTTAGTTGGCATCAAAGGGTTAACACAATTGGTATTAAAGGATAAATTAGTTAAAAAACCTCTTTGTTTGAATGGTAATAAAATGGGCTCATGGCTCAACTCAAAAACAAAATTTATTAGCTGATTCAACATGACTGAGAATCATATGACTCAAATTGGGATTAACTTAAGTTGGAATGGCTCAGATCGGTCCATCTTACACTATAGTTTGACTAAAATTATTAATTTGGTGAGAAACTAAAATAACATAGACTTGACATGGAAAAAATGACCTATGACTTGATTTACAAACTGAGGCTCCCAAACATGTTAACTCACCTAGTTTACCTCAACTCACCCCGAGTTGGTCAGTTGACTCATATCATTGTGGGGTAGTTCACTTCATCAAAATAGTCAAGGAAATTAGTCAATAGTTTTACATTTCATAGAACACTATTTTTTTAAAAATTCACCATAATTACTTAGAGGCCCTAAAAATTCCAATAAAATTATTAGACATTAAAAAAAATTTCAAGATCAAACTTAAATTAAATGGGTTTTTATTTAAATTTATCTTACATTAATTGTATAAAATCAACCTAATTTTGAAAGGACATACTAAGATTAAGTTTATTATATAAATTGATTACAAGAGTTTCATAAGTCAAAATTTGAAACTTTAAGATGTTCTGGGATAGTGGCTGAATGCAATTTTTTTATAAAAGTAAATTAGGGAAGTTAGGTGCATTTATTTACTCCCAAAATTTTAGACAATGAAATAAGCCCCTAGGTAGTTAAGCATGTTAAATTAAGATTACAATTCAAAGATATATTTCTTAATGAACCTTGCATTATTATTTATGCATATTTAAAAATGGAGATAAATGAATTATAAATGACCTTATGAGTGATAAAGAAGATTATATTTATTTCATAATTAACTCATGTCACAAATTAATTTGCATAATGATTATAAGGCAAAAAAGGTATATAGGCACCCAAAACTTGCCTTTTCAATGTATACACTCTCAAAATCTATTTCCAACTAAAAATTACATATATACAATGCTACCAATAGCCAACAACATGATTTATAACTTGAAAAATAAGGTGTAAGATCTAATGATCCATGAGTTCCAATTGTATCCACAAAACCTAGCTAAGGAAGGGATCACATCCCATACATTATGCCATCATTAGGTGGTTTCCCTAGTCATTCTATGAGCTAAGGACTCCTATCACTAGACATAGGGGTTACCATAACTAAGGGAAATTTGAAGGTGTAGTATAGGTTTGGTATAAGGAAGCTAGGAGATTATAAGTGAATCCTCTTAGTCAAACCTCTTCATATAAGCTAAGGGACACTTATAACACTCAAAAAAGGAAAAAATATTCAAGCTAAGGGAATAAAACATTCCAAATCAAGGATGCCATAAGAGGAAATAAGGAAATATCTTCTAGGTATTAGTATGATTCTTAAACCCCCTAAGTGAATTTCCACTTCACAATCCCAAGGGGTAAGATAAAGATGACCTTAGGAAAATGCCTCATATTTTACCAAAACCTTACCTCAAGTTAAATAACATGAATTTTATATTATTACCTCCCTCTTTCCCAACCCTACACTAATAATCAAGTAGGACTTGGAATACTATTTCCCTTTGCCCAACCTTTTTAGGGAAACCACCAGACATTTCCTACATGTTAAACCCATTTAGGCACAATTATCTTATAATTTAAAATAATAGAAGGGATTTCAAAAAATCAAGTTACAAGAGGGGATATCATCTCTAAAATCCCCATAGAGGGTCATAAAAATTAGATGGCCTTAGACCTAAACCATGGAAAAATACACAACAAGGATGAAAGTCTAAAGGCTTGACATTATTTTAAAACTTTCAAGCTATTAAGAAGAGAAAAAGAGGTTCATTTAAATAAAATTTAAAACCAGGCAAGAGTGTGGAAAGGGTATCCCTACCTTTGGTCATCTACTTGGGTGTTGGAGACAACATCTTGATCTAAGACTTATAACTATTTCCTCTTTATCTCTTAAGGTTCTACTCATCTTCCATGCTCTAGCTCTCTATTCAAATTTTAAGAATGGAAAAAAATGTGTATAAGGATGGATTTTCCTTATTTTATAGGTAAAAACATTTTTTTGGCTAATAGGAAGGTGACACTTGTCCCTTCCCATTCCTTTCCTTTCTCTTAAAAGTATTCTATGTCTTTACTCCTCTTACAAAGTCACAACTCTATCTTACATAGTCACATGTGAAATTATGGATATCTCTTAAAATTCATCAATGAATTTCAATCCAAGGTCATTAATGAGGGTATGGGATGTCAAAAAACTCTTTAAGGCTCCTAAAAACACTCTTAGGCTTTATATTTTGACAAAGGACTTTAATTCTTCATCTAAAAACTATAAGCATCTTTTCACATCACTTTAAAATTAGGTTAATCTATCTAATCAAGTTATGCATGTTGGAAAGCCACGTTGAATCTTTCTTAGAGGCACTTTACTTCTTAGAGGGTTCTATATGTCTCTAAGGCATGGATGATGGGGACAAAATAGTGTTATAAGACCAAAAATTACCAATTTCTTAATTATGCAACTATATCAAAAGTAGGCAACAAAATATATAAGGTGGAAAAATAGAACACTAAACATCTAATAATTTCATAACCCTCATGTCTAGTGTAGTGAAAGGTCTCTTGCTGTACCGCCTATAAACTTATACATCAATTACATACATAAAAATGGTCTACCCTATGATAGCTGAAGCAACGAAACTCAAACAATCATAAGTAATCTACATAATCACACAAGACACATATATAGAAGCACCACTTTAATCACAATATCAAAATATATCATATTAAGTAGATCCAAATGTCAAAAGTCTAACTACTCATATACTTAAACAACATGATATTAATGTGCTAACTCAACTAGCATATTCATCCAAGTGACTACATAACAAATAAAAATGTCTTAAAATAATATAACAATAATATCGACACTCAATGCCTCCAAAATGAATAACATGTTTTATCACAACGACAAGTTTAAAGAAATGGAAGATAAAATAAATATACATGAAAATTGAGACACAAAACTAGTACAATTATTTTGTAGACTTGTTTAACCTCGCCTTTACCCAAGTAGTTATTTAACTCTAACCTAACTTTTAACTTTCACTTAACTCAACTTGACTTGAACCACTTTTATAAATTTTACATACTCGATTTTTTTTCAAAATTTTAAAACATGTCATGAAATATTATATAATTTCATGACTTTTGCACATATAAATCCCAGTGGTGACAAATCCAAGGTATAAGGATACACCAAACTCAAAGAGATTAAAACTCAAAGCCTAAAAAAAGGAAACTCAAAATTCTAATCATAAAAATTGGAAAAATGAAAACTTGACCTTAAAAATTTTGTAATAGAAAACTCCAAAAACACAAAAAAATAAATTGATAATATGAACCTTAAACCTAAAATTTGAAACCTAAATCTGAAGCTTTAACTTAAAAAACCCTAAAACTTAATTCCTAAAACTTGAAACTCGAAACTCAAAATACTTAAACTTGGTAACCTCCCAAAACATAAAAAACTCTTGATCCTAGAACCTAAAAGTCCTAAAATTGAAAACCCTAACAACCTTGAAACTTGAAACCCAAAAATCATAAAATACCAAACGCCAAAATTTTGAGTCTGTAAATCTTGAAAATAAGAAAATTAAATTAATATAAAACACTTCTAAAACCTAAAACCATGATAAATGAAACCTAAAAACCTCAAACCCTAAAATAAAAAATTTCAAAACTTAAAAAAAAATGAAAATTTTAAAAGCCTTAAAACTCAACTTGGAAACCCCAAAAATTGCAACCCAAAATTCAAAGCATACAAACTTAAAACTTAAAAATAACAAAAAATATGAAAAAATAAAAAATAAAAAATAAATATCCAAGATGGAAATTCAAAACTTGAACTTAAAACCTAAAAATTTTAAACCTAAAAACTTGAAAACCCAACCAAATATCCTCAACTCAAAAATTCCTAAAATAAGAATAGTAGATTGATATAAAATTCCCTTAAAATATAAATTGTGAAATCCAAATGTTATAGACCATTACTAGGAAAAAACACAATCAATAGAAGAGTGAATATTTTGTTAAGGTTATGTGTGAAGATAGTTGATAGCAAAGTCACATGTGAAGGTAAATTTTTGGGAAGGACTTTGAAGGAGTTTAATGGTTTTTGGCTAAGTAAGAGTGCACAAGACATTGAAGAACCACAAATAATGTGTGTGAGAGAGAGAGAGAGAGAGAGAGAGAGAGAGAGAGAGAGAGAGAGAGCTAGCACAAAACACAAAGGCACATAAAGTAAATGGCATAGAACACAGAGGCACAAAAGGCAAGAAGGTAATTAGGGCAAAACATAAAGGCATAAAAGGTAGAAAATTTGTTATTTTAAAGTATGAAAACATATAAGTACAAAGGACCATTAGTGATCGTTGATGGAGAGTTATTGAGTTTTTTTGAGGGACCGAGTTGTCATGTAGAATAAACCGAGACTTGTCTATAAATATTGTTTTGCCATTTTTAAAAGGGTTTGAGGCATTAGTTATTATTGGACCATTTTATTATATCGCTCTGAGTATTATATGAGCTTCCATTATTGGAGCTTGACTGAGTATTGTAATAGGTTATATGTTGATGTTGATAATATTGTTTAATATTGAATGAAAACATATGAATGTTTTGGTTATTATTATTTTAAGCATAATTATATGTTTTAGTTTATAAATTAAGTTGTATACATTATAATGGCTACCAAATATGTATTATCATCATCACCCAACCTAACAAGACTCAATAATCTCTCTCTATACTTTGGGTGAGTACTCAAATGAAGCTTACATGATAAGCTAGTGTAGAAAGTGGGTATTATTTTTTGGGATTATACAAATGGCATAGGTCTATTATATAAGTGCAAATATTTATGGGAATCATTTTATCAGTAGATGGATTTGGATTTAGGCAATGGTGGGAAGGATCTCCTTAGAATGAGTAAAACATTGGTTTAAAGAGTAGTAGTTGGAATTTAAACAAAATAATCTAGGTAAAGGATATTTGACTCCAAATAAGTGGCTGTGAAAGGAGTTATATGACCCATTATATGATATTTTATTTGTAGACTTACTAGAACACTTTCATGTATGGCTGGTCACATATGTATTGGGCTAGATTAGCAATTTTGGGCAAAGGAATGTATGAGAAGAAGAACCGATTGAGAATCTAAAGCAAATAAATGAAGTTTTGATGTGAGTTGTAAATGTGTGTTGAAGAGGGACACCTAGAATATATTTTATAGAATTTTTGATATCCACATATTCCTTCATAGAAGAAGTAGAATACCACTTTTTACATGAACTACAAGGATGTTATATAACTCTTGAACCCCTCATGATAAAAAAATTGGTGGTAGGTTGGGGCATTGATAAATTAAGGATGGTGAGATAAGAATCCTCTATGTATGGGCCAAGTGAAAGGTTTAAGTAAGGGGAAGGAAAGTAATGTGCTGAGATAGTGAGGGCAAAACTCTAAAAAACTTCAAGAGGATCAAAGACCATGAAGGATTAGGAGCTTAAAAGTCAAAAATATATAAATGGTAGGAAAATGTTGATTTATGCAATGGAACCTAAGAGGAGGGGGTATCCAAGCCATAAGGATGGAATGTGAAGGGCATGTGACTGATTCCCATATAGAGGAAATGTACTCTATAGGTAAAATAAAAATGCAGGACTAGGAGTAGGAAACTAAGTCACTAGTAAGGGAGATCATTGAATGGATTTGTTAAGACCCACTAGAGATAAATAGAAATAATGAAAGAGATGGGAGGAGTCCCACCCTTACCCTACTTGAAGTTTTAGTATACATGCATTGTAGTCAAATATAAGAAGACTTATGCGGTACTATGGATAAGATGTGAATAAGATAACTTAGGAGATAAGTCAGTCAACGATGAATTTTGAATCAAATCACACCTTAAAAATCAATAGAGCTAGTGGAAGTAGGTAGTAATTTTTTTATTGATCAACCCAACCAAGTTATATTTGGCATTTTAGAAGAAAAAATAAGTGGTAACTTTCTTGCACAAGTTAGTACCTCAATGAACCATGTAGGAGGAACACAAAAAACAATCCCAACTACCACACATAACATCTAAGATTCTAGAAGATCATGAATAATACCAACTGGTGGTAGGTGACCAACAAGTTTTTTAGGACTACTAAACAACCTAGGAGGAAGTAACATATAGGGTTAAAAAACCATAAGACTAAAATAACACATATTCTATGAGATGTAAATGAAGTTTCCAGAGTATATAGGGGTATAAAATTTTACATAACATGTACATAAATGCGATATCATCTAGAGTGTAAAGAAAGTAAATGCACTAGAGCATAAGAGAAGTGATTTTTCCACCACTTTGCTGAATTGTGGGACATACATAATACATAAAGTAAGACCCACACTAAATGGTAGTGGATTATGACCAACTAAGATAAGCATTTTTAAAGGAGTTTGACATTAATGATTTTAAAAAATAAAACATCTTTGCACAAAAGGAGATCAAGTTTGATGTGTTAAAAAACATCCATGCATATGATACAAGGTTCAAAACCTTGATTTATAAGCCAACCTATGAAATGCATTATTTATATCACATGCATTAATTTATAGGGGGTCTATTGGATCCATTTTAACATGCACTATCTATGAGAAGCTTCATAAATTCAAGGGAAGATTTGAAAGTAATGTTAAGGCTTGAGGTAGTCAAAATTGTGGATACAAGTGAGTCTATTCATGGAGGGGAAAATTATGAGTACGGTCAATCAACTTCAAAATTTGATTATCCATAACATGCATAATATTATGAGTGGTTTGTGGTGTACAAACTATGATATTGAAATCCACAATAATAATAAGCTCTCTCAATGCAATATAATGATGCTCTTAAGATCACGTGAATTATGCCATGATAATCATGATGTAAGGAGCTGTCCTCTTTTGTAAATAGATAAATGAGGTTAATGTATCTATTTAATGTGAAGTATGTGTCACAAATACTCATGATACATTGAATTATTGAGTTATAGGTGAGGTGCATGAGTCACATGAACTTGGGACACACCAAGTGATAGTTGGGATTTCTCTTCACGGTTGGTGAGTTATAAGAAACCACTCCTATCAATCAAGAGGAGGTGGAGGAGGATATAGATATTTCCCTCCTAGAACATGTTACAAGTGGGGATCTCTAGATCATTACTATTTTTTACCCCAAATTTCCCAACATGTTGATATTGTAAAGAGACACACAAGATAAGGAATGTCAAAATATTTACCAAAAGATAATTCAAAGGGAAAAGGTGTACAACAACATAGGGATGATCTACATTGGCTAGGAAGAATAGAAGTCAGTTCCAAATAAAGTTGCAAAAAATGCAAAAAATGGACCTAAAGTCAATATTACAATACATAATGGTTTAAAATCCCAATAAATTCTAATGGAAGCCCTTAAGGATAAATTTAAATGATCACCTCCATTAAAGGTAATGAACTATATTGATGGTTTAATACAAAAGCTCATGTTGAAGGAAACTCTAGATATGATCTAAAACCTTCATGGAGAAGTGTATATTGTGTAGGACATTGAGTCCCAAATCAAATAAATCCAAAAGAGGAGCCCTGGAACAAAAGAGGTTAAAAATAATAAAAATCTTTTTAGTCTATTGAAAACTAAAGGGATATTACCACTACTAAATATAAATCTTGCACAAAACATTGTTAGCATGCAAGAATAAATGAAAGGAATGGGTAGAGATATCAAAATAATATGTAACATCAATTACAACCAAGAGCTATTAAAATATGCAACCATTCATGTGTGATCATTTTATGATATAGTAGTTGACATAGGGGCCAAGATAATATATTTACTAAGGATATATAGAGGATAATGCATGGTTCAAATTTATGTCCTTCTCCACATATCTTATTCATGGCAAATAAAACCCACAAACAACCTATTGGACTCTCATGAAATATATTGGTGGATATCATTGGGGCTAAATTCAACACAAATTTTGAAGTGATTGAGTTAGGTGTGGAAAATAATTATCCAACCTTACTTGGTAGAACATGGTGCTATGAAAATAACACTAATATGCTCTTCAATAAGTTCTATATGAGTTTTGAAAATTTATAACATTATGTGGTAAATTAAATTGATAATAAACAAGGTCTTACCTATGTTGAGAGTGTGGACACCAAGGAAAAAAAGAATCACATCTAAAACATCATTATGTAGGAAAATAAGTATATAAACTTGAGGGATGATGGTTTATTAAATTGGAAGAGTGTCATATCAGCATCAAATACCATAATCATTACCTATAAACAATGGGTCTAAGAGGCTTATGAGGTAATCATATGTTGAAATTAGAAACAAGGCCACAAGGATCCATCAAATGCAAAGTGATAGGTGCAATAACACCCACATAGACCAAACAAGGAAAATGAGTGTAAGTTTGGGTGATAAGGGCCCATAGAAGACAAAAATATTCTTTCATTTGAGTAAATTAGGACTAGGAAAACTTCTTATATATGATGGTTATACATGCACAATAATGCATGTTAACAACCTAAGAACTTTCTTGCCTAAAGAAAGAGAGCACAATGTCACACCTTAAAAATTAGTATAACACATTGGTTGGATATGCACAAAACAAGGCTACCAAAGTATACCATAGTTAAATAAGTTATATGCACCTAGTTTGAGTGCAATAATATCAATAAAGGGCTACCAATTTGTAATTGGGACTCAAATCTAGATCAACACATGAAGGCTTGTGAGTATGGGCCCAAGGGATAAATTGTTTCATGGGAAGCCTTTAGGTACATGATATTTACAACACACTAACTAATTGGGAACACACATGGTATTATTTAACAAGACCCAAAGAGAAATGACTAAGTAGGAAGTAGTGAAATAAGGCTTTGTCCACACCTTTATCTTTTCCTCTTCATAGCTTCGACTCTCCAAGCCTCTTCAAATTATAAATAAGGATATTTTATATGATGACATCTTCATGAAAGAATAGGTATATGAGATGTATAAATAAAAATGTTCTGTGCTTTCTTTTAAGAGGATGGCTTAAGTAATGAATGTAGTGGGGGTAAGTAGTGTGCCAAGTTCGGTACACATATAAGATAGATAAATCGAAAAGGGGGAAGCCATCTAACAAGTATAATAAGATAAGAAATCGGATGTGGTTATGGACCACCTCAATGTGGAAAATTCAATAGGGAAAATAGGAGTCTTAGACATTCAAATTTAAACTAAAAATTATTATAACAAACTTAATAAAAGCAAGTAAACATTAGGATAGAAGCAAAGCCCAAGATAATTACTATGGGTGATTATTGGTCTAAGGAAGAATTATCACTCATTATTGAGATCATTAAGGAGTTATAGGAAATTTTACATAGGGGATATAAATAAGTTAAGGTTGGACACTCATCTTTTGGAAATATGAATGCCAAGCTATGTGAAGGTGTAATGCCAATAAAGAAGAGGCTAAACAAAATGAATCCTAACCTCAACACTAAAGTAAAGGAAGAGATAGATAAGATGTTAGAAACATGTGTAATATATGCATTGGAGGAATTATAATGGGTTAGCCCAATGGTAATTATAAAAAAAAATTATGGGCACATTAAAAATTTTATGGAATTCTAAACATTGAATGAGGCTTATGTCAATGACCCTTTTTCCACCCTTTTCATTGAGAACATCTAGAATAAATTGTAGGGTGTGAGATGTAAACCTTCACTAATGGCTTCTACGGGTATTACTAAGTCCAAAGTTTTGAAGAGGACAAGGGAAAACCCATGTTCACCATATTTTTCACCAAAATGTGACACTAGGGAATAATGACACTAAGTAAATGGTAATATTAAGTGCATGGTATATCTAGAATATGTTTGTCTAAAAAAGTAAATTAGATCTACTATATTAGCTAAAATCAGTAAATGAGTGTAATTGAATTTGTTTTTATAAGGAATGGACAATATGAAAATTCAAAGAGATGGAACATTCACACCTTGACAAAATTATGGAATTCTAAAAGTGCAGCCCTAATCTAAAAGGAATGAATGAGATGTGTGAAATCTGGGATGCATACTCTATGAGAAAAAAATTAGTGTTTTATTTTTAATTGATGAATCTTCTTAGGGCTGATTTGTCATTGTTATTTTGTGACTCATGAGTTTATAACTAAGAATCAAGTGTGTACTGCACAAATTTATAGATTTTAATTTTTTCTATGTAGGTTTACCTCATAATGTCGTACAATTCTATATTAATGTTTATATGAAATGGTGGTGAAAATGTCTAAAATTATGTCTTATTTATATCTTTAACTAATTTTTGACAACACACATGTAAAGGATAAGGGATAAAAGTACTTGGGTTGGGCAAACTTAAGGGAGTTATAAGTATCTATCTTGCATGCTAGAATTAGAACTAAAATAGTTCTTGTGTAGTATAAATGGAATGTCAATCAGGGGTCTCAAACTCATCTTTCCTAAAGTGATGATGAAACTAAATGAACATTTTCCTAACCCTCTTTTAATACATTTGGATGTCATCACAATAGCTTGAAGAAGATTGAAGTATCAATATGTAAGTATACCACTATATAAGCAAATTGATGTCTCTTACTTTATTTGGAGACATGAACATAGGAGATGCTTAAAGGATTGATGGTTTAATTACAATTTATACTTTATCTCATATTTATACTTGGTAAATGACTTAATAATGATTTGTATATATAGGACTCCTTAAGACATGACATACACAATGGTTGACAATACAAAACTAGTGATATGTGAAATAAAAGGTGCTGAAAATCAGGCCATGATAGAAAGACCCAAAAAAATAAATAAGATATATTCAATGGTTTGCAAAATCTACACAAGGTATATTTGGTGTATACCTTTAGCTAAAAAATCCATCATAGGAGAGACAGACACTTAGGATCAGTGCAAGCAACCTTGAAGATAGTCATATAAGGCTCAAAAATTGAAATAGATGAATAATAAGGACATCTTGAGTGCATAAGGCTAGAGATAGAGTAATGTGGGGTAGGAAGTGCCCTAAAATTTACTAAATATAGATAAAAGGACCAAAAGTGTAAAAAATGGGTAAAAAATGATATGCTAAATGGAATTGTACCAAAGTTATATGTTTACATAATACCCTTACTTTGATGTGCATATGCAAGTGAATGCATTCATGAGTCAAAGCATAAAAAATAAATAATTGAAGTATGTGTTTTATCAAATTTGGGATTAATGTGAAAACCTTAGATGACAACACTATTATGCAAAATTAAGAGAATAATATAACAATGATAACATTCACTGATTTAGAACCACTATATTCTAGAAAATTACTAAAAATAGCAAAAATGTAAGGAGAAAATAAAGACTTAGCTAGAAACTATGCCTTTAGGAGGAATTAGGGTCTAAAGCTTACTATATAAAGAAGTCTAGTGACTAGAATTAGGACTCTGGAATTGGATCTAGGCTTGGAAAAAAATGCCAGGAAGAAGAAACTAAAGGGGTGGTGCTACTTTCTAACCCAAGGCAATCCTATCCGCTTGTAGTGAGGAAATTAGGGTTTTTATGTTCTTTTTGCCTTCACCTGTAGTTCCTATATCTAGTGCAAGAACTTACAATCACTTGTAGAGACCACTATGTGATTGATTTTCCTTAAAAAACCCTAATTTATTAACATGTGAAAACCAATGTAAATCAATGGGAAAAAGGGGTCAACAACTAAAGTTGAGCGAGACCTCAACACTCCATGTGTTAAGCACTACCTACATACCAATACTCCAAAGTAGGATTAGACTTCATGTAGTTATCCTATGCTACAGTGGTGTGTGAATAACTAGTGCAATGTGCTAGATACTAGTGCAATACTGGTGTGATTAAATGCTTTAACCATGACTTGTGACCTATGAATTGTACTCAAACTTGAGCTTTGGGCTAATAGGGCTATATGCAATAAAACTTGGGAAAAATAAGTATTCCACTCTTAATGTACAAGTGTGATTTTGGTGATTTTTGGTGTGGAAGCCTCTTCCTATGTAATTTTTTTTGAAAAGTGTATATATAATCATATCATTGAAAATCATTTGAATAAGGATCATTAGGGACATGGGCTGACCTTCCTATACCTTTGAATTTGGTAAATTAGTTGTTATTTAGTGGGAAGGCAAGAGAGGGGGAAGTAGATTAGAGTGGAGTGATCCTATCCCCTAGGGTTCTCTTTTATAATGGGTGATTTTATCATGCTAAGTGTTGGTCAGGGCCTAAAATATGTCCAAAGTTGATAATAATAGGGCTAAGTACATTCTAGAGTCATTTATTAACTTAGAAGAGTGTGCGATATTGTTGAGATTGATCAAAAGGGGCCCTAATATAGGTCTAGAGCTAAGTGTGTAAAAGAGTGGTCATAAGTACATAGTTTTATATTAAATGTTAATTTTATGTGTCTACATTCTACCCCTGCACCCCCTCCCCCATTTTATGCTAGTGATGCAACAAAGTTAAATTACTAGAGTAAAAGGAAAGAGAGTACATACTTGAACTTACCTATGAGGAGTCCTAGATATATGCCATAATGCTATACTATGCTCCATGAAAACCTATGATGAAATATATATAATATTAGTCTTTACTTAAGATGAGTATCAAGAAGTAATAGAAAAAAAACTATACAGTGATAAAGAATAAATACACCTAATTAAGTACACAAATCATTGTGCCTTTTCAGTGCAAAAACATGGTGGTCGTGGCATGTTATGAATTTGTGTTAATCATTGAATGACATGGATTGGAATGTGTATGCATCAATCCTCATCTATAAGTGGGTGTGCTCAATAACTCAAGTGTGCTTGAATCTATCATCATCATCCTAGAGTAGTGGAGTAACTTAGAATCCCTGTATGAATATTGATATATATGTTTGGTGTAAAAAATGGTGTAAATATCAAACCATCCACTACATATGTAATGAGGTTTGATTATGGTGAAAAAATGGAACAAAATTAGTACAAATACTAATTATAATCTAGGTCTGGTGTATGTAGCATAGATAATGACATGAATCATCATTCCAATTGCAAAATTGGTGCAATGAGAAAGTAATGTGTTGTGTAATGCCAACAACTGATATCTAGTGCATATAGATTCTAAGACTGAGTAGAAAAAATATGATTCTGAGTAAAACTTGAGTGCCACCTTAGAATAACATGACACACATGATTTCTCCCAAACTAAACAAATCTAAGACTAAACTATAATTTTGAAAATTGAGACTATGAAATTGCTGAATACTGATCTAACTAAACTGAGGTTATGATAAATTCTATAAATGCCTTTTTTTAGGCATTTATACAATAGCACTGGGAATGACACTAGAGCAATGCTCTCTTGTCCAGTGTGGTACACCTATCCAAATTAAATTTCTATGTGTTTTTAAAGCCTAAAATTATGTCAATTATGTAATCATTACTAGATCTATATGTTTAATGATATGGGAAACTTGGTCTCTAAGACAAGCCTTTGTGAATGCCTCCTCTTTTGAGGTGAGTTGTTGAGCCTACATAAGAACTTAAAAAAAGGGTTATGTATTATGTTGTTATGATGTAAAATTATAAATATGAGTAATAATGATATCATGGAAAATTATGATATCATTGCATATGTAAATTAAGCATAGTGATAATGTAAGATGCATGTGAAAACAAACATTCACAAGAAGTGTGTCTAAATAGATGTGATAATGAATCATGTCAAAATTTAAGAAATTGAGTAAATAAAATTAGATGGAACTAATTAGGGAGTAATTCATGATGTCCATCATGGCATTAGAAGGGGTTGGGTGCATGATATCCATCATGGAATCCAAATCTAAGCAAAGAAGCAATTAAAATGTCATGGCCATGATGCACATAATTAAAGTGTACACACACAACATACAAAACACATAATATAAGTCCAAGGGGAAACAAATGGGACATGTTAAAATGTCACTCACTTGAATAAAAGACACATATAAAGGCATGTTCAGATGCCCTCATGCACATATAAAGAAATAATGGAGGCTTAGAGGCATATAGAAGGACGAGCAAATGTCTACATTCATGAATAGAAAACACACACAAAGACATGTTAAAATGTCCTCACATGAATACAATCAGAGATATAAAGGCCTAAATCCACTTGGAAAAGACATATTTGAATGTATTAAAATCAAATAAAAAAGTGCATACAAGATACAAAGCTAGGAAAATTAATATAAAAATCATGCATGATTAGGCATTCTGATCAATAATAGCTAAGTTTTAATCTGAGTAATATTCAGTAATTGAGATAGGAAATAGTATATCACAATGTTAGTGAGTGAGAAATATCGTAAGATGTAATAATATTTAAATTACTGATCATGTGAGTAAGATAATGTGGGAAAGGAAGGATAAAACATATGTTTACCATGCCCTTAGTGAGCTAGCTGATGAATGTACATGCTTTAGGAAGCCTATGTGAAGTCTAAAATTGAGTAATGATAATCTGAGCTCACTAGGATAAGAGTGGGGTGAAGGACACTAGATCATTGCTCTTTTTTCTTCCACAACACTCCTATCTAGCTATAAATTTTGAGTGTGTAATAGTAAAAGCACATATAATTGGTTTTGGGAATGATGTATTGTGTAATTTATAATCACTCATATACACTAGTGAAACATGTCTGATATAAAATTGGCTAAAACATATATAGAATATTGTGCACAACAAAATTGATGTATGAAAAAGTACATATAAACATGCATAGGTCCTAATTTTGTTATTTTATACGATATTTTATTAATTTTGTATTCTTACATATGTATGAATTGAGAAATAGTGATAAATATACTACTAATGAGCCCTATGAGGGTCTCAAAATCAACTAGCATTGTGTTAAAGAAAGAGATTATGATGGTGAATGATCTAAAATCAATGAAAAATATTAATATGGGCCAATAATTGTGCTATAACTATCACTACCATATTGATTATGTTGAACTATGGGGATTTTTGGAACCCATCTCAAAGCAGGTGAAGTTTATGCTAGTATTTATGTGACATGCCCTAAATACTATATAATACAAATTGAGGATGTGTCAAAGTAGACAATGGCTCTCTATAATCTATGACAAATCTCTATTGAAGAGTCCTCTCTAGGATAGGCCTTTGTGGAAGTGTGGATCTATGCTATGAAAAGCTTTGAGTATGTTGTACCCTTTTAGGTGGCTATATGTTGGTTAAATATTTTTATGGTAATGGGTACTCTTAAGGGATCCCCATAACTATAATGACTTCATTAGCATATATGTATTTAAAACATCTATGAACTATAGAAGGAACTACTTGGATCTATTGAATCCAATGGCATCCCAATTAAATGTCAAAGAACCCATGCACTTGGTACTATTGTGAATCTGGTGGCCACATGTACGTGACTGACCTATAGTGTTAAAGTAATCTCATAAATAGAGTTTTGAATGTGACCATTTAACCTTTGATGACCATGGTGGGGTCAAATTTAATCATATAAAATGAAAAAATTAGTAACTTAAGCATGTCTAATGACATTGTATCCTTAGGTCCCTCTTGCTTGCTCTCATGACCCTCTTAGGCTTACTTTCACTGATTCCCAATCATCTGTGGCATTCAAAACTTGATCCTAACTGAGCTAGGACCCTCTCTTCATGACTAATCCATCCTCTTAGGCCCTGATAGCTCAAGACAATAGTGCCCAACTTGAACACTAGCATCAGACACCAGTGTGTCTATATTTAGGTGCTATTGTCTAAGCACATCTTAGGCCCTAATGGTCATTTCCTTCTAGATATTTCTCTTCAATCATGTTAGCCTAATATGAATTTATCTAACTCATGACCAATAGATCCCTATAAAATCCCATTCAAAGATCATTTGGAAAGGGTTGGTAAATATCATTCAAGCAAGAAAGAATACAAGCAATACCACTCAAGAAATCTTCCTTATTCTCTGCATACAACTAGTCTATACACTTTCAAGACAATTAAAGACCTTGCACCAGTCCCTTGCCATCTCAGGCATACTTAGTTTTAGCATTTATTGCATTTCATTCACTATTACACCAATCACTCTTAAAGGGAGAACTACATATGGCTTTATCCCTTCTCAGATTATTTTTATGTAGGCAACATGCCCATACACAGGGAGTGAAGCACGTCTAGTGCATCTTACACACACTAACCCTTTTTCCTCATTTGATAAATTTTATTACAATTACAAAGAAGATACAAGTATATAAAAAATCAACTCTACATGGAGCTCTGTTGACAGTGAGGTCCTAAAAATTGGCACATAGGCTCATACTAAGCAGGTGAACAAAACCCAAAAAGATTAAACTCTTAGAACAATAATGTCAGAGAAGGACTATAGCACTAGAGCCTAGGGTACCTAGTTCTATCACTCTTCTCCAATCAAGAAATGAAGTTTAGGATTCTATTATGATAGTGTCCTAGGCTTGCACACAAATTTGTAGACCCTGTCTCAATTGGAATAGTCTAGAATAAGCTAAGTTTGATTTTCTCTCTCTCACTACTATTTTAAAAAAAGGTATAATTATAATTTAATTTGAAAAACTAGTAGATTTAATTAGGAATATTATTTACTACATTTTTCTACTTAGACCTGGTTGTTAAATAGGATTAAAACTCTATTATTCCCAAAAATAACATATCATTTGGTGAACCCAACTTACTTTAAATTTCACATAAAAACCCTAGAAACCCTAGGGTAAATTCATAGCTAATTTTTCCCATAAATTTTTGAATTTTTTCTTGAATATTTTAAGCAAAAATTCATCCCAAATTTTAAAATTTAGCAGTAAATTTTAAAATAATTTTATTTCAAACTCTAGTTGCATACACTAGGTCCCAATAATTTTCCAATAATTCACTGATTTTTTGCTTGCACATATAAATCATAAATTTATCTAAAATTTCAAAATTTTGTAGTAAATTTTAAAATAAATTTATTTCAAATGCTAGTTGGATCAACTAGCTCCCATTAATTTTTAGTTGCATATTAAAATTAGAAAATCACTTCAAATTTCAAAAATTCACAGTAATTTGGTAAAATTTAATTTTCTCAAAACCCTAGTTGCATCTACTAGGTCTCATTAAATCAAGCACTTTCCCTTAAATTTTTGAATTTTTTCTTGAATACTTAACTCAGACATCCATTTTCAATTTCAAAAATTCATAGTATTTTGCAAAAATATTTTTGAAAAATCCCTAGTTGCATGTACTAGCTCCTATTTTACTTCTTAAGGTATCACCTTACATGTTTGGCAGCTTAGTATCCTTTTGGCACAAATTTAAATTCACTATTTTTAGGACTTTGCATTTCTTATATTCAGTATTTTCCCTTTCTAGCACATTGCATATTAAAACTTATTACAAAATATTTAAACACATTTCAAATTGTTTTCCTACTTTAATAATGGCCCAATATACCAGTTTTGATAAAACTAATAAAGAGAAATTCAAGAAATCTTAACCAAACATATGGATATGCAA
This sequence comes from Torreya grandis, assembly GCA_037957365.1. Taxonomy (NCBI): domain Eukaryota; kingdom Viridiplantae; phylum Streptophyta; class Pinopsida; order Cupressales; family Taxaceae; genus Torreya; species Torreya grandis. The sequence goes on along the minus strand of JARHVA010001706.1, from coordinate 1,704,911 downwards.
GATCACATGGTTATAATTCTACAACATGAATAAGAAAAAGTGAACAATGGTCAATCTTATCAAACCACAGATCCACTAGTTGCAAATGACACTACAGGGGAAACTATGTCTCAATAACCCCCTATAGCAGCCTAACCTTATTTTGTGGCACCAACTACAACTAGTACATTTTTATCTCCTAATATGGAAACCCTTGTGTAAGACATAAGATCTCTTTAATCCAAGGTGATACATCTTGATTAAGGTGCCTCTATACCTATACAGGGTTTGGATTCTTTTGCTTTACTGCGTACACCATTGGCACATCACATTACTTCTACACCCTTACCATAAGGTTTTGTTCAACCCAAGATTACTCTTTATGATGGAAAGGGTGATCCAAAGACATATTTGAGAGATTTTCACATAGCATGATTGGATTATGTACCAAATGACTGGCTACTTATCAAGCTATTTCCATAAAGTCTAAAGGATTATGCTTTACAATAGTACTATAGTCTACCAAATTAGTCAGTTAATGCATTTTGTGAACTAGGAATTTGACTCAAGAGAGGTGATTAGTATTGTGTTAGTTCTAAAATGAAAATAAATTTAAGAAAAACACACTAACTAGCATATATCTCTAGGTATAGTTACTAGGGGGAGCTTAGTTAACAAAATAAAATGGAAAGCAAAACTAAAATGCAAAAGAAAGACCTTATTTCACCTTCCTTAGATGCTCCAAAATTATTTTTGTGGTGGCTTGCTTAGTTTTTTCTCATGAAGTCTAAATCAATGAAGTGTGGCTACCTCCATCTCTTCTTGGCACCTTGTGTGGCTTTGACTTGGCTTGGCTCAATATTTTTGAATTATAACACTAAGATGTAATTATTTATGAATGAATTTGGGCATGATAAATTTGACTTATGAGAGCTTCTTGAAGATATTTGAGGATAATAACTTTGTACCAAAATAACTTTAAATTATGGCTTGGAGGCTTGCTATTTATAGATTTTTGGAATGGTTTTAGGATCAACCATGACTGCCCATCTCAAGATTGAGATATGTGGCCATGAATAAATCCAAATATGAAATTCATTCTATAAATATCCTCATTAATATTTGGGATAGAGGGGCATTGAATAGGCATGAAAGTGCTTTATGAGACATGGGAGGCATAAATCCTGATATTTATGGCACTTATGGCTTGTGGATACCACCCTATAGGATGATGTAGTTAATGATAATCAATTTCCAATAAATATTTATTCAATAAGTTCCATGGAAAATTAACTTAAGGCTTTAACTTGGCTTAATTAGCCTAAAACATGCTTAGTCAACTTTGATGCAAATCTTGGTAATTGGTGCATAAATTAGTCAAAATATCTTGTTATTGTCTCAAAATTTGACTAGATTAGAATTAGGATGTGATGTTAGATGTGATAGAACCATATTCTCATTTAGGATGTTGCCAACACAAAATAAAAAAGACACGTGTCTTATGCAAGAAATTTGATAGAAAAGAGCAATCCAAGGCACTCAAGTGCAAAAATGCCATTTTGACTTGAAATGATTTGATCAAAGTTAGTTGGACCATAAAATTCATTTCCCCATTTAATGATACCTTGGCATAAATCAACACTTGAATATGTCAGTTTCAAATCTTTGAATGTGTTTTAGTGTTTTTAGGTCAAATTATGCATTTTTGTGGAAATTGGTTAAAACTTGGTTAGAGGTTATCGGTGGCCAGCTTTAGGTGTCTATAGTTTACCCCTATTTGGGAAGATGTTGCAAACCATAGGCATAGAAATGTATTCTCAAATAATAAAAAATGGCTTGTATGCAAAAAAGAAGATGATGATTGAAGAATAAAGCTCCAAATGGTGTTTAGGAAGTCTAAGATGATGCCCCCTCAAGGGAGTGGCAGTCACATTTGTTGATAGATGGTCCCTTGAAAAAGAAGCAAGAAGAAAGGTAGAATTAATTCATGGCTGAGATTAATCCAAATGAGAAAATGCTTGCATGTATTGATTTAAAAAGGATATCAATTTGCCTAAAGGTAGTTATAATCAAGAATAAAAGTCAAAATAATGATTTACCCATAGGTGATTATAATCATTAAGGGGACCTAGATTGTTTTAAAAATATGATTATGCCCAAGTTAAAGCTGATTAGCAAGCATAACTTAAGGATATAACCTAGAATACAGATCAAAGATGATCAGTCATAAAGTGATGAAAGAGATGAATATAAGAATAAGATTTGATCAATAGAAAAGATTCAGTTGTACCTACCAATGAGGAAATGTTCATGTTTATTAGAAATGATGCAAACAAAATGGTCAATGGATTAATTTGATCAAGGTGGGATGGGAGGATTTGCCAAGGTGCCAATGAGAAACTTATGTGGCTCCATTGCTTATAGATCTTCTTGAAGATAATTTTTGCTATAACATGTGATGGTAGGCATTATGATAGAACATCATGAAGACTTAGCCAAAATATGCATAAGGACTGACTCTCGATCTAATAAATACTCTAAAATAATGCATCAATGATAAAAACCATGATGATAATGTTGACATATGAATATGGATAGACTCTAGAATAATGTGTAAAAGGAATCACCCAATGAGCACATATAGACTAAGTCAAGGCAATAATGTTAAAAGAAAATAAACAGGTAAGCGAACAAACAATCAAAGACACAAAAAACACACAAAAAAACAAACAACTAAATAAACAAACAAATAGAAAGCCTAAAAACAAAATCAAAAGAAATCATCTTAACAATGAACATGCCCTAGTAAGGTAGATCGAGGATAACTAACTAGGCTTAGATAGGACAAATGTTTTTGGATTTTTGAATGTTTTTATAATTTTAAGGTATCTCAACTCGTCAAAGAATGACAAGATACCTACTCACAAAATGGTGAGAGTGTTTGGCTTAGGTTGCTCACAAAATGGTGAGATCATTTAGAAAGGGGGACTGAGATGACCTCAACATGAATTGAGCATGACCTACATAGTCCTGATATAACCTCAATTCATAGTAATTCCATCCTTAAAAAAGGTGAGCAAAAACCAACTAGGTCCCAAGAAGTTCTCAAATCTGGAAAATGGCTAGTCAAATGAAAATAATAATGACAAGGTGATGTGGTAATACATGATAAATAAGTATTGCCCCTATGTGTCCCATAGTTGGTTATAACTAGGATATAACAACATAGGTCAATGATATTAATTTTCCCATAGGTAATTGTAATTAGTAGCAAGACTAGTGAGACATTGATTTGCCCATAGGAAGTTATAATTAGGCTCATATAAACAAACTTGATATGATGGAAAGATGAAAGATATCTTACTAGATCAACTATCAAACTAATTTCATAAACTATCATTGAAACATAGATTTGATTGATTATTGAAACTTGATCAGAATCGCCTCACAAAAGGTGTAAGAAGAACCAAATGAACCAAGATCAAAACAAGATTGGCTAGGATGACTATAAACATGCTTTGGTCTAGATAGGAATGGTATGGTCTTGCTAAGGATAATGATGGACTGGTAGGATGGTAAAATGATAAATAAGGATGTTGAGAGGGTTGCCCCTAAGTGATGGGGTGAATGGCAAGATATATGATAATAGAAAATAGGCACAACATTCTTTAATGGTATGGTACATGTTTTTGGACCAGGTGTGGTTTTTGATTTTGTTTGGCCTAGGTATGGCAAAGTGGCATATGATTTTGTTGTTTTTCCTGAAGTGGAAATGCACATCCTGATCAACAAATGATTTAAACATAATACTTGATCATGTTAATTGCTAGCCCACACCTCATTTGAATAGTTACTCTATCAAGAACTAGCTGCATATTTAGTTGTCAAGAATGCTTTTGTGATCTTCATTGGTTGTTGATTTTGATTCCTTCAAGCATTGAGATAAGGTATCTTTGTATCCTCTACAAAGAAAAATGTGACCGTGGATGGTAAATAAGGATAAATTATGGTTGATAGGTTTGTTTGTGAAATGGAATGGTAGATGATAATGGAATGAATGATGGAGGAGAAATAAATGAAGATCAAGACTTTCAGTCATATGTAATTTTGTTGATGATGGATTCAATATAACATTAAATGTGACAGGGTTGAAGAATTGTTATCTAGATAAGCCCACCATATTTTTATATTGTTTGATCTTGAGAGTAGCTACCATTTGATTAGGATGTAAATACAAAGCTATTTTGATTTGATCTTGAATACTATCTTCATCAAGTAGTGAAGGTTTTTTTTGCTCAGCTATTGGTGCCTCAAAGAGGTTTTCACCAATGAAGTTGTCTTGATTATTCTATAGTGCCTTCAAGGTGTCACTAATGAACATTGAATTTGATTTTCTTCTAGCACTTTCAAAAAAGTTTCACTAAAAGATACTGAGTTTGAAATTTGCATGTACCATTACATCTTTGAAAAGGTTTCACTAGGAGAATATTCTTCTGCTACATGAATTTTGTCTTAGCCTCCTTACTCTTCTTCAATTAGTATGTCACCATGGATGCTGTTCAACAAAGTGTGATTTGTCAGTCTCAATCAACACTTGTGGGAGATGGGATGTCAATAATATGGGTATGTTAGTTGGTGGTAATGGCTTGTAGAATGGTAATGGAATGGAGTTTTGTAGCATAATCCTCATAAAATATACTAGGAGAACTCATTTCAAAGCTAAATTACTCATCCTCAAAAATTGTAGGAGAATCACAAATGTATTCAAATTGATTTATGAGGCATGCATAACCAATGTTGTAACAACCACAAACATATTCTTCTTCTAAATCATATTCTGACTCAAGGGACTCTGAATCTAATGTTGAGACTGATGTTGATTCTAATTTTGGTCCAAGAATAAAACCTAACTCTAACTTTGATTCTTCATTTGATGGGTATTTTACTATAATGATGTCTTGTTGAATGTTTGGTATTGGAAAAGTAATGGGCTATGATGGCATAATGGGCTCCATAAAAATGGGTTTGTCAAAGTGGGACTCTTCTAGGATGGGAAAAAGGTCAATAGATAGCTCCTTAAAGACTGATTTTTTAGATGGAGGCTCTTGAAAAACATGCATATGATTGAGGTAATAATTTTCCCAAAGGTGGTTATAATCATTAAGAAGTGACTCAACGAAGACTAGATCATTAGCGTGAGACTCCTCAACAAATGATATAGGTTCAATAGGAAATTCATCACATGTTGACTTATCATAAGTGGTTGGTTCAACAAAAACATCTTGGATTGGTTGGTTCTTTTGGTCTTAGTTTCTAGTAAGTTGGAAAATACCAGTTTTGAACATAGCTTGGTCTTCGAATGATTGGATTGGTTGAGATTGTGATTGGATTAGTAATAGATGAGGAATGACCTATTGTTTGATAATGATAGGGCATTATGGATCTTGATTTCTTGCATGAGTCAAAGGATGAAGCCTGAAATGGTAACGATAGGTTGTTATGGGGCTTGGTTGTTCACACAAGCTAAAGGACAAGGTCTTGGAATGATAAAGGGCATTGTGGATCTTGATTTTTTGCACAATCCAAAGGATGAGGTCCTATTATAGAAACGGTAGGGCATTATTAAGGATGAGGTCTGAGAATGGTAATGGTATGCCTTGGAAATTGTGGAGCTTGGTAGCTCGTATAATCCAAAGGAGGGTTAGGGGTAGCTAATGACTGGATAACAAAAGATCGTCATGAAAATTTATTTCTTGCACAAGCCAAAGCATCCAAGTCTTCATGTTAAACCATATCATCCCAATCTTGAGTTGGATCATAAACTAGTTCTTGACTATCTTTCGTGTACTGATTATCATAAAGAGGGTATTGATCTATATCCCAAACAACATTATATATAGTTAGGTCTTAAAATTCCTCCTCAAAAGCCTCTTCATACCAATAGAGGTCTTGAGTTGGATCATAAGTTGGTTTGTGACTTTATTCCCATGAATGATAATTATGAGGTGGATACGAATTTATCTCACAAACCATATTATCATCATTGGGGTCTTGACTAAAGCCATAAAAGTCATTTTGTGTGGCCATTCTATTATAATTTGGATTATACATGACTCCACCATATGTGTAGCTATACATATCCACATAAATGATAAAATCTTTGAAAACAAAAAGGTGTAGAGTTTTACAAACTTCAAAAAACTATGTCCAAAATACAAGTGGTTCAAACTTGGTCTAACTTGGTCGAAGGTGGAGCTGTATCTCCAAACAATGATTTGATCATGGAGATGTATCTCTAAAATGGTTTGATCATGGAGCTATATCTCTAAAATGGTTTGAGATAAGACTTGGCATAAAATATTCTAATGTCAAATGTCATATGCACAAAAGGTCAATCATCTGAATAAAAACCAACAAGTCAAAGGTCTAGGTCAAAGTGTTCTTAAAAAAGTCTAAAATAGGAAATGTAAAAGAGTTGATAGGTCTTTTATCCAAATGCAAAGTCAAAAGTAGGCTCAAACAGGATATGCTAAGACTTTTGGCCAAACAACATCAAAATATAGGCTAAAACAAAGGCATGATGTGATTTGATTTAATCTAATAAGTTTTGAAATAACTTTGACATGGGCCTCACACATAAAATAAAAAATAAACATGATCATTTGGCATAAGTCATAAGGCAAAAGGATTTTGGAGAAAGGTTGTGTTATCCCAAACAAAGCCACATATAATGATGAGGATAAGCATTAAACAAATAAACCATTAATAGTTTTCAAATTTGGGTAATCAATTAACCAAAGCTATGTAACCCAAATGAGAAAGATCTGTGTATCAGCCCCATGAATTGAGGCTTAAATAGAAATCAATCAATGTTTGAATCCAAACTTGACAAGGTTAAATAAAAACTCAATGTTGGACCAAACTAGGTTTTGACCAGACAAGCTAGACAAGATTAGATAGCATGACAGTACAAGATAAAGGTCCAAATGGTTTACATGACATGGTTTGAAACAAATAGTTTTTTTGATACAATGGTAAACAAGTATTTAAAATAAATTGAGTATCCTAACATCGTAAACATGATCAAATGATCTGATCAATGCTATGTTTCAAAAGACTTAAAGGTTCAAAATGGTTTGACATGTTTTGGGCAGTGTAAAACTACCCTTCGCAACTCAAGTGACACACACAAAAAAATTTAGCAAAAATTTCAAGGCACAAGTGTGGTGTAAAATGGCCAACATAACACCTCTTTAAACAAAAGAGTGACATATAAATAAATTGGTTTGGATATGGTTTATAAAAAAATAAATAGGTTTTAGTCTCAAAACATACCAAGTAAAAATGACCAAAATACACTACGTATAATCATCCAAATTGTATCAAGGGTATGTCAATGTGGGGTTAACCTAAAACTAATTGGTTTTCAATCATTTCTAGAGGGATCAATTACACAATGACTTTCACACCATGATGCAAAAGAAAATCATGTAATTAGGTGTCCACAACACTTGGCTTATTGCAAAAAAGTCTTGTCCTTTTTGTAACCACTACATCTGTCACTTGCTTAGTGTAGTAAAATGTCTAAAGTGTAGATAAAGCCCATGTGTAACTCCAACACTAGAAGGTGGTTTAACTGCTCAAACATTCGATCCTAGTGGGAGTGGTTAAAGTCAGTGCTGGGAGATGAAACCCTGAGTCAAAGCTTCCCTAAAAAACTTGTAGGAGGTCATGGAGTCTCCATCATAAGCTAAGTTTGCATAAAATAAAAGACATAATAGAAATAATTTAGGGTTGTTTCAAGATCACTCAAACTATTGTGAGTTTTTAGGGAGTGTTTTAGATGACATTCTTTCTATGCCTTGTACTAGGCATGCTTACAATAAGGATGATGCTTTTGATTCTAAAAATTCTCTACAGGGGATAGGTGGAAGAGCATACATGTAATGACATTATTTTTTCCAAATCAAGTTTTAATTAAATAACTATTAAAAACAAAAATTGACAAGTGTGTTCAATTTTAAGTCCCAAAGGAAAGATTAGGTGGTGTTATTTTGACCCCTTGGTCTTAAGTTATAACTTTGAAAGCCTAATTATCAAAATCATTTAGTTAAACATCTAAAATTTTCATTAAGAACCAAAACAAGGTTCCTAATTCATTTTAAAGCATTCAAAATATGTCTTAATAGCATGTTTTAATAAATTTGTAGTCTGCCGGTTACCTGTCTACCCTTAAGGCATCACCCCAAAAGCAAATGTGTTAGATTAGAAAAATTTAAAGAGATTTTAAATTTTTTATGAAAAATATATGTTACTTTATGCTAAACTAATATCATATCCTAAAAATTTAGAAGAAAACACGTGGTTTTAAAAAATAAAAATAAAAAATGGAGTCTATATGACCCTAAACCAAACATTTTAAAATGGCCTATTAGCTCTCAGGTTTTGTGTTTTTAAGAAAAACACAGTGAACCATCGATGGTTTACCTAATAGGTGAGGGTTATATGACCGTTGATGATTTACTCAACTGTCGGTGGTTTACTTAACCATCGTCAGTTCTTTGTGTAAACCTATGAAGGTGAAAATCTGGCCAAACAAAGTTAGAAAATCACTCTAAAATATTTTTAAGCATCCAAATTGAAATTTTAAAGTTGCCTCATGCTATCCTTCATACGTGGGATGCATCTTTTCCCACCGGGCATGCCATTATGTGAACTAGGAATTTGACTCAAGAGAGGTGATTAGTATTGTGTTAGTTCCAAAATGAGAACAAATTTGACAAAAACACACTAGCTAACATACATCTCTAGGCCTAGTTACTAGGGGGAGCTTAGTTAACAAAATAAAATGGAAAGCACAACTAAAATGTGAAAGAAAGACCTTCCTTCACCTTGCTTGGATGCTCCAAAATGCTTATTGTAGTGGATTTCTTAGTTTTGGCTCATGAAGTCTGCATCAATGAAGTGTGGCTACCTCCATATCTTCTTGGCACCTTGTGTGGCTTTGACTTGGCTTGGCTTGGATTTGGCTCAATATTTTGGCATTATAACACTAAGATGCAATGATTTTTGAATGCATTTAGGCATGACAACTTTGGCTTATGAGAGATTCTTGAAGGTATTTAAGCATAATAACTTTGCACCAAAATAACTTCATATTATGGATGCCTGAGGCTTGCTATTTATAGATTTTTAGAATGGTTTGAGGATCAACCATGACCATCCATCTCAAGATTAAGATAGATGGTCATGGTTGATCCTGAAACCCTTATAAAAATTTATAAATAGTAAGACCATAACCATCTATCTCAAGATTGAGATGTGTGGCCATGAATAAATCCAAATATGAAATTCATTCTACAAATATCTCCAATAATATTTGGGATAGAGGGGCATTGAATAGGCATGTAAGGTCTTTATGAGGCATGGGAGGCATAAATCCTGATAGTTGTGGCACTTATGGCTTGTTGATGGCACCCCATAAGATGATGTCATTTGATACAGTTAATGATAATCAATTTCTAATAAATATTTATTCAACAAGTTCCATGGAAAATTAACTTAAGGCCTTAACTTGGTTTAATTAGCCTAAAATATGCTTAGTCAATTTTGATGAAAATCTTGGCAATTGGTACACAAATTAATCAAATTGGTTAAAATTTCTTGTTATTGGCTTGAAATTTGACTAGATTAGAATTAAGATGCCATATTAGATGCGTTGGAACCATATTCCCATTTAGGATGTTGCCAACACAAAATAACAAAGGCACATGTCCTATGCAAGGAATTTGATAGAAAAGAGTAATCCAGAGCACTTAGATGCAAAAATGCCATTTTGAATCAAAATTATTTGATCAAAGTTAGCTAGATCATAAAATTCATTTCCCCATTCAATGATACCCTAGAAAAAATTGGCACTTGAATATGTCAGTTTCAAATCTTTTAATGTGTTTTAGGCAAAATTGTGCATTTTGGTAGAAATTGGTTAAAAGCCTAGTTGGAGGTTAGTGGTGGTCAATTTTAGGTGTCTACACATTTAATCCTTTAGATGACATGTTCCTAACACACTTTAGTATCAACATTGGTGATAAGTTTTCATATGCTAAAATTGCTCAATAACAACGACCAAATGAGCATCTCATAGACTATGTTCTTCGGTATAAGACCATCTTGGCTAAGATGACTAGCCCCATAGAAAATCAAGAGTTACAGGACCTTTTCAAACAAATTCTTCTACCATAACTTCATGAATTAATCATGTTCCAAAGATTCTTTTCCTTCATTGAATTATGTCACACATTAAAGGAAAGAGAAGTTAAGCTAATTTCAATGGGTAAACTAAAGTACACTAATACATCAAACACAACTAATAAGAGTAAAAACAAAGTCCCATATAAGGTCAAGTTCAATGATAATAAAGGGCAAAATCAACCTATAGTTAATGTATCTTTAGATCCTCCTTAATGAATAGTTTTGTTAGTACCCCCTCAACGTACTTTTTCACATCTTTCAGTTTGTCCAGCTCGGGTTTTACAACAAATTTTGGATTGTAATATCATATATCTCCCTCTTATTTGGGAATTTGATCCAACAAAGCCTCTTCTAAAGGGTTATGATCAGAAGGAATTTTTTGACTACCACATGGCACCAAGCCATATGATAAATAAATGCATCAGTTTAAAGCAAAAGATACAAGACTTAATAGATTAAAACACTATTAATATTGGCACTTCAGTTGAGCCTCCACTAGTAAAGCAAACACAAGATAAAGCATTGAAAATATTCTCAGATCCATTTACACAACATTAAAAATAGGATATAGGGGACACATCAGGGGTTCATCATGCATATCATGCACATCCACCACCAGATACATATAGGGCACCTTCAATTGAGTTACGTCCTTTGAGCAACATGATCAGTGTATATAATTACAGAGTTCTAGTTAGATCTTGTATCTCCTTCTTAGAGTAAGATATCATCAAAGATGATTCAAATTATCATGCATTAATTATCAGAGCTCACATTCATAATCAACCTATTCATAGTGTGCTTGATAACAATGGTTCCAGTCTTAACATGTGCACCTTGACACTACTATAGCATTTAGGTTATTCAAAGCATGATATCACTTTGATAAACATAATTATCAGTGGTTTCAATGGGCATATACAGAGTTCATTAGGTGAGATAATACTTCCACTATAGGGTGGTCCTGCACATGTGGCTACACCATTCACTATAGTTCTTAGCATAGGAGTTTTTGATATGTTACTTGGTTGATCATGGATTCAAAAAATCTAAGAAATACCTTCTATAGTTCAAATATGTATGAAATTCATTCATGATAATTAGGTCATTATAGTTGATGGAGTTTCATATGAGTTACCACTCCCCACTTCAAATACAACTACCAGTTTGTAATCACCAATTTCAGTTTTGCCACGAATTTTAGTTTCACCACCAATTTTATTTTAGCCTCCAGTTTCAACTTTTCCTCTAGATTCAATTCCTCTTCCACTTCAGATTCAGACACAATTGAGGAATCCATCACCAGTATAGAGGGTTCATATACTTACATAACTTTGAGATTCTAGACAACTTCCAGCTATATATTCACACCCAGAGTAGTTTCATTAAGATCTCATGCATCTACACATTGAGCACATGTTCAGAGAGATTCTCCTACTTCTGGATGGGTCCCTAAGATCCCCACAGTTACATACACTTCTCAGAGTTATAGAGGGACCCCATAGTTTCTAATTCAAAGATTTTAGAGCATCTACACCATATAAAACTATTCGAGCCACATTCTCAACATTTTCATCATGCTTCATGATCATGCATGATTCCACTCCTTAATACTAGACACCATGATAGGGAGTCTCGCATGAGACTCATCAGTTAGTATCATTTATCCTTAGCATTAATTATACATAGTTTCTTATGCTTGATTATACATAGCTCAAATATTTCAAAATACAAAAACAATACAAAATTTCAAAATACAAAAACAATATAACATTTAAAAATCTAAAAACATTCAAAAATGTCAAAACACCAAAAACATTTTGATTGTATGTATTATCCATGATTTACATTTCTACTACTATGATAGGACTTACATTTGATGTATCATGCTATTGTATGTCAATTTATCTACAATACCATGCCTTACTTGATCTTCTTTGAGTGTGTGTAGTGACATTTAGCTACTTGATTGCTTCACTTTACCCATTGAGGGGGCATTGTACTTCTACATTTGAGACACACATTGATATACATACCCACTGGGGTCATCTTCTACATGATTACACTATCCAGGTTATGTCATTTCTACACTCCACACTCTAAGTTATCATGTTGATGTATATTATCTACTAGCTCACATAGATTACTTGATTGACATTTCACTAGTATCTAGCACTTGTGTATTTCTTAGCATATACCTAGTATTTTACTAATCATGTCTTACATACATTCATCTCTTGCTTTGATTAGTTATATATGATTGTACTTCCAACCTTTACATGCTTTCTTTTCTTTCTTAGCATAACTTGATATGCTTGCATTTCCAATTCTTGCTTGTCTCTTGTCTATGCCTTAGGACATTTGTCAATGCACTTCTATTCACGTGTGTGCCTTTAGGACATTTGCCAATATACTTTGCTTGTACTATTCTATGTGTTTGCGACCCTTATGCCAACATTACTCACTCCATTTATATGTGTATGTGGCATTTAAACATGCCTTGTATGCTTGTTATCTAGTTTGAGTGACATGTGCCCATGTCCCTTGTTTGCATAGCTCCTTGGCCACCCTTGTGTACTTCTTGCTTTGTGTGCTTATTTCTTGATTTCTTCTCAATTTTTTTAATGCCATGATCCATATCATGTATTTTCTTGTTCTCTTAGATGTCATGATGGACATCATGCTCCATCCCTCTAAATAACAACTAACAAATTAACAACTAACATTTCCAGTTTTAATTCAATTGAAGAACATGTTACATATATCTAGGCATACCCTTGTTGATCTAAAAACATCTTAAATCAAACCATGCTATATCTTGAGATATCTTATTGATTATCATTACTATATCATCTATATTTCTAGCTTAACACACTTGTACGGCTTCTTATTCTATGGGTATTCATTTTAGGGTACCTATTCCTAACCTTAAAAGAGGGGAAAATAAATAAGGGTTTTGATATAGAGATCAGAGCTCTTATCGATCAAAAAATCTAGTTTCAGAACAACCAGTCATCAAACCACTCAAAACAGACTAGGCAGACAACCAAGATTCTAGAACAGTGATTAGTTTTAGCCTAAGACAACAACATCAAGGCTGAACTATAACACTGGACACTAGGGTGTCCTATTTTGGCACTCCTATCCAAGTAATCGAAAAGCTAAATTTTCCAAAAGTATGTAGGAAAGTAGGTTCAGCTACAGTTTTGCATAATCAAACTAGTTTAGATTAGTAGTTTTTAATATAATTTTCTCAAAGAATCCAGACATAGGGGGCATCATGCGTGGCATGATTGGTTCTAACTTATAATTTTAGATATGACAAGTGGTATAAATTTTACATCAAAATCCATGTTTTAGACACCAATAATTAGGTGTAGATTGCACAACACTTTTGTTTCTTTTCTTTTAGTTTTTAGCATTGACTAGGTATTCTCAATAGTTGCATACCTTATTACATCTATAGGTGGTTGTCATCATTTTGGAGTGGATTTCATACAAGCCTAACCTCCACATTCCTAAGTTCCTAAGTGTATTCCACATAATCCAAAATTTTTAATTTTGGAGTGGCTTTTATATAAGCCTAATCTCCATATTTTATGAATTGGCCAACATTGGCCTAGTTTCTAGCACACATTCGGCTATCCACACCATATTTTAAGATTTATAGAGCATTAATGGGCTTTAAAATCCATCTTATATGACATACTTCTTCATACTTGTATCAGTTTATAGTTTCACTTCATGGGGTAATGATGGAGCCAAAGGGCCAATCTTTGTATTCTTGAGCCACCTATTTAGAGGGATTGGACACATAATTTAGACATTGATTAACACATGCATGATCATCATCTAGCTTCACTTAGTGGGAAATGATGGAGATAAAGGGTCAACCTTTATATTCTTGAGCCACCTATTCAGATGGATTGGACACACAGTCTAAACATTGATTAACACATGCATGATCATCTAGCTTCACTCAATAGGTGACGATGGAGCCAAAGGGCCAAACTTTGCATTATTTAATCACTTTCTAGGGAATTGAACACTCAACTCCATTCATGATATAAATTTTAATACATCATCCAATACATCCAGTATTACTCAGTATCCCAACAAGTTTTGTATTGGTTTGAATACTCGATGAGGCATTCATTCCTTTCTCTTCCTCTATCTTATCCAAATTTGTACATTCTTATTTTATATTGCATATATAAGAATTGATCTAGTCTTTGTTTTCCTTTCACAAATTCACACTTACACAACATGCTCTCTATGCACTATCCAAAATTACTTAGCATCACACAAGCTTTATGGAATTCACCTTTGTAGGTAAGTTTAGGTACACTTTTTATTTTCCTTTATCCCAGTATTTTGCTTTGCCACATCACTAGAATAAAGGGGGGAAAATGTAGTCACATAAAATGCAAAAAATGGTAACTTGAGCATGGATAATGACACCCAATCTTAAGGTACCTCTTGCTTAATCTCATGACCTTCTTAGGCTTATTTTCATTGATTTTCAGACTTGATCCCAACTAAGCTAGGACCCTCTTTTCATGACTAATCTATTCCCACAAGCCCCGTTAGCTTAGGATAATAGTGCCCAACTTAGACACTAGCCTCGAACCTAAGGTGTCCAACTTTTGACACTATTGTCTAAGTGTATCTTAGGCCCCAATGGTCATTTCATTCTAGATCTTTATCTTTAATCATGTTAGCCTAACGGGAATTCATCTAGGCCATGACCAATAGATCCCTATAAAATCCCATTCAAAGATCATTTGGAAAGGGTTGGAAAATATCATTCAAGAAAATAAGAATACAAGCAATACCACTTAATTAATCTTTATTATTCTCTACATATAGTCAACCTATGCACTTTCAAGCCAATTCAAGACCTTGCACTAGTCCCTTTCCATCTCAAGCATACTTAGTTTTAGAATTTCCTACATTTCCTTCACTATTGCACTAAGCACTCTTAAAAGAAGAATTACATATGGCTTGATCCCTCCTCAGAGTATTGGTATATAGGTAACGTGCCCGCACACAAGGTGTGAAGCACATATAGTGCGTCTTACACACACTAACCTCTTTTTCCTGTTTTCCATTTTTTTTTAATTTCATAAAAGATATAAGTATATGAAGAATCATATCTACATGGATATCTGTTGATAGTGAGGACCTAAAAATTGGTATATAGGCTCACATTGAGCAGGTGAACAAAACTTAGAAAGCTTAAACCCTTAAGATAATAGTGCTAGAGAAGGACTATAGCACCAGAGCCCAGGGTGTCCAGTTGCAGTGCTCTTATCTAATCAAGAAATGAAGTTTAGGATTTTATTTGTGATAATGTCCTAGGCCTGCACACAAATTTTTAGACCCTGTCTCAGTTGGAACAATATAAAATAAGCTAAGTTTGATTTTATCTCTCTGAATACTATTTTTGGAAAAGGTCTAATTGTAATTTAATTTCAAAAATTAGTATCTTTAATTAGGAATATTATTTACTGATTTCTCCTACTATAACCCATTTTTTAAATAGGAACAAGACTCCATTATTCCCAACAATAATAAATTAGGAAGCATATCCTAATCTATGTATACAAGATGATAAAGGAGTGTATTGGTAAACATATCAAAACTTGAACCATTATTGACCATGACACTTTAAATAGGCTGGTGACCAATGTGGGCACAAACAAACAAATAATGTAAATCCAAGTTGTCATCAACTAGATCATGCTCTACAAATGTGATGAGTAGCCTAGATGGTACTGATGTATGATAAAAACCTATGATACCATTTAAAGGATGTTGTTCCTCTACATGGGAATGGTAATAATTTGGTGGAATGTGTGGATTATATGCATAATACTTTCCTACTATATCTATGATCTCATTAGTCATGTGCTTAAGAAAATGACCACTGAATATTTCATTCCTTTAATTTCACTTGGTTATGTTGTACTTTCTATTGGTGAAACCACGTCAATGATGTTCACATATATCAAATTATGACTATGTAGAGAAGTTTGGTGACTGTAATTAGGATTCTAAAACTAGATCTAGGCCTGGAAAATAATGTTAAGAAGAAGACACTAGAGGGGTGGCACTCATGTCTAATCTAGGGTACTCTTATCCACTTGAAGTGAGGAAATTAGGGTTTTTAGGTTCTTTGTGCCTTCATTTTTAGAGCTTTTATCTAGTGTGGAACTTATGCCCTCTTGTAAAAACCACTGTGTGACTAATGCTCCTTCAAAAATCTTAGTTTCTTTAAATATACAAGTGTGATTCTGGTGTTTTTTGGTATGAAAGCCTCTTCCTATGAAAAATGGTTTAGAAAGTGTTTATATAGTCATATCATTGAAAATCCTTCAAATAAGGCTAATTTGGTACATGTAATGACCTTATTATAGCTTTTAATTTGGTAAATTAGTCTTTATTTGGCAAGATAGTAGAGGGGGGAAGGACATTAGAGCAGTGCATTCCCGTCCCCTAAGGTACTCTTGTCCAATGGGTGATTTTATCATGATAAGTGTTGTATAGGGCCTAAAATATGTATAAAGTTGATAAAAATAGGGATAAGTACATTTTTAGGTCATTTTTTAACTTATAAGTGTGTGAGATGGTCGAGAGTGATCAAAAGGGCCCCTAAGATATGTCTAGAGCTAAGTGGGTAAAAGAGTGGTCACAAGTGCATGGTTTTAGCTTAAATATTAATTTTATGTGTCTAAAATATGTACCTTGAGTTACTTAGGGAAGTAAGGATGAATATAATGATGTTCAAGGTAGGGTTCATCCACACTAATTTTTTATATGTTATAAATTTCACCAAACCTGAAACAATTCCTAATCATAATAACTAGTCAATGTTGAATTAATGTGATAATGTATTAATGTGAAAAAAATAAATTGAAAAGGGAGTATAAGAATGACTATAATAGGTGGTACAATGTCACTAATAATCATAAGAAAACAAACTTCTATTATGATGGGAGCATTATAGACAACATTTAGATATAACTATTACTTCTCAAGGAGTTATTATAACCCAATCCACTTATTGATCAAGGAAACAAACAAATGGATTGTTTCTAGTGCTCTCAGTTTACTCAAGTTCACTCAATGCTTTCACTCCATCATAAAAACTAACATATTTGGATATATGACCCCTTTTTGAGGTAAGGGATTGGAAAATATTATGTTGAAATCACTCATCTCAAATGCCAAATGTATCATGTGTTACAAAATGTATATAGCCAAAGTGTCAAAATGCATGAAAAATTAAAAAAATTCCATTTAACCATCACATAATATAAATATATAAATCTATGGAAAATATAACCATCATAAAATATCATCATGTAAAGATCAATATAAATTGTCATGTCTTCATATGATAGTGACACTGAAGGAGATGGAAGAAACTGTATGCCCCAATATAGTAGTCTAGATAACATCATGTAATGCTCAAGACACAAAAAAATAAATGGGTAAATAATACATTCCAATTAATTCTTTATATGCATAAGATATGTATCATACTAATAAATTTAGGATATAGGTAAGGGTATGATGTCCCCAATGGGAAACTAAGGGACAACGACTATGCCATAAATGTTGAAAATGTGCCCCTGGTAGGGTTAGATAAATTATTAAAGCACATAAAAGTAGTGTCACCCCATAGGTGCATGAAAACATAGGCACAAAACATATTAATACCAAAAATAACAACTTGCATGATAAAAACCATTGGCACCAAACATAGTAAATTCATGATATAGACCATGAAAATAATCATAAAAAAATATGTAGCTATATATGAAGTCAAACACAATGAAATATTACTCACATGACATGATTACACTACAACTGGATGATTCTCTATGGATAAGTAAATAACAAGACAACACATTTAAAACATGCACAAGAATACACATGCAAGCAATTGACTTAACATAGATTCCCATGCATAAAAATAATGTGACATGCACAAAAATAATGTGACAATCATAATGTAACCAATGTAATAATATAGATAGCCATGTAACACACAAGATGTATATGCTATAAATATATGATATAATAATTATAAAATAACTCAATATAATAAATGGAAAGGAAGAAATATGTCACCAAAAAAATATATTGTATAGAGATACCCCTTGTTGGGGTGTGTGTTCACACTTGATGTGAAGTCCACCTTAGGTAAATATGTTATGTATGTGAGATATATTATGATCACTATTCTATTTATATGCTCAATTAATGTGGTATTTATACTCAAACATGTGAGAAAAGTTATGTGAAGTTAGGTGTACCTAGGGAATGTTTCCACCTTACACTCTACCTATCACCCACTCATCTTTGCACTTCCTATTTAAGGAACCTTTGTGTCCTTTATGAGTAGTTAAGAAATAAAGTATCTTGGAGCATATTTTTAATCTAAGTTGGTATATATTTAATCATTCTATAGAATTAAGGATCACCCCTTGATCTATGGTGTTATATAATCAATATCCCAATCATCCTTTCATTTCTTATATAAGGAACCTTTGTGCCCTTTATGGGTAATTAAAAAATTAAGAATATTAGAGAATATTGTTAAGATAACTTAGTAGAGATATAATTAGTTTTAATAATTAAGGATCATTCCTTGATCCTTGGTGTTATTATGAAACACTTTATTATTTCTACATTTTTGCATTTTACATTTATTTGTTAGCTTTAATTCAATCATGTTATTGGTGATATCTATTTTATGAGTACATCTTTGTAGATGGTATGTTAACATTACAAAGTTTTCTTGGGTCCATATTTCTCACAAGCTATCAAATCTCTTTTATCACATACTAGTTTCAGTTTCCTCACACCCCTAAGGTAGGGCATACCATCAATATGATCATGCCCCATAGGGTGTGAGAAAGAGAGTATCCACTAGCATCTAATAGTCTATAATCATATATAACTTGTATATCATGAATCTCATCAACTCAAATAGATACCATGAGAATCATGTGTATGTAGGGTGAATACAGTTAGCAATAAATATCCTCTAATATAGGAAAATGGAGAAGATCATTTTAGATTTGACATACATATAATTGGTCATGCCACAAAGCATGACATAGGCTGTAATTGAGAGTTTTCCATAAAATGGGGATCAAGGATATTATGAGGAAGCCTATGCAAGGAATTGGATAACAAAGACAATCTATAAAAAAGATGTAAAATAGGTAAGCTAAGGATATATAAATGCCATTAGGTGATAACTAATAGGTATTGAACTAAAGGTTGTAACTAATAGGTATATAACTAGAGATATACTAGAATTCAAAGGTAACATGAGTTAAAATAAGCATGGAAAAGAAGACAACAACATAATAATCTAATATATACATATAAACCAAATAAAACAAAGTGTTTAGAGATAGGTCTATTTACCTTGTGTTGAATTGTGAGTGCATCATATATCCCCTTTGGCTCAATTAGCACATTATGAGATATGTTTTAGGTGGAGAATAAAAAGGTAAGAATTAAAACCTAAGTATCTTTACTTGGGGAATCCAAAGACTAGGTGTACAAAAATTAAGAATGAAAACCTAAGTATCCTTAGTTGGGGAATCCAAAGACTAGGTGTACCTCTATGGTTTAAATTCTTTCTCAAGAACTCCAAAAACATTGCACAAACATAGAATTCCACAAGTATAAGATCCTATACTCTAATTCCTCTTCTTATACTAAAATCATATTTTATACATAAACACTGTATAATGGTGTGTGTTTCCTTAAAAATGACATTTGGAATCCCTATATATATAGATCCAAATCTTAAAAGTGACCCCTCAAATATATCAATGGAATCAATTCAGATTGATATAGTTAAATATAAGAAAGGAAAATAATACTATGCTAGCCAAAGTTGATGTAGTACAAAGGGCACAAGATTAAAGTCTTATGGGGCTGATATAATTGAAAAGAACCATAGGTAGGAAATAGACTGTGTCCACCATTATTGATACAAGTATAAAATATACAACATGGTTGATACAAGTATAAAATAAATTTACTAGAATATAACTAACTTGACATGGGATACTTGGTAGGGTAAAATCATGATACTAGGTAATATGACAATATCTCATAAAGTGATATGAGTCAGACCAACCCTGAGCCTGATGCATTCCATTCCTTAAGATGTGTACTTATGGATAACGATGTGACAATGAGTCCTTGGGAATGCATCAGGCTTAGGATATTGTCATATTGTCTTAAAGTGAAGTGTACTTTATGAGATATTGTCATAAAGTGAAGTATTAAGATAAAAAAATAATTGATAAAATTATAGGTGAATACGTAATATGGATGATATAGTTATGTATCAAATAATCTATGTGATGGTAAGTCAAACTGATTATCGAGGAAATAAAATGTAGGTTGCATGACCTATACGGTAGAAATATTGATCATCAATACAATTGAAAAAGTGTTATATGGATGATATAATTAAGTGCGATGGTCAATATAATAGAAATTTATTCATGCGGCTAATATAGTTGAGTAATATGGCATACATATTAAAAAAT
Source organism: Torreya grandis (assembly GCA_037957365.1). Classification (NCBI taxonomy): domain Eukaryota; kingdom Viridiplantae; phylum Streptophyta; class Pinopsida; order Cupressales; family Taxaceae; genus Torreya; species Torreya grandis. Next base: position 1,684,092 of record JARHVA010001706.1, on the reverse strand, counting down.
TATTCATATGGATGATATGGTTAAGTAAGATATAATATAAATTTATTCATGTGGCTGATATAATTAATTTATTTGGTTTTATGTAGATTTTTAGTTTTAATTGTATTTTCACTAGTTTTTATGGGAGAATGATTGGAATTTTTTGTTTGCCATTTTTTATGCACAAAGATGACTATGATTGTGGTAGAGTGTAGATGCATCCTAGCTTCCAAATTCACTAACCAAATTATCAAACAAAGATAAATTCTATTTAATTAGCCTAAGATTTGGTGGGATTATGGAGTGTGTAGAGTGACATTAATGACATAGTTAGTAGTGATGTTATTGTGGTACAAGTGATGAGTTATATAAATGGTCTAATCTAAGCCCCTAATACCTTTCCTTGAAACTTTTTATTGACAACTTATTAGACATAAAAGCTATGTTTTATGTATTCCACCTATAAATGTCACTAATGAATATGATGCATATGTTGTTTATGTTTATACGGATAAAATAGTTTATTTTGTGATTAAGATACATTATGGACTATATTTTCTATATTGGTATAATTCTAATATCACATGTTTAAGATCTTGATCAAACATGATTAAGTACCAGCCCATAACAAATGGATAGTGCCAACTCATAGCAACTAGGCAAAGCTAATTCATAGTGAATGGAGTAATACAACATGTAGTGATTAGCCCATAGAAACCTATAGGTTTTCATGAATGGCCCATAAAAAATAATAGATAACCATTCTAACCTAATGCATTTGTAACTACATCTTTATGTGTTGCTAAGTAGTTGAGGGAGTTAAAGAATGGATCACACAAGCTAAGACCATGAACACTTTTGGCTAAAGGTGTTGAAAATGGTTCCTCCTTATTGGACCATATATTTTTGTCATCACAACCACATAACATGACATATTTCATTCTATTTTATTATCACATATATTTTTGGCATCATTCTCATAGTTAGGATGTATCAACTGCTTTCCTAAAATATGTCTGTATTCCTAGTGTTGACCAAATTTGACCCCAAGTGTCAAATTTGGGTCCCCTCTATAATTTTAAATTTCATAGAGTATAATTTTTTTCAGGGTATTTTCATGGTCTTAGGTGGTCCTAAATAGTCCTATATGTTCATGTGTGTCCTTGTTTATCATTGTGCAAGTCCTGGTATTAGGTTCACTTATTTAAGCCTATGGTCAAGCACATGGTCAAGCATGGTCAAACATGGTAAAAGGTATATGATGGTCTAAAGTAATTTCAAAAGGTTATTTGTAAATAATTTAATGAAATATTGTCATGCACTAACCTTTATTTATCTCTTACTTGAAAAAAATGTCAATTTTACCACTTTTGGACCCATGTAGAAGAGGTGGACATACCATTTATAAGAGGAGAACATTTAAAAATAATTACAAATGTATATGATGTTATATGTTGGTCAGATAATGTTTAGGAGTAGTTAGAGTCTGATAGAAGTTGTATTTTAATTCCTAATCTTGGCAAAAGGACACTTTTCAAGTACTTGTATGGCCTTCCAAGATCCATTTTTAGTTGTAAATGGTTTGCAAGTGACCCTTGGAATCCCTTAGACCATTTTACAGCTTTGGACCAAGTTTTAGTTTGAAATGACACTCCAAACACTTTTTCTCATCCACCACTGCGTTCACATTGAATGGTATGACTAGGAGAGAGAGATTTAGGAGCTAAAATTTTGGCCATTTTTAGGGGTCCATGTAATATTTAAATATTGGAATTGGTTTGCATATTTGTGGCCTACTATTTATGAACGATCAATAATAATGACAATAGGTCACTATGGCCTATCCATCTAAGAGGGGTCTATTCTTACACCTATTTCTCTAGCTCATAAATTGATTGAGAGTAATGATTTTTAGGGGTTTTCTATATGTCTTGGATCTAAATTTCATGGTGGTTTCATTGGATAACTCATCTCTATGAGGTGATTTCACTTGGAAGAAGAATGTCTTAGTATGCATACTATTTTAGTGGGTTCTACTGAAAGTCTATATTTTATCTTCATGGAAGTGATTCTCAGAGGTTTATAATGTTTCATTATTCATGTAAAATTTCTCAATTTCATGGTTTCATTGTTTTTTTCTCAAATGTCTCTTTGTATATGATCTTCAAGTATACTTGATTTTGGGAACATGATCTATGTTTGCATAGTTCAATGGAGTTTTGAAGTTACAATTTGGTTTAAATAAAAGTAACATACCATAGTGTGAGTTTCTCAAGATCATATTACACATGTTGAAGCATGATAGGTTCAATATGGCAATCAATGCACACTTTCAAAAGAAAAGTCATAGTTTTTTCATGTTGTACCCTCTGTAGGAACATGTTGGGATGCTCAAAGTATTGGTAGAAGCTTGAAACATATAATCATGTATTAATATAACCTTAACCACCTCATTAACCTCTCCTAGATTTCTCAAATTGACTAAAATGCTCAAATTATACATACACTAACCTTTTACATTGGTTGAATATGTACAATCCATAGAAGCTAGTCTAGTGGGTTGAAGTTGAAGTGATTTACGGTGGATTGATACTAGCCTTAAGTTTTGGAGACCATTGAGGAGTGACAATGGGAATGTAAAGCGGTTTAAATAGGTGGCAAAACCTAAGAATGCAAGAAATTTGTTTGGTAGTCCTAGATGATTAAAAGGTGACCTATATGCCCTAGGCCTGTAGATCCATATTTTGAACTAAGGCCAACCAAAACAACTTAAAGAAGTATAAAGCATGAAATTTAATATTCATTATAGATGGAAACAAGAGGAAAACCCTTGATAAGTAACTAGATCACTTGAGTAGTCAAGAAAAGAGGACAATGGACTAAGTTAATATTCAAATGACACCTACAACTGTGCATAGTACCATGTATGGATGGAAATAAGGATATGATGATTTGATAGTGCCAATAAGTCTATAGACTCTATACAAATAGTGGAATGAGTCATTTTTTTTGGGGCACCTTCGAGCTTCATGGTAAGAGAGAGAACTCAATTCCAAACCCCAACACATAAATAATATCCCTAATAGGTACTTACAAGTGGCTATATGAGGGTTAATTCATATTCAGGCTTGAAGCAAGTAACAAGAGTGGTGTTGATAAAGAATTAAACCAAATAAGAGACCATAACCAAGTTCATGGGACCAAAGTAATATTAATGAATAATGGTGAGTAGGGTCTAAAATATCAAGGACACAGTCAAGATACCTAAAACATCATCTACAAGTTGAGGAAACATAGTCAGACCTTAAGCCTAAAGGGGAGATAGACAAGGTTTTTTGAAGATAATTTGGACTCAATCATATTCAAGCAAGTCTGAGACCATGAGAAGATCATTATGTAAGGATTAAGGTTGAAATAAGTAAACACCATGAACATATCCAAATTACCCTAAAAGCACCTATAACAGGCTTGCATGACTAAATTGGCCTCACACCTAAAAGAAGGAAAAAATGACATATGAGAAAGGATCTTGAGTCCTAAGTGAAACTTAAATCAAGTTAAAATACAATTGAAATACGATGATAAGGTCCTAAACACATCTAAAACCCAATATGCAATCCTAACCCCAAGGAACATCTACAGGTGGCCTACTTGAAAGACAACTGGCCTTAAGGCTAAAATAAGGAGTATAAAAGATGTTTGAGAATACATATAGATTTTTTAAACAAATTCATATGTTTATTAACTATGGATAAGGTTACTGAAGTAAGAAGACTAGGTTTCCAACTCTATACACAGTCATGATCCCTAATGTGCTACTTACATGCTTGTGACAACATTAGTTCCCTAAGGAGATGAAGAGAAGAGGTAGAGGGGTTAGGGAATGCTATTGAAACCTACCTAAGAATTAAACTCAGATCCAATAATAATTTATGAGGTTAAGACTAGTGTAAGGCTGAGACCTTGATACCTACATCCAATCATGACTCTTGATTGTCACCTACAAGTGGCTAATAGAGTGAACTAATCTTAGGCCTAAGTAAAGAAACAAAGGTATTTGTGAATGATTAGAGCATAATGGAACTAAAATAAATAGTTTTCATGAGACTATATGGATAAAAATGTGATTGGTGAAGGTATATACAATCAACATATATAATAGGTACTTACATGCTACATACATGACTGGGTTGGTCCATTTTCAAGCTAAGAAGGAAGGTAAAGAACTATGAATAGGTTTGAGATAGTGAAGATAATTTGAATACTATTTAAAAAATTTAATAAATATATCATTTTAAATACTTATACCTATCAAGATAATAAAATATCAAATCACAGTCTAAGAGGCTAGTTGTCACATAGTCACACAGAGGCTATAACCAACCTTGAGAAAAAAATGAGTTTTGAGGCCTCTATACGCTTGATCAAACTATGAAATTTCGTAAAGAGTGTGGTAAAGAGTTTAAAAATACACCCATGGTAGAACCAAGGTCATAATAATAGTGGATATATCCACTATTTTGTCTTAGACCTTGCCCACTCCTTGGGCAAGGGGCATTCAAGAGACTTGGGGATCTACTTAAGCTAAAAGGGCATGAAACAAGTTTACAGATATCATGAAGGGAATATAAGGTATTTAAATGTCATATAATAGGTTTCCATTCATTATAAGGTTGAAATAAAATAATGTTTTTAATCCAAGGCCCTTGAGGGCTAGTAAAGAGAGAGCAAGCTCTTAAACCCCAACACCCTGACCAGTGTACCCTGAGCATATAGAAGAGTAATGAGAACATATTTATAATCATTTATATGGTTTTTTTAAAGGTTTATAATCCTATAATATTATTGGGAAGGAGTTTTGAGACCCAGAACTCAAGGTAGACCTCTCTTGGGCTTGAGAAACACTAAGCAAGCCACTCGAAGAGTAACTTCAAATGCTCACACCATTGCTCACACTTTGCATGGGAGTATAATTTTTTTAATAGTTTAATGGGTATACTAATAATTTTTTCCAAGTGGAATGAGGTCATTTAATTAACTATTCTTTATGAATAATTGTTAAGACCCCAAACTGGTCTTAAACCTCTCTTAAAACCTAATAGTGACCAATCATAGGAAAAAGAGATAAAAAACACATATAATGACATATTTTTCTCCTAATTTTTTAAATATTTTTTATGACTCCAAGGAGGTTACCCCCATGAACTTTGATGCTGATGTCACTTGTATGGATTGGTATAAATACCCTATTTTTGCATATTTTTGGTGTTTTATATATGTTCTAAGAAGGGGAGATATTCCAAATCATGGTATGAGGTCATTTGGGAGTTTTTATATTAATTAAATTAAAAAAAAAATCACAATAAATTATGGAGATGACCAAACCAGGCCCATTTTTTTAAGGCAGTCTCAAACAGGCTCAAAATGAGACTGTCACTTGGCCATTTCTTGGTTTGCATACTTTCATAGGTTATCAGGACCCAAAATTTTAAATGGAGGTTGGTTTTGGAATATTTAAATTGAATAAAATTATTTTTGGTTATTTAAAATGTTTTGAAAAATTTGGTAGCAATAAAATAGGGTCGAAAGCAAGGAGGACTAATTGAGGCTTAATTGAAGAGATAAAACGGCAAAAAAATGGGTTTCCACTAAGAGTTTGAAGATGAAATTTGGTATGAAATTGTAAGGAAATATAGGGTCCTATAATATTCACTTATTTTGTCAATATCATCCATAAAAATCCCACATAAGGAGATTTATATGAAAAAAAGGCTATAAGGAAACTAGGCCTAGTGAAGGCTTAAAGAGCAAAATGAGTTCTTGGGAGTTGGTCCAAGAACCATAATGGTGTATATAAATCCTAATAAAATATTTTAAGACCATTAATATGGTTTTTATGATCTGAATAAGGTGAACTTGAGTTTTAGGCCACTTAGACCAAACTAGGTGTGGGAAATGGAGAGTTACAAGAAACCTATGCATATAACTGATGGAATGGAAGGTCAGAGGAGTTTCATAAGGAATGAAAGATGTTAATTTAGTTTTTTTAGATAATTTAAAGTCTAGTTCATGATCTATAAGTCCATTTTTCACTCCTTTCATGTAAATAAGGGTAGTTTCTAAGCTATTAGTCAAGATGTCAAGCAAGTTTATAACTCCTATTCCACTTGGGAGGTTGGATATGATTCAAGAATGAGACACATGGCCTTGGAGGTTTGTTAGAATATCTCATAACTCCTTTTATTTTTTTAACTCTCATGGACACTTTTCCATCTTCTTCTACCATCTCTCTCTCTCTATCTCTCTCTCTCTCTCTCTCTTGATTGACCATTCTCTATAAGAGTAGCCACTTTTGGCTAAGTTTTTAAGATCCACACCTAGTATGGTGAATCCATTTTAGTTTTAATACTATATTTACTTTTTAATAAATATTTCCCATCTATTTTTGATTTCATAACTTCTTTTCTAAGTGTGTAAAGTAGTGGATACTGGAATGAAAAGTGACAATCATATATCCTTGTGTTCTCTGTACTCTTTCATGTTTGGTGTAATTAGTCTGCTCTCTAACAGGTCACATAATGTGTAACTAGTGTCCTTGTCTATCTCTAAGTGTAATGAATAATATTCATGTCTATAATCATACCTCTTGTTCACTCACCTTGAGAAGTGTAATACATATCACCTTTATGTTTAAAACACTTATGTTAGAGCAATTTAGGATGTCAAAACTATTCTTGTGATTCATATTTCATAGTGAAAGGATATGTTATTATATTGGAGATTAAGATGGTTTATCACCTCATTATAATATATTAATTTCATGTTCTTTTTATCTCTTTTCATTCCAAGCAAGCAAGTAGTATAGGTGATAAGCCATCAAAGACAAATTTAAGGAGCTATCCATTCAATCTATAGGTTAACCTATGATATAAGTAACCCACAGGTCTAGAGGTAATCCAATGTTTCATTCTATTTTGAGGATACTTGAACAACCTCTCAAATGGTGCAAAATTGAGTGACACTACCTAGCTTAGGTATTTTCTAGGAAAAAAAAAAGATTCCTGCCATTATATTTAAGATAATAAGGGATATGCCAATGGTACTAAGAAATTAGGGAATGAATAAAAATTGAAGTATCTTAAGTTATATTCTATAATCTTTGTTATATCAATCTTTAATTTATACAAGACTCTTAATGTAAGCAATGGATTTGAATTAAAAGTGTTTACTATCCAAGGGAAGGATTAGAACTCAAATCCAACTAATGAGGCCCCCCTCACAAAGAGTTGTAGTGAATATCATGATATTTTTTATTAGCTATTAGTTTGTGTGTAAGACTTAATTAATTTAATTCTAAATTCTACATGTGTGAATTAATATTCATGAGCCAATTTCTGCATAATAGTGATTGGTGTGAATGTTATTGAATTTCTTAAGGGAAGCTCCCACATAGTTATCTCAATTCTTCCAGTCATTCAATTCCTGCAAAGTTTGATTTAATTTATTTTACTTTTAATTTTATTCAAGATTATGTTACCTATCTACAATTGATAAGTTTAAATGAACAAATGAGTGTTGCACAAACAATGTTGGCATCTTGTCAAGCTTAATGCACCCTAAGTTGATAGTTAGTGAAGGATGCCATGTTCATAAACCAAATGGTTTCCTTATTTATTGATAAGGTTGTAAGTAAAAATAGTGGTCTACATTAATTTAATTGGTCATTAAATCCTACTCATCATTTCAGTGATATTACTAGGGAATGTGTCAAAACATTTGTAACTTAAAGTTAATAAATTCCTTTTCTTTTCTAGTTTAAAATTTCCTATTTTCTTAGCTTGAAATTACTATTTTCCTAGTTTACAGTTATTACTTTATACACATAAAATCAATTTTTGAAAAATTATATTAGTGAAAAAACCAGAAACACATGTTGTATTAACCTTGTGCAAGATAGGGCATAAAAAATCACAAGAGAAGGAGAGTGGTTGATTTGCATGCAACAAGAATGAGACCATTTGGGTAGATTATTACCTAAATGGTTGACTATTGCTATAAGAATAGAGTCACAACCTAAAACAATTGTAAGTCATAAGGAAATTATTATAGATAATTCATAATTGTCATTAGAAGAGCTAAAGGTGAAAGCAACAAAGGAGTTATTGGCTAAACTAGTAAAACAAACTAAGAATCAAAAGAAAAAGGATTTTCATAGTCCTGAGAACAACACATTTCAACCATTTAAAAGGGTTCCTATTTATCCACCTCACATTCAAAATTATGGAATTTAAATCCCTCCACCCTTACCCAAAATCCTTTCTAAAAGAGAATTTAACGCCCTACTATCCCAAAATAGATATCAAACTTACATAACTTGTTGAATTTCCTAAATAAGACAACATCTTTTTTGAACCTCCAACAAGATTCTCAAGAAACTCCACTCCCTCACCTCAATATAGGAGACACTCTTTTCCTTTAGATAATCCCAAAATTTCCATTTATTATTCCTAGGGATTATAGATATTATGAATAATGGGCATAGGTAAAAGCTTGGTTTGTAAAAATTATGTGACCAAATCGGCATATGTGAAAGCCTTAACACATGAAAAAGATGAAAAAGTTTTAGAATTTATGTATGATAAAATATTCATTAGATATAAAGTTCCACAAGAGAATATTACAAATCAAGGGACTCAATTCATGTTTGATCTAACAAATGCCCTTGTTCATGAATATGAAATAAGGCACAAGGAGTCCACCTCGTATCATCCTCAGTCAAATGGGTAGGTAGAGGTTAGGAATAGATAATTGGAGATCATTCTCATAAAAATAGAAAATGTGAAATGTAAGGATTGAGATGCACATCTTCCTAAAGCTAAATGGGCATACCGTATTACATGTAATATTACAACTAGATTTGCCCAATATGAACTGGTTTGTGGGAACAAACCTATTCTCTCCATAAAATTTGAGCATAAAACCTTGAAAACAACTTTGGAACTTGGCATAGACATATCATAGGCACAAAATGACATAATCATGTAGCTGAATGCTTTGGTTAAACTCAAAAGAGAAGCATTACATCATAAAAAAGTGGTGAAATAATAATGGATCATATGGCATGACAAGTATATCAAGATGGGGCAATTATATTTGGGAAATTGGGTCTTACTTTGTGATTTTAAGTATAAGGACCTCAAAGGGATGTTGAGAACTAGATGGATTGGTCTTAATGAGATAGAGCAAGTGTTTTACAATGGAGCTGTCAAGTTACACACAAGTAACCTAGTATGATTTTATTAATTAATTAATGGTCATCAATTGAAATTATACAAAAATCCACTTTCCAAAGAAAGCTTCACACAATTATTTTTGGATGAGCATACTCTTCCTTCAAATTAGACCACATGGGACCTTGTTCAAACATTAGAAGGATATTATAGCCTAACCTTCCTCTCTATGGATAAAGGGTAAGGATTCTATCACATTCTAATCCAATCACACATCTATTTGGTTGGCTATACTAACTAAACATTATGCTTGATCAATTACTCTGTTGATTAGTTAAGATTAAAAAATAAAAAATTCAATAATGAAACCTTCGAGAATTATTAACAGACTTGGTTAGAAAACTAGTCACTGGTCGACCAATGTCTGTATAAAAAACCTTGATGGAAAATTATCTTACTAACCATCCAAGGGATTATAAAAAAAAAAAAATCAATACAAATATACTTTCCATTCTCTTTTCTCACCACCTCTTCCTACGACACAAAAAACTACTAAAATTCCCCCTAGACAACTATAAATTGCATCTTGATTTCTATAGGTTATGAATTTAGTTGCTATAGGCTAGAATTAATTGCTATGGTATGGTAGTGAATACTATATAATGAGTAGTAGATGCTACAAGAAGTTGGGAAATGATGAAAAAAGTGGAAATTACGATATATTGAGTGATATATGATACACGATGGAAAGCATACAAGATAAAAAGAGTATAATATGCTACAAGATAGACACTAACAACATAAGGATGCGATGCAAATGATCCAATATCAATCATAGTTGGAATCTTTTGATATATAGATAAATTAATTTGATACATGATGATGAAATTACCACTAGAAGCATCAAATATTTGATGCTAGTTGAGATGTATAGTTATATGTACTATTTTTCCCCTAGTTACTTATAAATACTACAAGGCACCTCTCAACATTTCAATAATTCCTTGACATCCACTTCCTACAAGCACTTACCTATCTGAGTAACTAACACTCCTATTAGCAATTAAAATCCATGTAGATCATCACATTAACACTTTGACCAACATGCCTCTAACACTGACATACACAAGACCACTCTAGAATAATAATAATTAGGTTTCCATACACTTTACACCTCATGATTAATTTGTCATCTTCTCACATGCCCTACTACTATAGGAACTCACTTGAGGTGACCTTATAGATCCAAATAATTAATAGCTAACTCAATAAATATAATAATGTATTCTTCTTCCAAAATCATCATATTTTATTTAATGTGGATATTTATGACTATGTCATCATACAATTACAAGTGTTATTTAATCACTACAGGCTTAGCCCATGGTAATTCATTTCCTTTTTTGACAACTTATCCCATCATAATTGAAATATTACCAAAAAAAATCCTCTGCCATGACCTACCTTTTTGCTACATGTTTGACATATCTTGTCTTCCACTCCTAGATGAGTGGCATGGAAATTGGGGGGAAATTTGATTGCATTGATATGCTACATGATCTAAGATACATGTATCAAAATAAATAATTAATGTAATTGCAAATAGGGAAATCCCAGTTAATAATAGTTTCTAAATAAGTAAAACACAATTCTATTCCAATAGACCCTAAAAAATAATCTTTTTGTTTTTATTACAAGTAAGAAAAAAGTAACCATACGAGGAGATGTTTAGAGAGAACCTACATACCTCACACCATGGTGAACCAATTAAGATGGTGTCAATATATTCCAAAATGTAGGATGAATGACATATTTTTAAAGATTGACTGGGTACAATGACCACATTGTAGAAGAATTTTTTAGTACCTTTGTCAATGAGGAAGTTATTATAAAGGGGTTAAGGATGAGAGTCACTAAATTCTTGATAAGTTAGGTAACTAGTATTATAAGGAAAATGAAGCTATGGGAGATAAAACCAATGTCACTAAAATAAGGGAGATATTTTGCATAGGATATGAGAAATTGGTAGATTTAAAGCAAGAAACATTCCATTCCTCTTTACCCCAGGTATGGGTAATTTTTTTTCTATTTAATGTTAAATATTTAACCTGTGAGGGTAGACACTCCATGACATATACAACTAATTTCAAATTCCTTAATCATTAAGGAATGATATAAGGGTAAATGTGCTAAGTTTTTTTTAAATTTGTTGACAATGATGGTAAAATAATATCAAAAGTGCAAACCCAAATATTTATCTCACCACTACCTGATTCAATTAATTATCTAATTATGTGTAAGAGATAGTAGATCCAATTGAGCTTGGGATGATTTTCTACAAATGCAATCATAAGAGGAGACAAAGGAAGGGAGTGAAGATTAGGATCTAGAGGAATAATTTGAATAAGAAGAAGCAAAAGAGGAAAATAAATAAGATGAGGAAGTAGAGACAACTTCAAAATAGGAAGCTACATTGGAAATACAAGAGGTAACTATTAAACCATTAATAAAACCTGCAATAGAAGAAAGTATGGTGCAGCCAAGGAGAATAAAAATAAAATTTATCATTCCAACCTCTCCATTATAATCAAAAGAATAAGAGAGGGCACCATAATAAGGGAAATAAGACGTTCCCTCAACTTCCAAACCCATAAAAAGACAAAAAACTACAACCTCATAATTTTATAAAATAAGATCAGATCAGTAGAGGGGAAATATGACTGTGAAACATACTTTAAGAACCCCATACCTAATTCACATTAGTGAAGACATCTGAATAAGAAAAAAGGGATAAAAAGAAAGAACTCCAATAACTAGTAATAATGAAGAAGAGTATTCCAATTCACATAGCTATGTATCTTTAGTTATAAATAATTGGAGCATGAATCCACTTCTGCATAATCAATAGAAGGAGATGTGAGGGAATAAAGAGAAGAAGTTGAGGAGAAATTTGAGTAGTTTTTTAATATATGGGAGTAGGTATACCAAGAGAACCCTAAATATTCCACACTAATCATAAATTCAAACCCTAGAGGAATATCTTAGGGAAATTAAATTTCTTAGGGGTTAGATTAGAGAATTAATGGAAAAAATGGATTAGACACCTTGATAAGGGTGGTGAAATCAGAGAGTGCACACTTATAATTCTTATAGTACAACCCATAATACAATCTATGGCATCATTTATGGTACAACTTATAACATCCCCTATGATAAAATAATACCATACCACTATCAAAATTATTGATAAATCTGTTGCATTTGCTTCAACCCAAATAAATAACCTTGACCAAGCACTACTTTTTCTTGAAATATAATTTAATGGAGATGAAATTTTTTAAGATGTAAAAATTTAGTGGTATTGAAATAATTATCTCAAGAATATTCATCAATGACAAATGAAAGTACATCAAATAAAGAAATCACAAAGCAATATTACCACTTGAGGTGTAAACCACAAATGAGACAAGAATTTTAAATTGGGAAACTAAATATATTGGAGAAAAACCTATGTGATATTACAAGAAGGCTTGTCACCAAAATCTTCACAAGTACAAGATAGAAACAAGAACACAATGAAAAAAGAGAGAGATATGAATATATAGTGAAGAAATGAAGAGAGGAAGGGATATTTTATAGAGCTAAAAGAAAATAATAAGAGTTACAAGAAATCCCATGATTACCTTACAAGCCTCTTTTGTGTGTGCCACTTGTGGCCTAGTCCCTTAAAAAAAAAGAATGCATGTGACAAGTGGGGGAAGGGGTTATTTATGCAAGTAGCTCCTAAATCCTAAAGGATAACAAAGAGATTATTGACACCTCATGGAATTTGGATTTATGTGAATTTATAATTAACATAAATAAAAATTACACACACATAAAAAAGAAACTTAGTATAAAATAAATTATCCTAAATAAAGGGTAATAATAACACTCATCATTAAATTTTATTTAGGGGATTACAAACAAAAATAAGGGAAGAAACATTACTAACTCTCCCCATTGATGAAAAATTAATTCAAGCCTAACATATTACAAAAGAGTATAAATTTTTACTTACATAATGGCTTAATGAAAATATCAACCATTTGGTCTTAAGTAGGACATAACGAGAGAAGAATTTGATTGTCTTCAAGAAATTTATGCTGAAAGTGATGTTGAATTTCAAGTTGTTTGGAACTTGCATGGAAAATCAGATTTTTTCCTAAGGCAATGGCACTTTGATTATCACCATAAATCGAAGTAGTCAAATATTAAGGGTGGCCCAAATTTGTAGGAAGTTTTCTAAGCCAAATAGCTTGGTTGGCATCATGATTTCAAGCTTTATACTTAGCTTATGTGGAAGATAATGATACATTAGTATACTTTTTACTATTATATGAAATTGTGTTGGAACCCAAAGAAAAATAATAATCACTTGTGGATATATGATCATTAGGATCACTAATCTAATCATTATTTTAATAATAAATCAAAGAAAAATTGATATTCAAGGTATACTTGATGCCAAAAGTTAGAGTACTTTTAATATAACAAAGATTTATTTTACTAGTTTTAAGATGTGTAGCTAGAAGTTTATACATAAAATAAAAAACTAATCCAACAAAAAAATAATATCAGGATGAGTATGATTAAGATAATTCAAACTACCAACTAATTATCTATAGAGAGTTAGATTAACAATTTTAATTTATATATCATTAAGTAATTTGACACCAAGTTTACAAAGTGTAGTAACAGGTTTGTAATCTAACATATTAAATCTAGATAACAAGTCATATGAATATTTAAATTGAAAAATAAAAATGTTATCTTTTTTTTTCTAAATTTGAATGCTTAAAAAGTAATGTAAGAGACCTAGATCAATCATTTCAAAGTATTCTTCAATGTATTTTTAATGTAAGAAACCATTAAATTATTAATACTGATTATGATTAAGCCATCAACATACAAAACAATGATAACTATCTCATTTGGAGTGTTTATAGCAAAAATATTACGATCATTAGAATTATGAGTAAATCATTGAGCTATGAAAAATTAATAGATTTTAGAGTACCATTCTCTAGGAGATTTTTTCAAACCATAAATAACTTTGTTTAACTTGCAAATAATATTTTTTTAATTTTTCTTAATAAAATTAGGGGGTTAAGACATGTAAATTTATTCATACAAGTTACCATTTAATAAAACACTCTTAACATCCATTTGATAAACAAGTCAATGCATGTGAGTAGCTAAAACTAAAACAACTTTAATTGTGGACATCTTAGCAACAAGTGCAAAAATTTCATTATAGTCAAATTTCTTCAATTTGAGAAAAACCTCTAACAACTAATCTATCTTTATATTTTTTAATTTGATTATCGGAATTGAATTTATTTTTAAATAACCATTTACAACTTACCAAATGATGTCCTTTAGGGAGAGAGACTAAGTCCAAAGTGTTATTAGAAATCAAAGAGTTGTATTAATAATGCATTACTTTTTTCCAATGAGGGTGACCTTGATCTTGTTTTAGTGTTGTAGGATCATTATTGTTCATAAGTTTAGACATCAAAGCATAATTTCAAAATTGTTGCCTAGTTCTATGAGTATCATTAGGATCTACATCAATTCCATAAGTTTCTTTAATAGTCTTGGCCCACTTAGGCATAGATTTAGGTGGAGCAAGATGAGATGAAGGAGAAGGAATTTTATGATCAATATCATTATGCACAACATCATTATAATCATTACTTGATTCAAAATTAAAAAAAACAAAAATTATATCAAGAGAATCTGAATTGGAAGCATAATTAAGTACATCATTTTCAGTAATTCCAACATCTCTTTTAATCTTAATTTTGTTAATTTGAGATTCATACACCCTATAATATTTATATGATTCATCATAACTAACAAAGATAAAAGTGCCTGCTTTATAATATAACTTCATTTATTTTTCTATAGAAATATGAACAAATGCATTAAAACCAAAAACATGTAAATGCTTTAAATTAAGTTTTTTATCACTCCAAATTTCTTCAGGGATAATATTTAAAATAGTTTTAGTGGGAGTCTTATTGATTAGATAGACAACATAATACATAACTTTAACCCAAAATTTATAATGCATATTTTTAGCATGTACCACACACCTAACCATTTTAGTGATAGTTATATGTTTATGTTCAACAACACCATTTTGCTTAGGTGTGTAAAAAATTATTTTTTTATGTTTAATACCATGTTGCTTACTATATGCAAGTAAATAATTATTAACATATTCAATATCATTTTCAATTCATAATATGCATAAAGAACAATGAGATTGTTTTTCAACAAAGACATGAAACTCAATAAAAATGTCTAAAACTTGATTTTTAATTTAAAAAAATTAAATCCAAACTCATTTAGTGTAATAATAAAAAAAATTAAATCACACTTTGCATCATTAATATAAGGAGTTTGCATAGCACCTAAGAGATCACTACGAAATAAATAAAACTTTTCATTAGCATGCCAAGATTGATTCTTAAGAAAAAAATTTGTATGAATTTTACCAGCCATACAACCACTACAAATAAAATTAGTACGATAAATTTCACATTAACATTGCACCATATTAAGTTTATTCATAAGTGCAATACTTTGATAATTAATATGTATTAGTCTTTCATGCCACAAGTTAGCATCATTAGAAGAAATCAAAGCATGAGAAGAGGAGGAAGGAAGAAGAGAATCCAATAAATTTGAAAAAATTATCATTAATTAAAAAAGTAGTAACTAATTGAAAATATTATTTGGAATATTTAACTTAACAAGTATTATTAAAGAATTATACTTTATAGTTTTGTTTCCATAATTGAAGAATAGAAAGAAAATTAAATTTTAAATTGGGAACTACAATTTACCATTAGAAATTTTAATAGTTTATATGACTTTAACATTACAAGAAGCATGATTTACAAGACTTAAATGATTGTTAAAAATATCTAGTTCCAAAAAAGTAAATAAATTTGTATTAGATGTCATATGTTGAGTAGCACCAGAATCAACAATACATTGAATAGGAGAAGAGCACAAAGCACAAGTAACAATAGCTTTAGTATTAGACTTTTGTTTAGATTGAGTTTTAGTATTACTAGTGCTAGCATTATCTTTAACTTTAAGCTTTCCATTTTTAATATCACATTTCTTTCTAAAGTAGTGATCTTCATCATGATTTTTTTTTCACAATAATTATAGCCTAAAATTTTCTTAGGTTTTGAGTTAGATTTTTGATTTTTTTTGTCATGTGTATTATTAGACTTAGCATGTTATTTTCCATTATTATGTTGGTGTTTAGAAATAAAAGCATGTTAATTAATTTTAATACTACTAAAGTGAATAAAATTTTATTCTTATTGACATAATAAAGTACAAAATAAATCAAACATCAACTGAGGAGATAAAGTAAGAAAAGCTAGTTACAAATTAATATTAATAATAAACTGTTGAAAAGGTTAAGGCAAACATTTTCTTATGATAATATGAATTAAATTCAAATCTAAATTTTAACACCCAAAACAGTGAGCTGGGAATGCAAATAATGAACTTTAATCAAGAAATCATTCATAGTTTTGAAGTCATTCTATTTTAAATTAGACATTTGATATTGAATTTGAATTTTGTAAGATTCATTCACAACATCATAAATATATTTAAGATTATACCATGTAGTAGATGAAAGAAGATAACCATTAATATGCACATGTGCAATTCAGAGGTCATGACCATGTTAATTGATCCTAAGGCCTCATAATTTTTTTCTTGTCATTTCTATTGAACTTTAATGGTGGTAATTTTTTCATCAACTTTAGGGTTTGTGCCATCTACTATGAGCACCAAGTGTTTAAAAGTGAATATGTATTGTATATACAGTTTCCATAAATTGTAATTGGTGGATGTGAGTTTAAATTTAGGGGATAATTGAGTCATTACCTGCAAAAGCTCACCCAATCCTCAGAAACCAAATAAACAAGAAAAAATCACTTAAAATGAAAGAGACATGGATGAGGGATAAAAAATAAATAAAAAAACTTAGCTAAAGTGAAAAATAAATATCAAAAAAGAAACGAGAGCCGATAAAAGGATAAATAATTGCATAAAAAAGGTGGCAATAACAAGATGACTATAAGAGTCTTCCAAGTTGTAACAGAAAAGATAATAACAATATAATTAAAAAATCAATAAATGAATGGACTTAAGTAAAAGTTTTTTTTTAAATTTAAAAAATATTAAAAAACTCTAAATATTTCAATGAATAAATTATTATTATTGGAAAGATTTTTTTAAATTAAATATAAGCCCACATAAATTTAATAATTTTTTTTTGTTTAAAAAATTATATGAATAAAAATCTTATAAATTCGAATAATGGCTAGTTTTAATATTATTGTACCTGAAAAATGTCACTCATTTTTGGGACAACATATAAGCTATTTTGGTCCTGCAAGACAAAATTATCTCTTCCCATTTCAAAAAATTATTTTAAACCTCAAAATTGGGAATTATTCAAGCTTTTTCAGTCAAAGGATTAACAGGTTCAACAGGTTCAAAGGCTTCTACAGGTGAGTTCAATCAAAAGAATAAGTTTCCAACACTTAGTCATTTTCAGGATTGGTTCAATGCTTTGGTTGAACCAAAAAAATTTATCGGCAAACTTCTATGCAATGTTTGAACCATTGAACCATTGAACCATTTAACCTTGAACCATTTCAAAGGTTCAATGTCATCAAACAAGAATTAAGCATTTTTGTCAAGGTTCAAAGTTCAACCGCTTCAGGTTCAACAGCTTCAAAACACTTATCAAAGAGAAGAAGGCTTGAACCATTGAACCGTTGAACCATTGAACCACTCAGGTTCAAAGGTTCAATAGGTTCAAAGGTGGTTGGTTCAACATGATTTGTTTCAAAGAACTTGGTTCAAGTGGTCAATTGAACAAATAGAAGCGAAGGAATGAACCATTAAACTGTTGAACCAAAGTTGGTTCAATCAGTCAGTTCAAGTGGTAGGTTCAAAGGAGTGTCCCAAAATTCAAAGAGACAAGTGCCCTTGTGGAGGGAATTTCTGTGGCAAAAGTGACTAAGGCAAGAAAATCTCGAAACAAAACCCTGTCAGAACCCAGCGGATGCTGCCAAGTGTCGTCTATCGAGCCCTATTTTACTTTGTTTCTAAGAGCTGTAGAAGTTGTCATGTGTCCCTTGAAAGATAAGCAAAATGTGACAAGTGTTTACATCTGCATGAATCTAAGTGAGTCTCAAGTGTATCTACAGTGTTTCTAAAACATAACAGAAGCCACCACATGTCATCTTCTGTGGGACACTCAAAAGGCATCCAAAGCCTCTATAAGTTAAGCTGATGCTGTCACATGTCATCGCCTATTTCACAGCAGATGTTGCCATGTGTCACCTATTGAGATTGGTGGAAAATCAACTAAGACAAATCCAAAGGAAAAGGTACCCTTACGGAGGACATTGAACCAAGCCGAATACCCTTGCGAAGGGCTGTGAGCAAAAGCAGACACAAGGAATTCCTACAGAAAAGTTCCCACAGCAAAATGGTTAAGGCAACAATCCTTCAGACTTTTTGTCTGAAGGAATTCACTTGAGAAGAAAGCCTGATGGAAAGCAGAAACAAAGTGAAAGAATATTTCCTTCAGACAAATTATCAGAAAGAATTCCTTCAGACTTTTTGTTTGAAGGAAAAGTCCCCCAAAACAAAACACCTGTCGAGACACAGTTTCAAGCAATGGAACGTGCCATGTGACATCATCCACGTGAATCTAAAATGAGTCTAGAATATTTTAAAAGGGAAGTTAGGAGCTCAGCAGAAGCTACCACATGCCATTCTCTATAGGATTTTTCAAAAGACATCTGGAATATGCCACGTATCCCGTTATAACTCTGTGGAGCGCAACAAGTGTCTATATTTGCATCTTGAGTTTCTTACAGGTTTCAAAGCTTCTTTCAATAAGAGTTTCTTAGAGTCCCATAGATGCTACCAAGTGTCCTCACCTATTTTATAGTAGAACCCGCCACGTGTCAATTGTTAAGGCCAATGGAAAGCGACCAAATAATAGAGGATCGAATTGAATCAAGGACCCGATTCAATAGCTAGGAAAGGAGGAATGATGAAAAAGGACCAAAAATATTCACGCATAAGATATGTTTCTAGACACAGACCACCAGGTGGACATTAGAGTTTACAAACATTCAATGGCATGACCCATTTCTCTGCATTGAGAAAAGCAAATGGAAAAATACGCCTGATTTTAGCACATCTTGATAGAATTTAATGCAACATGATGTGTTACTAATCCCAAGTCTTTCTTAGGGGGCTATATATTGGATTCTCTCTTATTATTTTAGGGAGATCTTTTTTTTATCAGAACCTAAATTTTGCTTAAATTGAAAGGCATTACTGAGACTTTGAGCTCAGATTATCGATCATATTTTGTTATTGGAATAAGAAAGCAAGTGACTTTTTAGACTTTGTGTTGTAATAACTTAGTTGTTGGGAAATTATTCTTATGTCTATTTCCTTAATACATTTTTTGTCCCTTTAAATAAACAAGCAAAACTAGTGGAGGTGGCTAAGAAGGTGTCTTGAAGCCAGTTACTTTCAGACTTTATGCTGTCATAATTGTCTTCAGTGTGTGTTTATTTTCTATTTTTGTGTAAAGAACCTTGGGATGACTTTGTGCCCTCATTATTCTTTGTATTTCACTCTTTGGTAGTTGAGGTGGAGACTTTGTGCCTCATTTCATCCTACTGTGTTACTATACCCTATTACAGTTATTTGTCATCACCAAAAAGATTTCTTTTGTCTACTGAACAACACTTCTGAAAGAAGAGGAGTGTCTTCTATCATTTCATCAAGATTTTTCTTTTGGTTTACGCACATCATCTTTGAAAAAAGAGAGATGGATGGTTTATCCTACCCTTGAGTGTTATTTTATATATATATATATATATATATATATATATATATATATATATATATATATATATATTATATAGCTCTTGCATATCTACAGGGAACCTCCCCTTGATGAGAGGAGAGATTAGTCCCCTTTTGATGTAGTAAACCTACACATTTGGCTAACCAATCTTCCTACTATGGTTGATCAGACCTATTTTGTTTGTCAGTATGTTGATTGACAAAATGTTCACCCAATAATTTTTGGCGACTCCGCTGGGAACTTATGTGCATTCTGAAACCTCAAGTTTTAGATTGAAGCAGTCCCTACCCTTATCCATTATAGACTCTGGTCATTCCATTCTACTTCTTACCCATTATCATTATAACCTTACCATCTTTATGCATTTATTTTATATAATCTGGTCTATAAACCAAATCCACTAAGAAAGAACGCACATTTTAAAGCCTCAAGCTTCAAGCTGAAGCAAGGTCAATTCTTTTCATTTTTGTTTCACAATTTGGCAGATTCAAGGTGTACACGAAGCCAAAGGGCTAAAGGTATTGTTGACCCTATATTTGAGTTGGTACATCAAAGTAATTTTGATCTATTTCCTTCACCATCTCACCTCCAATGAACTAAGAGTTTTCCTCCTACTAAAGTCAAGTCTCTATTACCAAGTGAAGTTTCCACTTCTGCTGTTAATAAAGCTTTGCCAATAATTACCCCTCTAAGACTTGTTATTCCTCCTTTTCATAGTCATATAATGGCAGTTCAAGGCTCCTGGGGTAATTCTTTTGGTCCTCTCAATTTTATTCCACCTCTACATGAATTCCCACGTAGTTCAAGGAAGAATTTTCCCAAATTCTATGGTGATGGGAAAGTTCATCTTGATGAACACATTGCAGCCTTTAGCATAGTCTGTGGTGTAATTGGAGTAAAATTTGAAGATGTGGCAGTCAGACTATTTATA
This sequence comes from Torreya grandis, assembly GCA_037957365.1. Classification (NCBI taxonomy): domain Eukaryota; kingdom Viridiplantae; phylum Streptophyta; class Pinopsida; order Cupressales; family Taxaceae; genus Torreya; species Torreya grandis. Next base: position 1,662,965 of record JARHVA010001706.1, on the reverse strand, counting down.
GAAACATTACAATGTGTTGATATAGATTAGTTTTACTATCTATAAGCTTGATCAGCAACTGACTAGAACACCCTCAAAGCTAAGTTTGAAGCTAGATTCAAGCCTATAGAAGATGCACATGTCCTTCTAGCTTAGCTCACAAAGATGAAGAAAGAGCCTCATGAACCAATGAAGGACTTCATAGCTAAGTTTGACAAATTGAGGAACATGATCCTTGTAATTGCTCGACCTACAGCTGAGAATCTCAAATGTTTCTTCATCAATTCTCAACTACTTAAAGTAAGTTTTCTATTGAGACGTGCTGGTCAAATAGACCTTACTGTAGCTCAAGATTTGGCCACTGAGGTAGAAGATGATCTCATCTTGATAGGGAAGATAAGGAGAGATCCTAATAGAAATAGAACCTCATCATCTTCTTAATATCTATCTATAGGCACCACTGATCCAATGGTGTAGAAGTTGGTAAATGAGTTACTTGCTCTCAAAAAGCAAATGGCGTAAGGAATGTCTTTTGCTCTTTCATACAGAGATATAAAAAGGAAGAAATTTTCAAATCATTCGTACTAGGGCAACGCTGCTAGGAATCAAGGGTAGCTAAATCATCTTCCCTCCATAGGGGAAACTTGCCATTGAAGTAGCCCCAACCAATTCAGCAGTGGGATATCTTGAAGCAGAATCAGATTTCTTTTTCCAACTTGAATTGAGTCAAGAAAATGACATTGATATCCTCATAGAAAACCAAGAAGAATCAACTGGCAACTCCAAAATTAGTTTCTTGAACTACCATGATGAACCCACAAGTAAAGGAGAAGCTTTTGATGGATCATATGCAGTGTTCACAAGGTCTAAGAACCAATCAGCTTAACAAGCTGATAAGAAAAAAATAGAAGAATGTTCTCAGCCTATAATTTCAATTGCTAAACATAGAACTTCTCTACCTTTCCAGCCAAAGAACCCAGTGATCACCAAAAAGGTAAGTACATCAATTTTACCTTCACCTTTAACTTCAATTTCACAAATCAGTCCTTCCCCCTCTACAAACTAGAAGGTTAAATTACCTTTCTATGTTCTTAGTACAATTCAGTCATTTGACATAATTGATCATGTCAAGAAAACCAAAATTCAAATGACTGAGTTTGAATATTTACAATCTAATCTTGAGCAGCTGGATAGATTAGTTGAATGTGTGAAGAATAATGCCATCCCTGTAGGACAAGATGCTAAAAAGGTAACTCCTAATTCTCCAAAGAACATTCCCATTCCAAATAATCTTTTCATTACTCCTCCTATTGCCCTTGAAAAAATAGAGCCTTTCTATGTTCTTTGTTGATAAATGGTCACAAACTAAGCAATTGCATCATAGACTCAGGTGCATCTGACAATGTCATGCCTGCCAAAGTGGCAGAATCTCTTGATCTCACACTGACTAAGACATTTAGGAGATATTTTTTTATGGAGAACAAATAAGTGCCATTGCTAGGGCAAATTAAAGACACTCAATTTGCATTTGTAGCCTTTCCAGACAAAAGAATCAAGATGATAGTTCTGGTGGCTGATGTTTCAGCCTCATATGGTATTCTACTAGGGCAAAATTTTTGTAAGGATGTTGGTGGAGAATTGAGCATGAATCTATCTGAAGTAGGATTCCCTGTCAAAGGCATCATGCAGAGGCTACTTCTTGAAAAGAAATCAAAATATATTGTCACTCAAACATCAGCCCTTGAAGTTCAAATTTTGTTTGAGTCTTCATGCATGGGTAACTATTTTCTTTCTACAGTTGAAGTTCATGAAACATCTGATAAAGATTTTCAAAGTGTCAACCTAGAAATTAGTTTAACTAAAACAATAGAAGAATTAGTAGGTTACAATGTAGATAGAGAAGGATCTTCCCTCTTTAATGAAGGAAAATCTAAAGAAAAATTAGTATCTAATGAGGTATGGACTCTGGAATTTGATGGCAACTATTTCTCTACCAGTTCAGGAGTTGGGATTGTGTTGATATCTCCTCAAGGAGATATTTTTCCCTACTCTTACAAGTTATAATTTAATAACACTAATAACACAACTGAATATGAATCTCTGTTACTTAGATTGAGGGCTGCTCGAAACAAAGGCATCAAACTCCTTCATGCTAAAGGAGATGCTGAACTAGTGGTTTATCAAGTGAGAAACCTATACTAAACCAAGAATAAAAGATTTAACCACTACCATAATCTCTCACTTGGAGATAAACAGCTGCACTGTACCTGTACCTGTACCTTATCTAATCTATTTCTTGGCTTGTATCCCTCTTCAAGATCAACCTTGAAGACCACCCACCACACAACCTGTTCCCTACAACCTTAGCTCTGATACCACTTGTTGGGGATCAACCAACAATTTGATTACACTTATGAAAGCAATAAACACAGAATTAAATCAGAATGATAAGTAACTAGAATCAGAAATAGCAAAGAACAAGAGATACAAGAAACCACCCTGAAAACTTGTATTAAACTCTTTACAGAAGGAATACAATTGAAGAAAATTTTTTTCTTCCACACCTCTCTTAGATGTACAGATCTCTCTCTAGATCTCTTTCCCTCAAGAGCTCTCTCTCTCAAGTACAATCAACTCTAACAACTTGGAATGATTCACATATATAATTTTGTACTGTTCTTCAACATTCTACAATACATTACAATAAGCTAAGAAGATCTAATCCTATATATAGAATTAGAAAACATGAGCATGCATTTAAAACCAACAATTATGCCTCTTAAACAAGGGCTCTAAAATAGTATTACTAATAATAGAGACACATACTTAAGACTATGACTTAATCCTAACATGCAAACACTTGGTTCTGTCCATGAAAATAACTTTTTGGATGCACAGGTAACCGACGTCAGTTCCTGCTTGCTTGCCTGTGACCGAAGTCGGCCGAACTCTGTCGACATCGACATCTCTTGAACTGCTCCTGACTAACATCGATCGCTCCTGACCGACGCCAGTGACTGTGTAAACCTACAACTGTTGCAAAGCGCTCACTTGGTGAAGGTTTCAGCTCCACACCTTAACAATCTCCCACTTGGAGATAAATCGCTACACCAGTACCTGTACAACAACATCTTCTAGCTCCTCCATCTTTAACTCAATCATGAAGACCAACAGAAGTTGAATGAAGATTCAACTTCTTCTTTGTAACCGGCTTGGTTAACATTTCAGCAGGGTTCTTATCTGTATGGATCTTTTCCAGCTTCGACTCACCATCCTCCAATACCTGTCTTATGAAGTGGTACCTAAGCTGTATGTGCTTTGTTCTTGAATGAAAGGCTGAATTCTTAACTAAATGAATTGCACTCTAACTATCACTGTATAATTTGTAACTCTCTTGCTCCTTTCTAAGCTCTTCCATGAACCGTGTCATCCATATCATCTCTTTGCTACCCTCTGTGACTGCAATATACTCTACTTCTGTAGTTGATAAGGCAACAACCTTCTGCAACTTTGATATCCAGCTAACCGCTGTTCCACCAACAGTGAAAACATATCCTGTGGTGCTTCTTCTGCCATCCAAATTCCCTGTCATATCTGAATCTACATAACCATGTAGAGAAGCATCTGAACCTCCATAGCATAAATGCCTACTACTGGTTCCTCTCAGATATCTAAGGATCCACTGAACTGCTTTCCAGTGCTCCTTCCTTGGATTGGCCATATACTTACTTACAACTCCCACTGCTTGGGCAATATCCGGTCTAGTACAAACCATTACATACATTAAACTCCCTACTGCGAAAGAATATGGAACTCTACTCATGTACTCTACCTCATCATATGAATTAGGACATTGTTCTTTTCTCAACTTAAAATGTCCAGCCAAAGGTGTGCTTACTGGTTTTGCATCCTGCATATTGAACCGTTTCAACACCTTGTTCACATAATCCTCTTGAGACAAAATCAACCTGTGATTTTTCCTGTCTCTCTTAATGCTCATGCCAAGGATTTTATTTACTGCTCCCAAATCCTTCATGTCAAATGTGTGAGCTAATTTCACCTTAAGCTCAGAGATATCCTGCATGTGTGATCCTACAACCAGCATATCATCTACATACAACAACAGAATAATATATCTACCATTATCCAATCTCTTAAAATACACACAATGGTCAGATTGACACCTACTGTAGCCATGCTCAGTCATAAACCTATCAAATCTCAAATACCACTGTCTTGCACACTTGAAAATCAATCTGGTTCTACACACTTGTGAATCTTAGACCTTGCACACACATACACCTACAAATCAATGATCTTACTTACCATGTAGATCTCCTAAAGTAGCCATGCTCACCTGATGACCAAGATCATACATACATGAAGAACCCTGCTGATTCTCCAATCCAGCACCCACACTTGGTACTATGGCACTAGGAGGAACACACTATACTCTCTTCTCTTTGAAGGAGCTTATATTTTTGCTCTCTTACTCTCTAGCACACTTTAAAATACAACCAATGAGTCTCTTAAATAGATCTCATGTAAACAATAATTAGACACCTAATTGCAATAATTAGATCCGCAGCTTCTAGTCTAAATTTGGCTCTTGACATGCAAACACTTAGTTCATTAACTAACTGCCCGTACCACTCGCAGCTCAAACCACACAGGTGACCGACGTCGGTCCCTGTCTGCCTGGGGGTGCTGATGCCAGCTGATTTTTGACCGACGTTGGTTGTTTTCTTATCTGTACCATGCCGACGTCGATTGGCCTGATCGACGCCGGTGACTGTGACAACAATAAACTCTCTACAACCTCCTCACCTGTTTGCATCAGTGAAGCTTTTAGCTCCATAACCTAACATACAACTTAGTCTGGGACCAAATTGAAAGCTTTGATGCTTTCAACATCTCTGCCATACCTAAGAAATCTAATGATAGAGCTGATGCACTTGCTATTTTAGCAACTCTCTTAGTTCCTCACTCAAACTTCATAGAAGACAAGTATACCATTGAGCTGGTCTTTAGACCAAGTGTCCCTGACAATGCTAATTATTGGCAAGTATTCAATGATGATCACCAAATCATTTTCTTCCTAAAATGAAAAGACAACTTTGAACAACTACATTTTGAAGGCAGTGAACCTCAAAAGTGTGAACCAGCCCCTGAATCAATTTTAGATGCAAATGAATAATTCTTACAACTCAAAGGGAATAAAAATATCAAAGTCCTGGTTTCCCTTGAGAAATTGTTTAACAAGCATGACAGATTCATCAAATAGCAGCAAATAGATTCAAGCTCCTCTCAGGGATTTGATCAAATAAATCTGACTATTGAAGAAAATCCCAAGATAATTAACATTGATAAGTGCTGCACTCAGGAAGAAAAGTTCAAGTTCACCACTTTACTCTGCCAATACATGGATGTCTTAGCATATTCTTATGATGACCTAAAATCTCTCAGACCTGATGAAATCTACCATGACATTCCTCTCAAGGCTGACTCAATGCCTTATAAGCAAAAATTCAGACAGTACAATATGAAGATATCAAGTACTAATCTATCTGAGATATAAAAAATGTTAAATGCTAGAATCATTTTCCCAATCCATCATTCCACATGGATTGCAAACATAGTGCCTATAAGGAAGAAGAATGGCAAAATTTTCATTTGTGTGGATTTTAGGAATCTAAATCAGTCATCTTTGAAGGATAACTATCCTTTACCCATCATGGATCAAGTGCTACAAATAGTGACTGAATCAAAGATGTTATCAATGCTAGACGGCTTCTTAGGATATAATCAAATTGAAGTTGGTGAAGCAAATTGACATAAGACTGCATTCACCACACCTTGGGGTATGTTTGTATATAGAAGGATGCCTTTTAATTTGATAAATACTGGCACCACCTTTCAAAGAGAAATAGGCCTTGATTTCAAGGATGATATGAGTAAATTCATTGTGGTATACCTTAATGACTTGACCATCTTTTCAAAGCATCATTCTGATCATACACGCCACTTACAACAAGTGTTGGAGCGCTACCACCAGAATGGTATTTCTTTGAACCTCAAGAAGTCTATTTTTGGAGTAATAGAGGGGAAACTTCTCAGACACATTATGTCCAAAGAAGGCATAAATATCGACTCAAATAAAGTCAAGTCTATTCAAGAGCTTACCTTGCCTACAAGTAAAAATGTTGTTTACTCTTTCTTTGGAAAGGTGAATTTTTTACGAAGGTTCATCCCTGAATTTTCTGAGAAGACTCAACACATTGTAAACATGATGAAAGGGAAGGCCACCTTTAGTTGGACTAAAGAAGGCAAGTCAACATTTGAAGATATCAAGACTGCCATTGCCCACACCTCAACACTGGTTTGCCTAGACTACAACAAAGAGTTCACCATATACAGTTATGCTTCTGAACACACGCTTTCAACAATTTTGATTCAACAAAATAAAGAAGGTATGAAATCTCCTATTTCTTTCACGAGTTTCCCTCTCAAAGCTCATGAGCTGAAGTACTTGAATATGGAGAAGCATGCTTATGTAGTGGTGAATTCACACACTATTGGCTTGGTTCCTAACACTACAATCAAGTCCATATTAACTCAGCAGAAGTTTGGGACTAAAAGATGCAATTGGATTACAAAAATCTAGGATCTTGATCTATACATCAAACCAATAAAGATGGTAAGGGGAAAAGGTCTATGCCAATTAATTGCTGATAACAAATCATAAGAAATAGAGCTTGAAGAAGCAGATTTGGAAAACACACCGACAATCTTCTTTGTCTCCACTACCAATGAGTGGTATTCAAGTTTTGCTCATTTCCTAACTTATGGTGAATGTCCTGCTCACTTATCTTACAAATAAAAGAGGACTATCAAGTTGAAAGCTGTCAATTTTGTCCTTTAGGACAATGGCCTATGCAAAAGAAACCTTGATAGAGTATTCCTTCACTGTGAGACAAAGAGCAACAAAGCCAACTTTTGAAATCTTTCCACAATCTAGCTTATGAAGGACATTTTTCTGCTCTTGTAAATGCCTACAAGATTCTACGAGCCAAGTATTACTAGCCAACTCTTTTCCAAGATGCATATAAGTGGGTAAGAAAATGTGAACTCTGCTAGTAATTTGTTGGAAGACCCAAGTTAGCTATCCTGCCTCTCAAGCCAATGATCATAGAAGAACCATTTCAACAATGGGGAATTGATTTTATTGGAGCTATAAACTCATATTCAAGTGCTGGACATGATTATGTCCTTACAACAACCGACTATTTCACCAAGTGGGTAGAAGTTATCTCAACCAAACATGCCACTTCAGAAGTAGTGTGCAATTTCTTCAAGGAAAATATCATTTTCAAGTTTGGAGTCCCAACCAAGATTGTTACTAACAATGTAGCTTGTTTCACTTCTTAGGAGATTACACAATTCTATTTCTATTATGGGATTACACTCTCCCACTCTTTTGATTACTTTTCACAAGGGAATGGACAAGCTGAATCAAGCAATAAGAACCTGGTGACCATCATCAAGAAGCTGGCAAATGACAACCAAAGGACATGGCATAAAGCATTGGTTGATGCTCTATGGGTAGATCAAATCACACCAAAGAGAGTAATTGGTATGTCTCCTTTCCAACTTTTTTATGGTATCAATGCTGAGATACCAATCACCTTAGAATTGTCAGCCTTGAAATTGGCTAAGACAATTAACGATCAGACATATGAAAGCCCCCTTGATAAGAGGATTATGTGCCTGACTGAGCTGGATGAGTAGATAACTATGGTGGTGGACCGAATTGCTTCCCATCAAAGTTTGGTAAAGAAACTCTTCGACCAGAAGGCAAAAAACTATGATTTCCAAGTTGGAGATCGAGTCCTATTGTGGGACAAAAGGAGAGAACCAAAAGGGATGCATGGAGAGTTTGACTCCCTTTGGAGAGGCCCATTTATTATTCATCAGCACAATGGTGAAAACAAATTTCTATTGAAGTATCAAGATGGCACACTCTTTTCTCTACCTCACAGTGGGCATCATCTAAAACACTTCAATTCTTGAAGTACCAGATCATTTCATCTATACATATGTATATTTGTATAGTTTTTAGTTTCATTTTGTTTTGTTTGTTTTCATTTTTGATGCCTTTCATTTTTGGGTAACATGACTCCGTAGCCCAATGGTACACATGAAGACACTGGAGATTTTGGATTCTACTCCCTTTAATTCTTTTTACAATTGATGGAAGTTCCCCAACTGGAGCCAACTATTGTACCCAAAAAATGTCACTCATTTTTGGGACAACATATAAGCTATTTTAGCCTTACAAGACAAAATTATCTCTTCCCATTTCAAAAAATTATTCTAAACCTCAAAATTGAAAATTATTCAAGCTTTTTCAGTCAAAAGACTAACAGGTTCAACAGGTTCAAAGGCTTCTACAGTTGAGTTCAATCAAAAGAACACGTTTCCAACACTTAGTCATTTTCAGGATTGGTTCAATGCCTTGGTTCAACCAAAAGAATTTATCGGCAAACTTCTATGTAGTGTTTGAACCATTGAACTATTGAACCTTGAACCATTTTGGTTCAATGGGTTCAAAGGTTCAACGTCATCAAACAAGAATTAAGCATTTTTGTCAAAGTTTAAAGTTCAACCACTTTAGGTTCAATAGCTTCAAAACACTTATCAAAGAGAAGAAGGCTTGAACCGTTGAACCACTCAAGTTCAAAGGTTCAAGGTTCAAAGGTTCAACAGGTTCAAAGGTGGTTGGTTCAACATGGTTTGTTTCAAAGAGCTTGGTTCAAGCAGTCAATTAAATAAATAGAAGTGAAGGAATGAACCATTGAACCATTGAACCAAAGTTGGTTCAATCGGTCGGTTCAACTGGCAGGTTTAAAGGAGTGTCCTAAAAGTCAAAGAGAAAAGTGCCCTTATGGAGAGAGTTTCTATGGTAAAAGTAACTAAGGCAAGAAAAGCCTGAAACAAAAGCTTATAAGAACCCAGTGGATGCTGCCAAGTGTCATCTGTCGAGCCCCATTTTACTTTATTTCTAAGAGCTGCAGAAGTTGTCACGTGTCCCTTGTAAGATAAGCAGAATGCGACAAGTGTCTACATCTGCATAAATATAAGTGAGTCTCAAGTGTATCTACATTGTTTCTAAAACATAGCGGAAGCCACCATGTGTTATCTTTTGTGGGACACTCAAAAGGCATCCAAAGCCTCTATAAGTTAAGTAGATGCTGTCATGTGTCCTCACCTATTTCATAGCGAATGCTGCCATGTGTCACCTATTGAGATAAGTGGAAAATCAACTAAGGCAAATCCAAAGGAAAAGGTACCCTTGCAGAGGACATTGAACCAAGCTGAATACCCTTGTGGAGGGCTATGAGCAAAATCAGACACAGGGAATTTTTTTAGAAAAGTTCTCATGGCAAAATGGTTAAGGCAAAAATCCTTCAGACTTTTTGTCTGAAAGAATTCACCTGGGAAGAAAGCCTGATGGAAAGCAGAAATAAAGCGAATGAATATTTCCTTCAGATAAATTATCTGAAAGAATTCCTTCAAACTTTTTGTCAAAAAGAAAAGTCCCTCGAAACAAAAAACCCATCGAGACACAGTTTCAAGCAACAGAATGTGCCATGAGGCATCATTCATGTGAATCTAAAATTAGTCTAGAATGTTTCAAAAGGGAAGCTAGGAGCTCAGTAGAAGCTGCCACGTGTCATTCTTCATAGGATTTTTCAAAAGACATCCAAAATATGCCACGTATCCCGTTATAACTCCGCAGAGCGCGACAAGTGTCTGTATCCACATCTTGAGTTTCTTACAGGTTTCAAAGCTTTTTTCAATAAGCATTTCTCAAAGTCCCACGGATGCTGCCAAGTGTCCTCACCTATTTTGTAGCGGAACTTGCCACATGTCAATTGTTAAGGCCAGTGGAAAGTGACCAAAGAATAGAGGATCAAATTGAACCAAGGACCCGATTCAATAGCTAAGAAAGGAGGAATGATGAAGAAGGACCGAAAATATTCATGCATAATATATTTTTCTAGAAGTAGACTGCCAGGTGGACATTGGAGGATGCAAACATTCAATGGCATGGCCTGTTTCTCTGCATTGAGAAAAGCAAATGGGCAAATACGCCCGATTCCAACATATCATCTTGACAGAATTTAATGCAACATGATGTGTTACTACTCCCAAGTCTTTCTTGGGGGGCTATATATTGGATTATCTCTTATTATTTTAGGGAGATCTTTTTGTTATCAAAAACTAATTTTTGCCTAATTGATTGGCATTACTGAGACTTTGAGCTCAGATTGTGGATCATATTTTGTTATTGGAATAAGAAAGCAAGTGACTTTTCAGACTTTGTGCTGTAATAACTTGGTTGTTGGGGAAATTGTTGTTATGTTTGTTTCCTTAATACATTTTCTGTCCCTTTAAATAAACAAGCAAAACTAGTGGAGGTGACTAAGAAGGTGTCCTGAAGCGAGTTACTTTCAGACTTTGTGCTGTCATAATTGTCTTCAGTGTGTGTTTATTTTTTGTTTCTATGTAAAGAACCTTGGGACGACTTTGTGCCCTCATTGTTCTTCATATTTCACTGTTTGGTAGTTAAGGTGGAGACTTTGTGCCTCATTTCATCCTGTTGTGTTACTATACCCTATTACAATTATTTGTCATCACCAGAAAGATTCCTTTTGTCTACTGAACAACACTTTTAAAAGAAGAGGAGTGTCTTCTATCATTTCATCAGGATTTCTCCTTTGGTTTGTGCACATCATCTCTGAAAAAAGAGAGATGGATAGTTTATCCTACCCTTGAGTGTTATATATATATATATATATATATATACAGGGAACCTCCCCTTGATGAGAGGAGAGATTAGTCCCCTTTTGATGTAGTAAACCTACACATTTGGCTGACCAATCTTCTTACTGTGGTTGATCAGATCTATTTTATTTATTAGTACGCTGATTGACAAAATATTCACCCAACAAATATTATTGGAAAAAAAATTATTGAATTAATTTTTGAAGTGAAAAATAGATATGTGCATATAAATATCACTTGTTTTTTTTTTTTTTTTTGAAAAAAGAGATTAATGGAAAAGGCAAATCAGAAAGCCTATATAAAAAAAAGCTTCTCTTTTTTTTTAAATTTTTTGAAAGGATAAAAAAACTCTTAAAAGATTACAATTAAGAAATTGTTGAAAAGGAAAGAGTTTTGATTTTTTAAATTTTGAAATAAATAGCAAAAAAAACTATGATGAAATGAATTATTAGGTAAAGACCAAATTCATACAAATTGAAAGTATAAATGAGCCCAAAAAATAGTGATGGATATTAAAGAAAAATAAAATTACAACATAGTGGAAAAGGACGATCTGATTAGAGAACACTTTTTTTGATTTGAGGTTTTGAAAAAAATGTGATGAGTGCAATGCTAAGTAAGAGAAATAGAAAATGACTTAAAAATGCTTACCTTATTATCTCCCCTAAATATGTTGTAGGTTAGTAAACTCACCAGATGCGTTGCACCACGTGAGAAGGTTGGACGCCAAAGAAGGAGAGAAACACACAACTGAGGGTGAAGTGATTATGAATAAATAAAAAACTCTGAAATAACATGAGACTCATATTAGATTTCAAAGAGATAAATCTGAGAGGTAAAAATGATGTGTTGATAAAAAAATCCTCAAATTGTTTTTTTAAAATTGAAATATATACATATCCTTGACCACAGAACGTAAAATAAAATAAATATATTATTTTTGAAGGAGAATAAAAAATTTCAAAAATTTAATAGTGAGTTGGTATGAATATTTGATATTCTGGAAAGATAGAACAAAAAATAAGTAGCACATAAATTAAATAAAAATCAGAGATTTATATATAGAAGTTGATTTTCAATGATTTTTAAACTTTGATATAATCATTTGAAAGAATAAAAAGAAATAGTTTAGAGTTAAAAATAATAAAAAACAAAGCTAAAATATTTCTACAAAAACTTAATTATTTTTGGTAAAAACCAAAATAGAAATTAAATTGGTAACCTTCTTTTTGTTTTGTTTGTATGAGCTTGAAAAAATAAAAAAGGACCTACTTGGAGGGCCTCTCACAACTAGGGGAAAATTTGAAAAAATTCTCCTTGGGAGCAACTTGTAAAAATTGATTAGAGATCAAGAACAAACTCAAGCAAAAAAAAATTAGAGGGCAATGGATTTGAATGGAAAGCAAGGGTGGTGTCCTTGCAAAAAGAATTTTAAAAAAACTCCCAAAAAAAAAATTGTACACTTTTAAGAGAAAATGTCAATAAGATGAACTTATCTCTAATATCATGAAGGGATTATCCCAATAACATTCATCAATGACAAATGAAAGTGCATAAAATAAAAAAATCACAAAGTAATGTTACCTTTCAAGTTGCAAACCACAAATGATACAATAATTTTAAAATGAAAAATCGAACGTCTAGGAGAAAAACCCACGTGATCTTATAAGAACACTTGTCACCAAAATATTCACAAGAATAAGATATAAGCAAGAACATAATGAGAAGAAGAAAGAGCTATGATTTTCTAGTGAGGAAATAAAAAGAGAAAAGTCTCTTTTATAGAGCTAGAGAAAAAGAATGAGAGTTACAAGGAATCTCATGATTACCTTACAAGTCTCCTTTATGTGTGATACTTATGGCTTAGTCTCTTAAAAAGTGAATAGAGGTGTGTGCCAAATGGGGGAAGGGGTTAATTATTTAAATAACTCTCAAATATTAAAGGAGAACATAGAGGTGAGTGACACCTCATATAATCCATATTTATATGAATTTATAACTCACATAAATAAAAATTCTACACACATAAAAAGGGAACTTAAAATAAAATAAATTATCCTAAATAAAAGGTAATCCTAATTGGTACAAACATTATAGCCAATTAAATGAAGAAAATAAGATATTGAAAAAAAAAATGCAAGAGGATGAAGCACAAATCGTGAGACTAAAATAAAAAGTAGAGGATATGGGAAAATTGATTGAGAAACTTTTAAATCATAGGCCACTTGCTCAAGCTTACTTTGTTTATCTTGAGGAGAAATAGTTAAATTTTCAATTCATGAAGGTATAATATGATCTTTAACACTTGGTGGTGGATCCCACATCGTTCTTTGAGTTATATAGTATATGTACCCCTGAAGCTCAAAATCAATTATGTCAATTTTATATACATAACTATGTTATTCCTCATGATGTAGAGCAGAACCCAAACCTATATGTGGGTGATGTTATATTTAAGGTTTTTTATTTATATTTGGTGAATAAAAATAGAGGTTAGGAATTGATGGAATACTAAGAAAAAGAATAGGAAATTGCCCTGATGATTAGAGGGGAGGCCACTAGGCTTGATTTGATATAAAAATATTGGATCTCATTTATGAAAAAGAGAGAAGTAGATGAATGGTTTTTGAATGAACAAATTGAATCTCAAAATTAGTACCTTACATTTTTATTGAGATTGGTCATAAAGCATTTAATGATTCTACATCTATATGGTAGGAATTAACACTTGCATTGATAAAGAAAGAACCATTTTCTAGATATAATGTCAAAGCATCCCTCAAAAGAATCACACATATATAAAAATTATAAGGGAGGAACTACACTAGATATCCATTAAATTTCAACCCCCATTATTTTGGTTTCCCATTATTGACTGGACATGATAAATATAAGTTGATAGGAATGCAAAATATAAGATATGGAAGAAGCTAAAACCTCATCAGGGATTTTATGAAAAGTAGGGGTTTGGATCATCAAAATATTTTAACTTCAGGTTTCTATGTACCTATGAAATGCATGAATTATCATTTACTTGATTATGTAAAACCCATTAAGTTGGAGGGTGTGATGAGTTGTAGAAATGGTCTAATCTAATCTCCTAATACCTTTCCTTGAAACCTCCAATGGTCAACTTCTTAGACATAAAAACTATGTTTTGTGTATTCCACCTATAATTAGCACTAATGAATATGATGCATATGTTGCTTATGTTTATATGGATAAAATGGTTTATTTTGTGATTAAGATGCATTATGGACTATCTTTTCTATATTATTTTAATTATAATATCATGTACTCAAGATCTTAAGCAAACATGACTAAGTAATAGCTCATAAAAATTGGGCATTGCTAGCTCATAACAAGTAGGCAAAGCTAATTCAAAAGTGAATGGCATAATAAAATGTATAACAACTAGACTATACAAATCTATAGTTTACCATGAATAGCACATAGCAACTACTAGACACTAGTTTTATCCTGTAGTAGTTGTAATGACATCTTTGGTTGTTGCTAAGTTGTTAAAGGAGTTAAGGAATAGATCTCACAAGCTAAGACCATGAACAATGCATGTCTGAAGGTGTTGACAATGGTTCCTCCTTATTGGACCATATCTATTTATCATCACAACCACACAACATAACATATTTCATTTTATTTTCTTCTCAGTCATTATTGGTAGCATTCTCATAGTTAGGATGTACCAACTACTTATTTGTATTCCTAGCTTAGGTATTTTTTGGTTAAAACAATAAGATGTTTGCCCCTATATTTAAGACAATAAGGCATAGGCCAATGGTAGTAGGAAATTATAGAATGAATAGCAATTGAATTATATCAAGTTATATTTTGTAATATTTACTATTGGAATCTCTAATTTTTACATGATTCTTAATGTAAGAAGGTGATTTGAAGTAAAAAAATATACTATCGAAGGGAAAGATTATAACTCAAATCCAATTGAGGAGGGCCCCCTCACAAGTATTTTTAGTGAAAATCCCAATTTTTTAGATTAGATATTGGTTTGTGTGTAGGAATTCATTTATTTACTTTTGAATTATGCATGTGTGAATGAATATTCATGAGTTAATTTATGTATAATAGGGATTAGTGTGAATGTTATTGAATTTATTAAGGGAATCTTCCACATGATTATTTCAATTTATTCCAGTCATTAAATTTTTGAAAAGTGTGATTCAATTTTATATACTTTCAATTTCTGGAATTTACTTAATGCAAGAGTGTGTTACTTATCTGTAATTGATAAATCTCAATGAATTAACAAGTGTTACACATATAGTGTTGACATCTTGTCAAGATTAATGTACCCTAGATTGAAAATTAGTGAAGGAAGTGAAGTTAATAAACCAAGTGGCTACCTTATGGATTGATAATATTGTATACACAAAGATTGGTCTATGTCATTTTAATTGTTGGTTAAATTTTAATCGTCAACTAGTAGAGGAACACCAACACCTTCATATGGGAGGTGGATAGGGATACATTAAAGATTCCATCACTTTAGAGGCTATACATGTGAATTAGGCTTGCCATTGGATGATATGCCCATGTTATGTGATGCACCTAAGATAATATTTGAGAGGGAGGAGTTAGCTAATTGGGTTATTAGGTCAGAGAGACATGACCAAAAATATCTCATTATGTGGCTATTTAATGTATATACTTCAAATGTTATATAGATATGAAAGGTGATTATAGGCTTGATGACTAGATGAGTGTTATTTCACAAGTTAGATGGAGGCAGTGTCATAAGGTATCCTAGGTTGGATACCATTCACATATATTATATCATATGGATGCCATATAAAGGGACTATGAATATATGGCCATCGTGGCCATCCATAGTGCAAGTTTAGGGCCAAGCTCAGGTGACCAGACATTATACAGGGTAGATTGAGTTGTACTCATGTGATAGTGTTTGGGATAGTTTATATATCCCCATATAACAACATAATTATGCTTACCACCTTATAAGGTGAGGCATGCTAGAAAACCAAGGGGAGTTGAGGAAAAAGAACCACCACTAGAGGTTCTAGTTTTGATACCATTACATGTTCATCAGTCTTGGAGGAGGAGATAATGGCATTAGGTAGTGGTAAAGGTAGAAAAATGAGGAAAGATGTTAGGGAATCCTTCATAAGATGTCCAGATGTATCTAGTGGAGTCACCATAGGTAGTGCCTTATACATGCACCATGAGATGATATC
Source organism: Torreya grandis (assembly GCA_037957365.1). Lineage (NCBI taxonomy): Eukaryota > Viridiplantae > Streptophyta > Pinopsida > Cupressales > Taxaceae > Torreya > Torreya grandis. Next base: position 1,646,910 of record JARHVA010001706.1, on the reverse strand, counting down.
GACGATCACGACATGTCATATCCCTATTATAGGAACCTTAATTTTCTTATTGTAATAATTTGATAAGATCCTTAAAATAATCATTAGGACATATAATATTTTCTTTAATTTATGTAACTCTAATAAAAAACATGTTTGTATGATGGATTTAAGGAGATATTGAGTTTTTTGACATAACTTATTATTTACATTTTTTTAATTCAATTATATTTTAATTTTGATTAAAAATTATATGTTAGATATATTAAAATCATTATGTGATATTAAAAAACTTGTAAAAAAATTATTTATTCTAGTTTGATATTTGTATGATATATGATTGTTAAGAAAATATAAACATATGATTATTATATTTCTTTTGGTAGATATTATTGAGTTTTTGTTTTCTATTTTTTAAGTGCTAGGATTAGCCACTGAAGTTAGGTTTTTCTGTGAAAGGATCTTGGAACAAAAAGGATGAAAAGAGAAGAGATGGAAGATAGAGAGAGAAATAATAAATAGAGTTTATAGAAAAATGTAGTTTAAATTAATCATCTATCGTAAGTTGGAAAATTTTCTTAATTCAACATGTTAAACTATGATAATTTTTGCCTTAACTGTTAGGCAGATCTTATAGATCCTTAGTAATGTAATTAAAATAGTTATATTGACACACTTTATTTCTCAGAGGTTAATGCTAGGAGTGATTATTTTCTTTGTTAATTTTCATAAGCACTTTATGAAGAAATTTACTAATTTTGGTGCAAAGGTAAAAATTGACACTATGTTTTAAAATATGCCATGCATTTTTGATGTGAAAATGATTAGAACAAAGGCCATTTAAGGGGAAAGAACATAGTTATTTTTTTAAAAATAAGATAAATATTAAAATTAATTTCATAAGGCACTAAGTGGCACACCCCAATAAATTAGGGCATAATGAAGAAAGTTATTCAAATGCATTTTATTAGGGAAAATCTTAGAGTCTTGGTTATGCTTAGTCAAATGAATTATTAAGGTTGAAACCTAGTTAAGGTTAACAAGCTGATGGAAATATAGATTTTTGTTATTAACTTTATTCATGAATCATAGAAGTTTTTAGTTATAATGCACCTTAATTGTCTTCTCTTTCCACTGGTCAATGAGGTGTTAGTTAAAAACTTCATTTTGATGAGATAACAATGTTTATAGCTCGAAGTGCTTGTCAAGAACTCACAAGATTATTAACATAGTTTCAAAGTTCTAAAAACCCTCAAAATAGTTAAAAATAAGGTTTCATAGGTTCAAAAAACAACTAAAGATAAATTTGGAGAACTGTGGGTAACAAAAGTGGATGTGTGAGAAAGAATAAGAGTATTTTGTAACAGGTATCTCTTGGCATTTTCATTACGTGAGGTAGATGTCTAAACTCCTTAATTTACTTTTAATTTTTTTGGTTGTTAATGGCTGAACCAATATTATTTAAAATAAATTAGAGAAGATAAATTATGTGTTTTCGAGTAAACACCTATGTTTATAGACTCGGTAAAACCCTATAGGTTTTATTAGAAAAAAATTGGGTTATATTTAATATACATAATGTAATAATAATTTATATAAAAAATAATAGTAGTTTTAAAGACATACCCTGTGTATGGTTTGTTCATGTAAAAATATATTTATGGGATTTGTAGAATGGGTGTATACAACCTAGAAAAATTCCCAAGACTCAAGTGACATGAGTAAGTCTAGCAGATAGGGTTTTCAAATTCATAAGAGTGTACAATGAGTTTTCTAAGTAATATAAAATGGTCACTCACACTAGTAAGTTCTACTAGCAATGTTAACTATGTCTTAACTTAATATTACATATTGTTTTATCATGTGGATAGTTATTAGTTGTATAAAATCATTATAGGGATGCTAAAATGATAATTGACTGGGTAAATAAAGTTAATGGTATATTAATAAAAAATATAAGATAATAATCATAAACAATTTTCTCTATCTCCCTTCTATCTTTGGTATTTACTACATGTTCCAAGAGAAAAATGATGGTTGGTGTGGGTAGGGCCTTACTAAACTCTTTAATGGTTGGGTTGGGTCAATCCTGGTGAAGATTATTTTAAGATAAGAAAATAATTATTTGGATGAATAACATATTTTTTAAATAATTCTTGTATCTTTCTACTTGGAATTATAAAGTTATTGTGTAAATCATTGAGTTTTATGCTTTGAATAATGATTATGTGATGATTGTGTTTTGTTAAGAAAATCACATTAAGATATTTATGGATTATTAACAATCATTATTATTGGAAAAATATTATGTTGTATTCAACGTATATTTACCCTCACGATTAGTGGTAAATCAAAACAAATATGGTATATAAGTCACTTATAGTTGAATAGTGTTATGGATATGATTGGTAGTCAACCGTATTTAGTATAATAGACTCATGTAATGAAAGTTGTCTAACAATGAATTATGAGTGTATATTTTGAATAATAATATGGATGGTGAACTTGAGAGGTGAGGATAACATGAACATATAATCTGAATGGATTGTGAATGAATATGAATCACTTATGAAAGTATAAAGAGCTTTGGAATATGGACCCTGAATGAATTAGAATGTATGTTTGAAAGACTATAAAGTATGAACCAATTATTTTTAAATATAACTATTCTATTCAATGCATGAACTAATGAGATGATCTACAACCATTCTATTATGTATGAATTAAATATTTTAGCATAGTTGTTTGGTTCTATGTATGCGCTGATATACAATTATTCTTCTATCTTATATAAATTGAATATTTTATATAATTGTTCTATTTGATGTGAGCTAATGAAAATTAATTCAACTATTATGTTTTTTGGTATATTTTTATGATCTATATACAATTTTTCTATTCTTACTTGAAAATTGATGATTTCAATAAAATTTTTCTATTTTTTATACAAATTGATAATTCAATACAATTGTTTTATTATTCTATGCAAATTGATGATTTAGATACAATTTTTATAAAAAATTATGATATCATTACAATTGATCTATTTTTTATGTGAATGAAATAAAATAATAAAAATGATGATTGGATCCATCTTATAATTCAAGTTGGAAGCTTGAATATTGTTTAGTTATGCCCTTAGTATGAAATCTATAAGAATTTCCTTGGTGAAATTGAATACTAGTTTTATTTGGATTGTATACATAAATTTGTATATTGTTTTATAGATGTGTATTAAATAATGTCATTCATCATTTTATTACACTTGAACTACATTTCAGTGATGAATAGTAATTTGTTGACTATTTACGCTAAAGTAAGGATAATTTACCCTAGAAACAAATTACATAGCCTATTAGGATATTCTCTTAGTTTTCAAAAGACGTGATTTTTGGATTAGAAATAATTAATATTATGAATAGAACTTTGTGATACATTGAAACTTATTGAGTTATGGATTTTAAATTGAAGATCTATCAAAAAGTTTTCATTATTATTTTCATAGTTATCTATAATGATGGTATGAAATAAATATTTTTAGGTGAGAAATCATTTATTAAATTGATTAGATAAGATCCTCGATATGTAGTGAAATAAATCATCTTTTTGAAGTGGTCAAAGAATTTAATAATGTCCTTAATATCATTTTAAAATCTAACTTTAGGTTGAACAAAACTTTTTAAGAAATCATCTTGATTAAAATCTATTGTGAAAAGTTAATAAGTAAATTTGTTAAGTTATTTTGAATTCTTTTCAAAATTTAATGAAAGAATCAAAGCAAGGTTTCTCCCCTATAAGATAATTTTAACCTTGTTAGCTTTGAATAGTCATATGCCTTATTTTATTTACCTTTGGAATCTAAGCTTTTTGAAAAAAAATTATGAGTTTTTATTGGTTCCCTCACATGGTTGATCAATTATAGTCTTATAGAGGGAGAGATTGGGGGGGAGTTAACCTTTGGGGCTCTCCATAGAGAGGAAGGAGATGAGGATGATTTTATCCTCCATGGTTGAAAAAATGGTATAACTATCCATATAGGGGCTCACATCTAAGTATAAAATTGTGGTTTTAGTTTGATCACTAAATATTCTAGATGTATAAATAGACATAATAGATGATAGTGATAATTGGATTAGATTTTGGAATTATAAATACTGTGATATAATTTTGAATTTGGATTAATTTTTTAGATGTAATGAAGATGGAATGGTAGGGATAGATGATTGAGGCCACCCATCATGAGATCCTATATGTCAAGCTGCCAAAACATGTCATGACATATATATTGAATCCCATACAACCATCTAAAAAAGACCATGTGAGTTGGATCATATTGGTTGGAGATACAGAGATGAATTTTGAGGTTTGAAAGTAGGTGCATAGGATTTTAAATTCATTAATCATATATAATCTGTATATCTTGCATCTCACCCCCATTAGAAACATGTGTGTAATATGTATACTTAAAACCTATAACATAAAATTATAAACATGATATGTATCCATTGATAAAATAGTTTTTTATATTTGTATTTTCTAATGTTTTTTATATATAAGAAGTTTAGGTATATGCCATAACAAGAAAGCCAAGGTACACACACAAGAAGTAAGTGAAGGTCAATGAATAAAAATAGAATATAAAGAAAAAACTTAAGAATAAAATGTAAATAGGTAGGCCAAAGAGTTACATCAAAAACAAAAAAAGAGGAAGATTGAAAACAACCTAAAAAGTCCCTCAAAACTTAGTGCACGCTAGGAGGAAAGTATCGATATATATGATTTCATCACTAAAAAATCTATATAAATGTTTACAACGGCATAAATAATCAAAGGGAAATAAAAAATGAAACATAACAAGAAACACAATCCAAGTGGATAGAATAATCATGAGGGAAAAAAATAAGGCAAGTTCCAAGATGAAAAATATAGAAGATATATGAAGAACGTAATAAAAAATCAAAGGAGGAAAACACATGAAATATATAACATATATATGAAAAAATATATGTCTAGTTTGAAATCTATTGTACAATAATGATATATCAATGAAACATAAGTTATAGGATATCCTAACTAACCGATGATATCATATAAAGGATGATATCATGTATATAGAGGGTTACATGCAACACTATAAGTGTCAAAAAATGTGAATGATGAACATGAGCTAAATCAATAGCATGATATAGTCACCTCAAATACAAGATATAAACTCTATCTAAATTTTTTATAAATAAGTGAATGTTTTAGTCTAAGTACATTTTATGAAGTTAGAATCGCTATAAGTGGTAAAAATTCCAATGATGTATATGACTTGGTGTAAAAACTCATGAGGGTGTAATTGGAAGAATATCTAATTAAAATAATTAGAAATGTGCTATAGAATATATGATATCTAAGTACTAAAATAAATATGCATTAAATCCCCTAACATGATAAGTGAACTACTAACCAATAATGTCATCAATAATTAAATCATTTAAATGGATAACATGTTGACACACATTTTATGCTTGTGTAACAAAAGTTGAGGATGTTGTTGCCAACTCATTATGTTCAAAACTAATGTCTATGATGTAAGGATATGTATAAGTAAATTAATTTTATTTAGATATTTACTAGTATGGTTGTTCCTTTTTTGGTTTAACTTTATTTTTTTCATTTATTTCCTAGCTACCTATTTGTGTTATTTTTTAAATATAATAAGATCTTCCATCAAATGTTTTAAGTATTTATTTTCATATGTTCTATCTCTTTGATTTCTAACTGTATTTAATTCATATTTTAATGTAACATACTCATGTGTACCATTGAGTTTTGTGTTCATCATTTTTAACCATGTAGTTCAAAATATAACATTATAGTGAAATGAGAATGGAATAACATAGAATAAAGTATTACATGTTTGGGTATTAATATATTTAAGTAATAGAATACACTTTAATGATACATGTTCTATCCAAAATGATGACGCTTGAATTATACGTTCCATATCATTTCCAATTTTATAAAGGAAAGGAAGGCTACACATATTAAAAGCATCTTTTTCATCTATCATGATTCTTTTTCTTTGTTTTTTGCCCATATAAATATTAGTGACCAAAGGTGACCAAAGGTTATACAAGCAAAAGATGAGTCTCTATAGAATCTTTGGGAAACCATGATTGACACATTATATGATTTGACATTTGTAGTTTGTTTTTATATTTTGAATATGAAATACCATTTGGCATATATTTCTCAATATTAGAATATCTACTTGAGATCTATGGTTTCATAATAGATATATGCAATGCATGGTCACCAATAGTAATAAGATTTTTTATTTTATGTTTCAAAGCATGAAAATATATATTTTTAATGACCATAAATTAGGTGATATTTAAAAAATAATTTGTAATTAAATGTATGTGGCACATAAACCAAATAATTACACATTATAAACATTAATACAATCATGTTATTATCAAGTAAATTCTTCAATCTTACTCTTTGAGTGTCCTAAAGATTTTGAAATTGTAGTGATCCACTAAAAAAAGGAATATAAATTTTTACATTTGTGTTTATATGATTAGTCAATTGTGGATTTGTCTTGATTGAAACATGTATAATGTTAAGACTTATAAAAATAGTAGCATGTTGTGAAGCATGAGTCTCATAATCAAGTATGTGAAACTATAAAAATTCATATTCTAGTGATATAACCTTATAAAAATATATTTTAAAGCATATTAAGTATTATGAAGCACTTTGTATTTGAGAGGAGGTAAAATATTTATGCTAAATACACATTATTTCTCTAGACTTATTGGTTGATATATTAAATGATGCATACTAGACTTGAATCTTAGAATATAGTCATGAATATGATCAATTTTTTCTTGGTGAAGAGATGAAATAGAAAATGGTCCTTTAATATTCATAAATTGTGATATGAAAACCTCTTATAACTTAAGGGAAGTGAGTAGGGAACCACTAGGTAGAGTGTGAAATCAATATAAATCATGACCCACTAAGATTTTAGGAAATACTTTAAGTAATATTTGATCATTATCACAATATATCCCAAGAGAAGAATAAAATTATTTAAGATGTAAACAAGGATCCCTATATCCATAAATCAAATTAAATTTAGGCATTTAAAATCACATGGGATAAGAGAATCATAAATCTTACACACTATGGGTTGACCATATCTAGCATTCGATTTATCCCAAGAGTTAGATGCAAAATAATTTAGAGATAAAGATTGTTTGTCTTTCTAATTTTATATTGAATTCACCATAGTAACAAGATCAATGTGCTATAAAATTTGTAATATAAATGGGTAAATTCAAAGGTTTCTTTATATTATTGATTTCAAACATAAGAGCACTAGGGTAGAGGAAGAACAACCATCTCCACTCATAAAATAATTATAAATCACACTATAAGAATTCATAATAGATACAGTTTTTTTCAATTACATAAATTAAAGGACTTATAAAAATACATTTAATATTTTACATATAATGAGTATCCAAAGACAGAGTAAAAACACAAAAATTTGTAGTCAAATAATAAATTGTAATATTTATATTCAAAGGAGGAGTATAAAGACAAGAATTTTCATAATTTTAATCATTCACACAAATATCATCATTTATTAATTTATATTTACATAAAATTTATCATTCTATATGAGGTGTTATAGAATGAAAACCAATATCCAAGACATTCATAGCATTTGAATTTTAACATGATCTAATAGGGTTGAAATTAAGTTATCCTTTCATATTCATTATCATTAGAATAAGATTCATAAAAATTTAAATGATAATTTTCATTATCTAAAGTATAACAAAGAATAAGATTCATAACATCCATAGAAGTATTTGAAACATAATGAAGAGAAACACTAATCTCAAAACAATCATCCATAATTTATAAGCTAGGGCTTGAATAATACATGCATGAGACTAAGGATAATTATATTTAAATATAAGTAAAACCATAGAGATAATGTATAAACCTTAGAATAAAATTAAACAACAAAAAAATATGATTGAAAAATTAGATTTGAGAGTGTAGGATCAAACCTTGTGAAATTTTTTATAGATGTATGCATTCAATGAACGAAGGTGTACGCATAAACTTATAAAATATAAATTTAATCTAAAATAAAATAAAGGTGATTAGAATCAAAGGTTTAATAAAAACATTGAAAATAATATGTATATTTGAAATTAGATTTAAAATATAATAAATAAGTCATGAAAAACTAAGGGAAAAATAATATAAGGTCAGATAACATAGATGTTCACCAATTTATTTTATATTTTTAGTAACTAGGATAATAATTATTATACAACATGGAAAAATAATTACATAAGAATTTTTAAGATAAATATAGTAAAAAAATATAATTCAGATCATCCTCATAAATAAAAAAATGTAAACAATCTTAAATAAAATAGTTTGATAAGCGATGAACTAAGTAAAATATAAAAAGTGATGAAATGAACATGCCTAGGTAGAATATTAGGATTTCAAGGGTGCATTAGTGGTATATGAATGATGATGAATGATCTGGACAACAATTTAGATGACAATTCGGGTGATGGGTCCACCCCAATTGATGACGAAACTTTCGAGAGTCATAACTTTTACACCGTAGCTCCAATTGACTTGCCATTTGAACCATTGGAAAGCTAATAATGAGGGGAACGTCGTGAGATGGCATATAGATTTTCTAAATGAATTTTTACCCCATAAAACCCAATGGAAGTGTCCCAAATTTTAATTTTAGTATTGTAGTCTAAAAATAGTAAGTTTCTAAAAATAGTAATTCCTCGAATTCTGTATTATTGTAAATCATGGAAGTCAAACCACTTAATCTCCCTCAATATTGGTGACCTTAAACATCCTCCTCACACCTTCAAAACATGTATAAATGAATATGTAACCTGAAATAGAAATTAGACATCTCTTCTCAGAGATAGGCATATGTTTGGGTCTGCAATTTTAATCAATAAAACATCTCTTTTTAGAGATAGCATTATTTGAATTGTGTTGTTCTTATTTATGAATTATATTTCAACCAAAGCCTTTCAAGTTTTGGATCAGTGGTATTAGAATGGTTTCTATATGGAGTGTATGATCCCAAGAATGAGGTCAGATTACAGGAAGCTTGGGTGGAAAATTGAACCAACAGACTATCCACCTATTCACTCCAAATGACTTCAAATGGCGGACAACACTGAGACATCTGATCCTTTTAAGGAAATGGTGAATGAAGCCCTCCAACAACAGCAAGCATAGATGCTACAACAATTTTCTCAAATTCTTCAACAAATCTCGATGGGAAATTCTAGCTCCTCATCTGCACCCGCACATCCTTTCAGTGCCCCAACACCCTTCAAGGTTCAGGTGAATTATGATATCCCTACATTTGAAGGCAAAATCAATGCTGATGTAGTATAAAATTGGTTGGATCAATTGTCATCTTATTTTTATATAAATAAATTCACTGATAAAGAGAAGATTACTTTTGCTCTTCTGAAAGCATCATTGCCTGCCAAAAATTGGTGGGAAGTTTACAAAAAGAGACTCAGTGCAGATGATATTGGCCTTGAGATAGAACCTACATGGGATGATTTCATAGAAGCTATAAAAGAAGAATACTACCCCATTGGAGCATATGACGATCTATATATAGAGTGGTAACAACTTTGCCAAGGTAAGGAACAATCTATTCAAGATTACACTAATATTTTTCATTCTCTATCTGCAATATTGGGCATCCAAGAAAGTGAGAAACATAAGGTTCTCAAATATCATGGTAGACTACAATGGTACATATGGGGAGAAATGGAACTCTTCAATTTGGAAACCATCGGTGAGGCATACAAGTTTATAGTGAAGATTGAGTAAAAGCATGGAATAATGAATATAAAGAATCATCCTTCAAAATGGAAAAGTGACAAAGAAGGTCAAACACGAGGCCAAAATTGGAAACAAAAGGAAGGAAAGATTGGGAAGTGGTGTGCTTATCACAAATCTGGAACTCACTCCAAAGAAGAATGTCGAGCCATTAAGTCACTACTTTTTTAGTCACAATCCTCAACATCTACTACTCTACCTCATATAGACCCTACAGTCGAAGAGGTTGAAGAAGAAATTATAGATGCTGATCCTAAAGCCATTGTTGCTTCATCACAGACCCATGATGAGATGCTAGATGACAAGGAAAGGTTGTTTCGCCCTAAGTTATGGGTGAAAGGTAAGCCTCTATATTTCATTATTGATAGTGGAAGTCAAACAAATTTAATCTATACTAATGTTGTGAAAAGCCTAAATCTATCCATGAAGCCTCACCCAAATCCATATAGTATTGGATGGTTGAGTCTAGGGAGAAACCTCTGTGTCACCCACCAATGTCTTCTCTCATATGTAATAAAACCCTTCCAAGATGAGGTCTTATGTGATGTGGTCAATGTAGATGTTTGTGATGTACTCTTTGGTCATCCATTCATGTATTATTGACATGGCATATATGAATCAAGAACTCAAAGGATTAATCTCACTCTTGGAACACGGTGCTACAGGGTACCAAAGGTACCACCTTCTACATCTGTCTCTTTGATTAGTGCCAAGAAATTTGTTCTCATGGTGGTCAAGCCACAAGAATCCAAAAAGGTTAATGTTACAGCCCTGACTACACAAATAACACAACAATAGAAGAAAATAGATACTGAGCTGAAGAAGTTCATGGTGTTCCATCCACAGACTGATGGTTAGACAGAAATGGTTAATAATTGGGCCCTGCACAGTTCCATAAATCATAGTCCCTTCCAAGTATGTATCAAGAATAAAATCAAAGTACAACAACCACACTTGATGGAAAATATTGATGCAATGGGGACCATTTATTCTCGAGGAAGGAATGATCTAGGCAACAATTTAGATGACAATTCGGGTGATGGGTCCACCCTAATTGATGATGAAACTTTCGGGAGCCATAACTTTTACACCATAGCTCCAATTGACTCATCGTTTGAACTGTTGGAAAGATAATAATGAGGGGAACATCATGAGATGGAATTGAGCTCTGATAGATGAAGTTTGACCCCCTAAAACTCAACATATGTGTCCAAAATTTCAATTTTAGTAGTGCAGTCTAAAAATAATAAGTTTCTAAAAATAGTAATTCCTCGAATTCTGTATTGTTGTAAATCATGGAAGTTGAACCACTTAATCTCCCTCGATATTGGTGACCTTCCACATCCTCCTCACACCTTAAAAACATGTATAAATGAATATGTAACCTGAAATGGAAATCATACATCTCTGCTTAGAGATAGACATATGTTTAGGTCTGTAATTTTGATCAATAAAACATCTCTTTTCAGAGATAACATTATTTGAATTGTGTTGTTCTTATTTTTGAATTATCTTTCAACCAAAGCCTTTCAAGTTTTGGATCAATGAAGCTCAATGTGTAATTTATAACCTTAATTTTTATATAATAGATTCTATTTTTTTAGCTTTTTTCCAAATTTTCCTTGGATGGATTCATTTGCCAAATATTCCTTAGCTTTGTTGCTTTGAATTTTAACTATGCATAATTTTAGAATTTGAATTTAATTATACAAATGCAATATTTGATGCAATTTATTCAAGTGTATTAAATTTTATGAATTCACTATAAAAATGTAGAATTGGATCTCTTTCTTGTCTTCTTGATGTAATTTTTCCACAAAAGCTTAAAAAAGGAACCAAAAAGGGTTATGGGTTAGGCAACCACTAGCGAGTTGTAACTACATATCCTACATGATGGAATGTAACCCAAAGCAATTCTCTTATGCCATGTAAGTGGAATATTAAGTAATGGATTTTATTAATTTTCCATATATGTGTAATGAATCTGCATGAACATTTTTCTAAATCATAATTTGGTACAAGTGGATTAAATGTGACCATTGAATCCTTTTATTATGCTGTGGGTGGGAATAAAATGCAATATGTGTATCCAATATGATAAATACATGTGTTTATATACATATTCACACTTGAACCATTATAAATCATGACATTGGGAATATGTTGGTGATGATTGTGAGCTCGCATGAAGAAGGAATGCAAATCCAAGTCATCATCTAATATATCATGTTATGAAAATGTGGTTAGTGGTCTAGAGGATAGTAAAGTATGGTATATAGTAATGATGTCATTTAAAGGATGTGGTAATTTTGTATGAGGATGCTAATATACTGAGGGAGGGTGTGCATTAAATACATAATGCAATCTTGATGTATCAACTATCTCATTAACTATATGCTTAGGAAAAGGGTTGTTGAATATTTTCATACTTTGATCTCATTGGGTTGTGCCTTTGAAATATATATAGGTGTGCTTACATTAATGGTGTTTTTATTTTTTAAATTCTTAATCTTGTTCCTTAAATTGATGCACTTGTTAGCAGTATACCCTGGTGCTATTTTGAAAGTCATAGAAGGCATTCTAGTCAAATCCATTTGGAAGAGGCTTAATCACATCAAACTATTTAATGGGAGTGAGAAATATTAGATTACAATCCAATAAAATTTTTAGGACCTTATATGGAGCTTCTTTTAGATTGGTAAATTGTCTCCTTGGAGGAGTTAATAATACAATGCATGAAATCTATTAAAAACCTACATGTACTACTATATTTTGATAATTCTTATTATTGGTTGGCCTTAACCTGTATGGTGGTTTATTTTCATTATTTGTATTATAATCTATATCAAGTGTAAACTTAATCTTATTGATTGTTAATAACTTTAATTCCCTTTCTTTTACTATGTGGCTTAAATATGTGAATGAGATAAATTTATTAAACATGATAGACTCATGTAAGGTTGGGATAAAAATTTGTTTAAAGATATCCTGTAATTTTGTATCTGACATAGGACTTGTCATCCTATATATAATTATCTTGTATATTAAGGAATACTCTGTGATACACTGATTACACTTTTTTTTGAGTTGAGAAATCTGAGCATATGAGATCTTCTCACTGATATAGATTGAAAATTATGATAGGAACATATAGGAAAATGAATTTAATGCATGTAATGATTGATGAGGTAAAGTATAAATCCATTTTAAATCATATTCCTCTATACTAAGAAATAATTTAGTCAATAATTTGTCATTGGACACATAATCCAAACATGCTACCTAGAATGTTCTCAAATGTTTTTCAGGTTCACCATTTCCATTATATAGTGTAAGTTTGTGTTCCAAAAAACTATACATAGAGGATATTCTACTATGTGTTGTGATAATGAATTATGTAATAGAGTGTGAGAATCAAGATCCTGATTAGGTTTCAAAACACCTTGTACCAAATGTAACACCTTAGCCTAAAGAGTATGAATCTCATGCATAAGAGATTATACATTAGGAGAAAAGAATTGTGTGCTAACGAAAGGTGGTGTTCCCAATGAATAAGTGGAAATTGGCATATTAATTTGTTTAATCCCTTAGGTTTTCCCCACATTAAATGTTGGTATAAAATTTGTATCCATGAGGGTTATAGGATTATAAGGATTAGAGGATTTACCTTCAACAACTTTCTTGATTTCCTCTCTGAAGTTTTTATAAATTTGTCTTGCATATATTTATTATTTGAGAGAAACACTTGTAACTTTATTTAATCTATGTCATAAAATATATCAACCTATTTTGTCATTATGATGTTATTAATAGAAAGTGGAAAATATTTAACTTGGGGATAAGTTAGTGTATGGCAATGCCTAAGGTAGGTGAAGGAATGTTTATTAAATTGAATAGAATAAGTAATGATGATGTGGAATATGATTATTAGTAATGAAAATATTAGATATAAAAACCCTATGGAAATAAATAGAAATATTAAGAGGAAGGACAAAAACCCTAGAGACATATATGGTTTGAGTTTTGATATATCTAATCAAGAGAAGGGTTCACCAAAATGTTTTATCAATATTTTAGAACTAGGAGAATACTATAACCTAATTATATTTTTTTTTGTGCAAAATTAAAATGTTACAAATATGAAATAAATGAGACAAATTGATTTAGAACTTACTAAATGTAAATATATAATAAATATGGAAAATATAAAGGAGAATAAAAACTTACCTAAAAAATTGAGATGCAGACTGTTTCTAGAATCAAAACTAATAGGGAATCTATGTTGACTAAGTGCATATTTTAAACATGACTTGGCAGTGTTTTTAGACATAAATGTTATAATTAGACATGCGAGTGGTGTGTTGTGATTCCTAGGGAGCATCCGAGTTTGACATGTGGTATATCCCTAAAGTTTCTATGGCAAGTTCATCTTCACCTATTGTTTTGTAGACTATGTGGGAGATTTAGATCTGTTTTAAAAATAAAGGTGTGCCTTTTACTTCACTTGAAGACATACCTCAATGACAAAAGAAGATGATGCAATCATGAGTTAAATATGGGTTAGTAGTTGAAGTTGTGATTGACCTTCACACCACCTATGTTGAGCATTTCCTACATAAAAATTAATCCAAAGAGGGATTAAACTCCATAAATTTTTCCCATGCTATGGTGGTGTGTATGAAGTACTAGTGAAAAATGATAGATGATAGTATAATATTGGTGTGATTAAGTGAGTCAAATATGACTTAATCATGAAAGTGTATTTATAGTTTATCTCAAGGATACTAGGGTTTTACGTAATCAAAATTATGAAAAATAAGGAATTTTATCTCAATGTGAAATTAAAATTCTGGTGTTTTTTAGTGTGGAAGTCTCATGTGTGTAAAAGGTTTGAAATTTGCCTTTATAGAGATATTTTTGGAATTAATTTAGATATATCTTTCTAAACTTGAAATTTGACTAGTTTCATGAATTTGAAAATTTAAGATTAATCATTATTTTGTGGGAGGACAAGATTAGTGGATCTAGATAAGAGAGTACTGCATTGTTATCTAATTAGGGCATTGTTGTCCAAGGAGCACGATCAACTAAATTAGGTACCAATAATAAGTTTTGGGTGGGCATGGACTATTTTTCATGAGGAATATAGATATTATGGGGTCCTATGTTTATTTATAAGAATGGGTCATCCATGTGATAAGTGAAGGAAAATGGTCAAGAGTCCTTAGAATAAGGTATGAGCTAATCAAGTAAAAAGGGTGGTCACAAGTGCACTATTTTAGCTTAAATGTTAATGTAATTATCTATAGAACCATTATAAGAGTTAGTGATTTAACCTTTTAGGGTTTTACACATGTAATTTCATATGTTTGGTTAAAGGACTGAGATGCCTAAATTAGTTAAATAAATTACAATAATTAAGTTATTGATTTGTTATGACCTTTGACTTCTTTTGACTCTTTATAAGTAGCAAAAAATAGGGATAAATAGAGATTTATAAGTATCAAAAAATAGGGATAAATAGAGACTTAGATAAAAAATGACTATCCCAAATGATCTAGGTTCTAAAATTGGAGATCTAAGTAGTAGTCTATGTCACCAACAGGGTTTTGATGTTTGTCTATTCATTGGAAAGTAGTGGCCAATTTGGACAATAGCACCATCTGTGTGTAGTGTCCTCAATGCCCCATTTAAATGACTATTCCTATTTTTAAGGAACACCTACATTTGTGCTTGTATGTTCTATTCCTACATGACTAAAATCTTTAGCTATATATTGTACCTAAAAATCTTGATTTGATGTTCAAATCCTAGTTCTTTTTGTAAGTGTGATATGAACAAGAATTGAGTGTGTTAGTAGGATGGACTGGACATCCTCAACACCCTACTATGTAGAGAGTTGCCTACATACAAATACTCCAAAAAGGGATCAAGTTAAATGTAGTTCTCCCAACTAGTGCTCGATGTATGTGCAAATGAATGCATGGCCTTAGATGCCTTGAATGTGTTTAAGATTTGAAATAATTGAAAATTGGACTTAGGCTACTGTAGATGGTAGTATTCAAAAAGTAGGGTAGAATAGGGATAATATACCTTGATTTTTCATAATTTTGTCTTTGGTTAGAATATCTTTTGCATCTATTTTCCATCTCTAGTCAATAGAGGTGGATTAGACTTGTAATTATAGGGTTTTGTTACTTGTGCATATAATAAAATGAGCTTAGGATAACCTTAGGAGGGGCACACATTTGAAAAAGTATTTATTGGAAAGAGCTAGGGATAAGGACAATAGTGCCCAATGGGTACACTAGCACCATGTGGATGTAGTGTACCAAATGTGGCATTAATGTCTTTTTGGTAGACTGCTGAGAATGTTGGATTGGGGTCAGAGGTGATAGTTTAGGGAGTATGTATTGACTATTTTTAAGTGACTGTGGTTTACCAAATGATTTAAAATGTAAGTCTAAGGCTCTAAAATAGGTATATGACTAGCCTAGAGATAGGGTAACTCAAGTGATACTCTTAGTATCTAGTTAACACTTTTAGGTGATTACATTTGCCCCTATTTATGCTAGTAATGCAATAAAGTGAAATGACTAGTATAAATGAAAAATAAACATACCTGTGCTTACCTCAGAAGTGAAGCCCATGAAGATGAGTTTTAATATGTGAATCTAGGTTTGTGTGTGTGAAACATGATCCAAAATAATGTCCTAAAATGAAACATGCAAAAATTAGTCCTTACTAATGAGATAATAAAAAGTAAAAGACTATTCTAAAATGAAATAATTGAGTAAAGAGGGAGGAAAGGAATGAATGCACCTTGTTGGGTACACAAACCAAAGCATGAACCTAGTGATAACCTATGTGTGTGAATGTGCATAATGATCATATTACTGAATAAAGTGAACAGAGATGATGGCTTGCTCAATCCTCATATGGGTGGATCAAGAACTCAATCCAGTTTTGATTGCATCATTGCCCACCCTTGCTTGGTGGATCTTAATCTTTGTGAATAGCTTGGATAAGACTATAAGTATGCCAAACCCTCTCATGTAGGTGGCTCTAAAACTCAATTAAGCCATGACTCTGTCATTATCTCATGTGTGAAGTAGATGCATTTATAACTGTACTATGTAATGTGTTGAAAATATCTAAGTAATTTAGATTTTTATTTGAATCCATATCCACTTGGGTATATTATGCAGATCTAGACCACTTGGGAATGCCAACCACTATAGATGGAGTAAGGCATGAATCTTGTGACAACCTAGAATGTGATATCAAGTGTATATAATGTAGAAAATGACATGGAGTTTTCCATTCCATATGATCAACCTATCCAAAGCTAGGTATATGGAACCTATATGCTGTGCACATGCCCCTAATTTGATATCTAAGTATACTGAATCTGAATCAAGTATGTAATAGATAAATATGTGTAATTAATATTATTATATGAGTGATCATGCCACACACGATGCCCCCAAATCTAAGTAACTAATATGAATATGAAATGAAATGATTGAATTTTAGCTAAATCTAAATATAACTACCAAACCTATGACTGTATCTATGCAAATATGTATTGTACCTAATTTACTAGTCTAAATGATCTAGACTATCCCGATGTTCAGGCTACTAGACAATAACACCCTGTAGTGGATAGTAGAACCCTATGGAACTAATGTCCCAATCTAAGGACTAATGACTACCTGATTTGATCTTTGTGTGGTCTGGATTAACTACTGAACCTCTCTTCTATTTTATGTCTACCCTGAGTCTGATATCTAAAATTGAGCCTATGTGCTAAAACATATTTGTGAAAAATAATACAAGCGCTTGATCTCTGTGACAACCCCTATAAATGACCCCTCTTTTGAGGGTAGTTATGAAATCTATAGAACTACCCTCTAAAGAAGTAGCTTTGCAAAATGTGTTAGCCAGAGCATTTACATGATATTTTAATATAATGGAAAAAAATAACATCAGAACGTGAATGTCTTTGAGTAGAAGTAGGAAATGTAAGATCTATGATGTAATCTAGGATTATAAAAGGGTTTCAATATATATGCAAGTAATGTATAATAGTAGTAAAATCTAAGTAACTACCTAGGGGGTAGGGCATGATATCTATCAAGGCTTCCAATTAGTAAGGGTATATGCATTAGGTATCTCATGGCATTGAAAATTGGTGTGTGTGTGTGTGTGTGTGTGTGTGTGTGTGTGTGTGTGTGTGTGTGTGTGTGTGTGTGTGTGTGTGTGTGTGTGTGTAATAAGAAAATACAAGTGCCATAATGTAGAAGCATATAATTTAACAAACATACAAACACATGAGGCATGCAAAAGGTAGACCAAGGGGCCACAATACAAGGGACATGGGCACATGTCACTAAATATGAGAATGAAAACATACAAGGACATGTTCAAATGTCCACATACGCAAACAATAAGAAATTTGGCATAGAGCCACATAGAAGGACATGTTCAAATGTTCACATATAAAATCATGAAAGAACACACACAAGGGACATAAACACATGTCCAAATCATAAAAATATAGAATTGGTGTAGAACCCATGAAACAATGGCATATTCAAATGACCTCAAATATGTAAGAATCATAGTAACAAAATCAAGTTTAATCTAGGAAATAGGAATGAAAGCATGTATAACTATGTAATAAAAATTTATGTAGATGCCAGGGTGCATATATACTGAAGCTAACTAGTGACAGTAGGTAAGAAATTTGAGTAATGAATAATAATGATCAATATCAAGATAAATCAATTTGTAAATAGAATGTATAGTATGTAAAGATAAAACTTAGTTATAGCAATTGTGTGTGAGATGCCCCCAAGTGGGTGGATGTATAAAATGTATAAACATGGATTGGTGTAAATGCCCCCATTAGGTAGATGATAGCTAGTCTAGATCAGTGTAGTGGACTAGAGTCCTATCTAGAATCTACAAGCACTCGACAAGAACAAATGAAGCATATGTGTATGATTAAATTGACTATACTAGGATAGCTAGCAATATGCAATAACTGGTAAGTAATAGAAATGTAAACATAGAAATGCATACAATCTATAAAATTTGGTGTTTTTTTTGAAATATTTGAATGTTTTTTCACATTTTGACATGTTTTATATTATTTTTATGTTTCTTGAGTATAAGTTATGTACAAGAAAATGAAAATAAACTATGTATAAGGAGCGAGTGAGATAAGGAAGTATGTACAAGAGTAGGAACCATATTAACCAATGATTCTCATGGGAAACTCACTATCACTGTGGCATGTGTCAAAAATAGGAATGATTATCTCTCATACAGTGTGATTGCTATGCTATAATTTAATTTTGTTGTATTATGAATCTGAGTATTGTTCCTCATTATAATCATAATATTTTTCCATATCAAAATCATAATAACTTCATGTACTTGAGGGAACTGCCCGATACTGTGGAGTTGAACCTTTATAAAGTTTGTATTGGAATATTGATTGTGATTGTTCCCTTTGAAACTATGCTTATCATAGACATACTATGTTGTGGAGGCTCTTTTGATAGAAAACCTTGTTTATGAATGCTTGTTGGTTGAGCATTATTTTGACTTTGCAGCTTAGGATTTGGCTCTTTATGTAACATTTACTATGTATCTGGATGTTTTGACTTGATAAAATATATCTATGGCTAATGTGCCTTAGGATGTTCAATAAATTCCAAACCCTATTGACCAATGTTATCAACTACTAGATAAGAGTAGTGATGTTTTGGGCCTGTTTGCCCAAAACTTGACCATGATAATCATACTATTATGGATAATTTTGATCAAATACATACCATATTGAATGTTGAGACTCCTTTTAGAAAGGTATATTTTCTTGATTTATCTATACTTGTACTATTTTAGAATGTGACCCTTTTGAATTGGTAGATGTGCCATTATATATTGTGTGGATGATGTGTCACTATGTGAGTCAGATGTATCCATTATTTATTGTAATGTTCTTTTCAATGATAAACATGAATTTGTGTGGTGCCTATTGGGTGAATATTTTCTCACCAACTAACTGATGGGTAAAATAGGTCTCTTCAACCATAGCATAGGGAGATTGGTCGACCAAATCTGTAGGTTTACCACATCAAAGGGGGATAAATCGCTCCTCTCATCAAGGGGAGGTTCCCTATAAATATAAGGGGCTATATATACATATATATATATATATATATATATATATATATATATATATATATATATATATATATATATATATATATAGTAGAAAATAACACTCAGGGGTAGGACAATACCATCCATCTCTCTTTTTTTAGAGATGATGTTCACAAACAAAGGAGAAATCTAGACTGGAAACACTAAAGGCACTTATCTTCTTTCAAATCTGGTCTTACAACAAATAGTTGGAGTTCTTTCTGGTGGGTAACAAGTAACTGGTAACAAGGGTGGTAACTAGTAGAATGAGGTGTAGCACAAAGTCTCCACCTCAACTACTCAAGAGTGAGATACGAAGGAAAATGAAGGCATAAAGTCATCCCAATGTCCTTTACATAGAAATAGAACATAGACAAACACACTAAAGGCAATTATGGCAGCATAAAGTCTCCCACAGTTGGCTTCAGGATACCTTCCTGATTACCTCCACTAGTTCTACTTATTTCCTTAAAATGAACAAGAACACATTCAGGAATTAGATATAAGAACAATCCCCTAAATGACACAAGCTATAATAGCACAAAGTCTGAAAGTAACCTACTTTCTCATTCAAATAAAGAAATATGATCAGCAATCTGAGCTCAAAGTCTCAACAATCGCCTTTCAATTTTGGCAGATTTTTGCTTCTATAACAGAGAGATCTCCCTTACACAAAATAAGAGATTACAATATATAGTAGCCAAGAAAGGATTGGCACTTTGTTTCATGGAACGACCCATGCTGCATTCAATGCCTTGAATGCATTTTTAGTTTAGTCAAAGAGCCCATGATGGAATAGGGTAGTCACCTTAACTATGGTGTGTTGATTTATCTCAAATGTCTTCTCCTTAGCATGGGTTGTCTGGTCCTTTTCCTGATGTCTGTGCAGTTATCCACTTCGCCTTTACTCCAAGGGAGAAAAATAAGCCTCACTTTTAATGTTTACAAGCTCAAATATCTACTTGGTGGACTGTTCCACCTACTAGAATAACTCCTACACATATATTTTTGGGCTTTCCCTCTTTCTTGTTATAATTTGAGCTCTCAAGATATCTTTTCCCTTTTTGCTAGCTCTTTCAGCTCCTTCTTTAGCTGGTCACTGAGTTTGTTTTCAAGGTCCGCATCACATTTTGAAATAAATAGATATTTCATTAGCTTGAATTTGATGTCCATGGGGACGTCAAAGGTTCACTATTTCAATGGTTTGGGTGGCCTCCTTGGTTCCTTGGTTTTGTCACTTCTTTGGTTCATTTGCCTGAACCTTCTCCTTAAACTGGTCTCTAGAATCTTCCACTTCTTTCTTTTGCTCAGAGCTTTCTTTGAACCATTGAACCTGTTGAACCTATGAACCATTTAAGGTTCAATGATTCATCTTCTTCCTTAGAAGACTTTGTTTTCTCTAAGTCTCTCAAGCCTTAAAAGAGTCTGTAGAAATATGTTTGTAGAGTTCATAGAAATAAGTTTGTAGAATCAATCCTGCGGAGTCTATAGAATTGAGCCTATAGAGTCCATAGAATCAAGTCCATAGAAATCATTCTATGAAGTCCATAGAAATCAAGCCTATAGAGTCCATACAATTGAGTCTATGGAAATCATTCTATGGAGTCCATAGAAATCAGGCCTGCAGAGTCCATAAAATCGAGTCTGTAGAAATCATTCTGCGGAGTCCATAGAAATCGGGCCTCCAGAGTTCGTAGAATCGAGTCATGGGCCTTAATGTATTTGGAACCTCCCGAAGGGAAGGTGTCCCTTCAGGCCTTGAGAATGTCCATTTTTTGGTTGCTAAGAGCCCCCCACAAGGGTACTTGCCCTTTGGGATCCTTTGGGTGGTCTTCGAGCTCCAATTCCTTTGGACATTTTGTCTGAAGTAATTCCTTCAGACATTTTGTCTGAAGGAAATCTTCCCTTGCCTTAGTCACTTTTCATCAGGATTTTTATTTTGGGTAAAAAGTCTAAAGGAATTCCTTCAGACAAAATTTTGAAGGAATTCCTTCAAACTTTTTGTCTGAAAGAATTTGCTTTGTCTTTTGCCTAGCACAAATTTGAAGGAATTCCAACTATTTTGCCTTGTTCATTTTTTTGAAGAAAATCTTACCCTTTCGGCCTTTTGTAACAGTCCATTTTGCTCATCACCTACCCTCCATAAGGGTACTCACCTTTGGTTCACTACCCTCTATAAGGGCATTTGCCTTTCGGGCTTTGGGGCACTCCTTTGAACCTCCCAATTGAACCAACTTTGGTTTAATGGTTCAATAGTTCAATCTTGTGTTCCACTCATTCAATTGACCATTTGAACCAACCATATTGAACCAACCGCTTGTTGAACCTTTGAACCTATTGAACCCATTGAACCTATTGAACCATTTTGGTTCAATGTTCAATGGTTCAATAGTTCAAGCCTTCTTCTTTTTGTTAAGTGTTTTGAAGTCGTTGAACTTGCTAAAGCGGTTGAACTTTGAACTTTTGACGAAGTCACTTAACTCATTAAGCTTGTCGATGCCATTGAACCTTTGAACCTATTGAACCATTTTGGTCAAGGTTCAATAGTTCAATGGTTCATTCCTTTGTTTGAAGCTTCTTGTTGTTGTTAAGTGTTTTGAAGTCGTTGAACTTGCTAAAGCAGTTGAACTTTGAACTTTTGACGAAGCGCTTAACTCATTAAGCTTGTCGATGCCATTGAACCTTTAAACCTGTTGAACCTTTGAACCTATTGAACCATTTTGGTTCAAGGTTCAACAATTCAATGGTTCATTCCTTTGTTTGAAGCTTGTCGATGGACCTTTTGGTTGAACCTTGGCATTGAACCAAGCTTGAAAATGCCTAAGTGTTGGGAACTTGTTCCTTAAAGAGAGCTCACCTGTTGAAGCCATTGAACCTATTGAACCTGCTAGTCTTTAATTGAAAAAGCTTGAATAATGAAGAATGTGAATGTTTAGAACAATTTTTGAGAAGGGAAGAAAGAATTTTGGCCTGTAGGACCAAAATGGTTCATATGTTGAACCAAAAAATGAGTGACAGATTTTGGGAACAACAGCTGGCTCCAGTTGGGGAACTTCCTTTAGTTGAAATTTTGAAATGGCTGGGGGAGTAGAAAATAGAATATCTAGTGCCTTCAAGTATGCCATTAGGCTACGAAGTCATGCTACCCAAAAATAAAGGCACCAAAAATGAAAATGAAAAGCATGAAAAAGAACTAAAGACTATACAAATATACATATGTACAGATGATCTTATCTGATACTTCAAGAATTGAAGTGCTTTAGATGCTACCCATTATGAGGTAGAGAAAAGGGCGTGCCATCTTGATACTTCAATAGGAAACTATTTTCACCATTGAGCTGATGGATAGTAAACGGGCCTCTCTAAAGGGAATCAAATTTCCCATGCATTCCCTTTGGTTCTCTTCTCTTGTCCCATAATAGGACTTGATCTCCAATCTAGAAATCACATTTTTTTGCTTTTTGGTTGAAGAGCTTCTTCACCAGACTTTGATGTGTAGTAATTTAGTCCACCACCATAGTTTTTTGCTCATCCAGCTTAGTCAAGCACATGATCCTCTTATTGATGGAGCTTTCATAAGTTTGATCTTCGACTACCTTAGCCAATTTCAATGTTGGCAATTCTAGGGTGATTGGTATCTCAACATTGAGACCATAAAGAAGTTGGAAAGGTGACACACCAATTGCCCTCTTAGATGTAATTCTGAACCAATGCTTTATGCCATGTTCGTTGGTTATCATCTACCAACTTCTTGATGATAGTCACCAGGTTCTTGTTGCTTGATTTAGCTTGGCCATTCCCTTGTGGAAAGTAATCAGAAGAGTGGGAGAGGGTAATCCCATAGTAAAAATAAAACTAAGTAATCTCTTTGGAAAAGAAACAGGCTGCATTATCTGTCACAATCTTGGTTGGGACCCCAAACTTGGAAATGATGTTCTCCTTGAGGAAATCACACACTACTTCTAAAGTAACATGCTTGGTTGGAATAGCTTCCAACCACTTGGTGAAGTAATCTGTGGCTGTGAGGACATAATCATGTCCAGCACTTGAAGATGGGTTTACAACACCAATGAGATTGATTCCCCATTGCTAAAATGGCTCTTCTATTACCACTGGTTTAAGAGGCAGAGTAACTAATTTGGGTCTTCCAATGAACAATTAGCATAGTTTACATCTTCGTACCCATTTGTATGCATCTTGAAATAGAGTAGGCCAGTAATATCTAGTTCATAGAATCTTATGGTTAGTTACAGGAGTAAAAAAAGTCCTCCATAGGTCAGATTATGGAAAGACTTGAAAAGTTGGTTCTCCTGCTCTTTATCCACGTAGTGAAGGAACACTCCATCAAAGTTCCTCTTATACAAGCCATTGTCCCACAAGATAAAATTGGCAAATTTTAACTTGACAGTCCTCCTTTCTTTATGAGATAGGTGAGCAGGACACTCACCATAAGTAAGGAAATGAGCAATACTTGAATACCACTCATTCGTGGTGGAGACAAAGAGGATTGTTGGTGTGTCTTTAATTTCTTCTTCTCCATGCTCTATTTCTTCTGGTCTATTGTCAGTAATCAATTGGTAGAGACCTCTTCCCTGCACTAGCTTCATTGTTTGATGACTAGATCAAACTCCTAGATTTTAGCAATCTAATTGCCTCTTTTGGTTCAAAACTCCTGAGTTAATATGGATTTAACTGTAGTATCAGGAACCAAGGTAGTAGTGTGTAAATTGAGGATGCAAAAATAGAAGTGCTTTACTGCCTTGACCACTGCATAAGCATGCTTGTCCATGTTTGAGTACTTTAGCTCATGAGCTTTGAGAGGATAGCTCATGAAAGAAATGGGAGATTCCACACCTTCTTGGTTCTATTGAACCAAAATTGCTGAAAGTGTGTGCTCAGAAGCATAGCTATATACTGTGAAATTCTTGGTATAATCTGGACAAACTAGAATTGGGGCATGGGAAATAGCAGTCTTGATATCTTGAAACACCAATTTGCCTTCTTCAGTCCAGCTGAAGGTTGCCTTTCCCTTCATCATGTTCACAATGTGGTGAATATTCTCAGTGAACTTAGGGATGAACCTTCATAAAAAACTCACTTTTTTGAAGAAAGAGTGAACTGCAGTCTTGCTTGTGGGCAGGGTAAACTCCTAGATGGATTTGATTCTTTCTGAGTCAATCTTTATGTCTTCTCAGGATATAATGTGTCTGAGAAGTTTCCCTTCTGTTACTCTAAAAATAGACTTCTTGGGATTTAAATAAATACCATTCTGGCGACAACGTTCCATCACTTGTTGCAAATGGTGTACATGATCAGGGCGATGCTTGGAAAAGATGGTCAAGTCATCAAGGTATACCACAATGAACTTACCCATTTCATCTTTAAAAGCAAGGTCCATTTCTCTCTAGAAAGTGGCACCAACATTTATCAGGCCAAATGGTATTCTTTGATATGCAAAGGTGCCCCAAGGTGTGGTGAAGGCAGTCTTATGCTGGTCTGCTTCATTGACTTCTACTTGATTGTATCTTGAGAAGCCGTCTAGCATTGATAACATCTCTAAACTGGTCACTATCTGAAGAACTTGGTCCATGATGGGTAAAGGATAGTTATCCTTTAAGGATGACTGATTCAAATTCTTGAAGTCCACACATAGGCAAATTTTGCCATTCTTCTTTCTCACTAGTACTATGTTTGAAATCCATGTAGAATGATGGGTTGGGAAAATTATCCTAGCATTCAATATTTTTTGTATTTTAGATAGAATAGTACCTGATATCTTTGGATTGTACTACCTAGATTTTTACTTGTAAGGCACCGAATCATCTTTAAGAGGAATTTCATGGCAAATTTTATCAGGCCTGAGTGACTTTAGATCATCATAGGAGTATGCTAGGACATCCATGTACTGGCAGAGCAGAGTAGTGAACTTGAACTTCTCTTCCTGAGTGTAACACTTCCTAATGTTCACCATCTTGAGATTTTCCTTGGTACCCAAATTTATTTTATCAAACTCCTAAGAGGAGTTTGAGTCCACTATTGCTGTTTGATGAACTTGTCATGTTTGTCAAACAACTTCTCAAGGTAAACTAGGCCTTTCAAGATTTTATTCCCTTTAAGCTGTAGGAATTCTTCACCTAAATCTGCACTTGATTTAGGGGATGGTTCAAGCTTCTAAGGCTCACTACCTTCAAAATGAAGCTGTTCAAAGCTATCTTTTTGCTCTAGGAAGGCAATGATTTAGTTTTCACCATTGAACACTTGCCAATGATTGGCATTGTCAGGCACACTTGGTCAAAATACCAATTTGATAGTGTACTTATCTCCCTTAAAATTAGGGTGAGGAACCAAAAGAGTTTTTGAAACAACCAAAACATCAGCTCGGTCATTGAATTCCCTAGAAATTGTAGAGATACTGAAAGCATCAAAGATTTTAATTTGATTCCAAACCAGATTGTGGTAATGGCATAATCTCTCATTTTTGGTTTGGTACAGGTTCCTCACCTAACAAACCACCATCTCAACATCTCCTTTAGCGTGAAGGAGTTTGATGCCTCTATCTTGAGTGGCTTTCAATCCAAGCAGTAGTGATTCATACTTAACAGTGTTGTTAGTATTATTGAACTAAAATTTGTATGAAGAAAGAAAAATATCTCCTTAAGGATATATCAACACAATTATAGCTCTTGAACTGGTAGAGAAATAGCTGCCATCAAATTCCAGTATCCATACATCATTAGAAGCTAACCTTACTTTATATTTTCTTTCATTTGGAGGGGAGGATTCTTCTATACTTGCACTGCACTCTATCATGTCTTCTACTATTTTATCTGAACCAACTTTTAGATTGTCATTTTCAAAGGTTTCATCAGCTAAGATGGGAACATCCTCTATAGTCAGGAAGTAATTACCCATGCCTAAAGGCTTAAACATAATTTGCGCTTTAGGTGCTGATGTTTGAGTGACCACATATTTTGCTTCCTTCTCAAGGAGCAATCTCTGCATAATGCCTTTGAATAGGATCCTTGCCTCAAACAAGTCCATGCTCAATTCTCCACCAACATCCTTGCAAAAATTTCTCCCAAGAAAGATGTCATATGATGCTGGGACGTCAGCCACCAAGACAGTCATCTTGATTTTTTGTCTAAGAATGCTACAAATGCAAATTGGGCATCCTTGATTTGTCCCAGCAGTGGCACTTGTTTGTTTTCCATGGAGAAACATCTCCCAAATGTCTTGGTCAGTGTGAGACCAAGGGATTCTGCCACTTTGGTAGGCATGACATTGTCAGATGCACCAGAATCTATGATGCAATTGTTTAGTTGGTGTCCATTTATCAGTAGGGAGACATAAAATGGTTCAGTCCTCTCAGGAGTAGTAGGAGGAGTAATGACAAGGTTATTCTTGGTGGATGTGTTCTTGGGGGATCACAAGTTACCTTCAAAATTGCTTGTCCTATAGGGATGGATTGGTTCTTTACACATTGAACGAACTTATCTAACTGCTCGAGATTAGGTTGCAAGAATTCAAATTCAGACATTTGAAATTTGGTTTTCTTTATATGGTCAATTATGTCAAATGTCTGAAATGAACTAAGAACAGAGGATGGGAGTTCATTCTTTTGGTTTTTTGGAGGGGGAGGACTAATCTATGAATTTGAAGTATAAGTTGTAGGGATGTTTGATGTACTTACCTTTCTTGAAATCACCAGGTCCTTTGGCTGGAAAGGCAGAGTGGTTCCTTGCTTAGCAATTGAAATTGCTGATTGAGGTCACTCCTCTGTCTTTTCTTTATCAACTTGCTAGGTTGACTGATTCTTGGACTAGGTGAATACAACATATGATCCCTCAACTACTTTCCCTTCACTTTTGGGTTCATCCTGGTGATTTAGGAAACCAATGTTGGAGTCGCCAGCTAATTCTTTTTCTCCCTTTGTGAAGAGATTAGCATCATCTTCTAGGTTCAGCTCAGGCTGGAAGGAAAAATCTAATTCTGCTTCAAGATATCCAACTGCTGAATTGGTTGGAGGTGCTTCAATGGCAAGGTTCCCCCATGGGGTAGGAAGATGATTTATTTTCCCTTGATTCCTGGTAGCATTGCCTTGGTATGATTGATTGGGGAATGTCTCCCTTGGTACATCTCTGTATGAAGGGGCATATGACATCCCTTATGCAATTTGTTTTTTAGGAGCTAGCAATTCGTTTGCCAGCTTCTACACCATTGGATCAATGGTGCTTATAGATGGATATTTAGAAGATGAAGAGGAAATACTTCTGTTAGGATATCTCCTTATCTTTCCTACCAAGATAAGGTCATATTCTATCTCACTAGCCAAATCTTGAGCAGCAGCAAGATCTATGTGGCTAGCACATCTCAACAAAAAACTCACTTCAGGTAGCTGTGAGTTGATGAAGAGACATTTAAGGTTCTCAAGTGTTGGCCGAGCAATTGTAGGAATTCGGTTCTTCAGCTTGTTGAACTTGGAAATGAAGTCCCTCATAGGTTCATGATGTTCTTTCTTCATCTGTGTGAGCTGGGCTAGCAAGGCATGTGCATGTTCTATAGGCTTGAACCTTGATTCAAACTTAGCTTTGAAAGTGTCCCAGTCAGTCATTGACTGAGCCTACAGATGGTAGAACCAGTCTGTAGCAGCACCTTACAATATTTCCACAAATAGTCTAACTATTAAATCTTCATATTCCACACCTATCATGCCACAGGATATGCTGAATGCTACAACATGTTCATCAGGGTGAACTCTCCCATCACCAAAGAATTTGGGGAAATTCTTCCTTAAACTACGTGGTAGCTCATGTAAAGGTGGAGTTAAATTGAGTGGGCCAAAAGAACTACCCCAGGGGCCTTAAACCACCATGATTTGATTATGGAAAAGGGGGATAACAAATTTGGGTGGAGTATGTATAGGCAAAGCTCTGCTAATATCAGAAAAAGAAGCTATACCTTGTGTTGGTGACCTAGTATGGGTAGGAGGAACACTCTTAGATCGTTGAACTTGAAGTTGGGGAGGGAACAAATCAAAATTTCCCTATTGCATCAACTCAAAAATAGGGTCAACAACACCTTGGGATCTATCACTTCTAGTATAGCATGGAGTTGCCATATTGTAGAATAAAAATGGAAAAGAACTGGCCCTACTTCAGCTTGAAGCTTGAGGCTTCAAAAAGCTTGTTCAATCCCTAGTGGAGTCACCAAAAAATTGTTGGGTGAATATTTTGTCACTAGCTAACTGATGGGTAAAATATGTCTCTTCAACCATGGCATAGGGAGATTAGTCAACCAAATGTGCAATTTTACCACATCAAAGGGGGACAAATCTCTCCTCTCATCAAGGGGAGGTTCCTTATAAATATAAGGGGATATATATATATATATATATATAAGCAAAAAATAACACTCAAGGGTAGGTCAATACCATCCATCTCTCTTTTTTCAGAGATGATGTTCACAAATAAAGGAGAAATCCAAATTGGAAACACTGAAGGCACTTCTCTTCTTTCAGAAGTGGTCTTACAGCAAACAGCTAAAGTTCTTTTTGGTGGGTAACAAGTAATTGGTAATAGGGGTGGTAACCAGTAGAATGAGGTATAGCATAAAGTCTCCACCTTAATTGCTCAAGAGTGAGATATGAAGGACAATGAGGGCACAAAGTTTTTCCAAGGTCCTTTACACAAAAATAGAAAATAGACAAACACACTAAAGGCAATTATGGCAGCACAAAGTCTCCCACAGTTGGCTTCAGGACACCTTCCTGATTACTTCCACTAGTTCTGCTTATTTCCTTAAAATGGGCAAGAACACATTCAAGAAATAGACATAATAACATTCCCCTAAATGATATAAGCTATAACAACACAAAATCTGAAAGTAACCTGCTTTCTCATTCAAACAAAGAAATATGATCAATAATCTGAGCTCAAAGTCTTAGCAATCACCTTTCAATTTTGGTAGAGTTTTGCTTCTATAATAGAGAGATCTCCCTTGCAAAAAATAAGATATTACAATATATAGTAGCCAAGAAAGGCTTGGCACTTTGTTTCATGGAACGGCCCATGCTGCATTCAATGCCTTGAATGCATTTTCGGTTTAGTCAAAGAGCCCATGCTAGAATAGGGCGGCCACCTTAATTGTGGCATGTTGATTTATCTCAAATGTCTTCTCCTTAGCATGGAGTGTCTGGTCCTTTTCCTGATCTCTGCACAGTTTTCCACTTTGCCTTTACTCCAAGGGAGAAAAATAGGCCACACTTTTAATGTTTGCAAGCTCAAATATCTACTTGGTGGACTATTCCACCTACTGGAATAAATCTTGCGTAGATATATCTAGTCTTTCCCTATTTTCTATTGCAATTTGAGCTCTCAGGCTATCTTTTCCCTTTTTGCTAGCTCTTTCAGCTCCTTCTTCAGCTGGTAACTGAGTTTATTTTTAGGTTTCGCACCACATTTATAAATCAATGGATATTTCATTAGCTTGAATTTGACATCCATGGGGACGTCAAAGGTTCACTATTTCAATGGTTTGGGTGGCCTCCTTGATTCCTTGGTTCCATCACTTCTTTGGTTTATTCGCCTGAACCTTCTCCTTGAACTAGTCTCTAGAATCTTTCACTTCTTTCTTTTGCTCAGAGCTTTCTTTGAACCATTTAGGTTCAAGGTTTAATGATTCATCTTCTTCCTTAGAAGCCTTTGTTTTCTCTAAGTCTCTCGAGCTTTGAAAGAGTTCGTAGAAATATGTCTACAGAGTTCATAGAAACAAGTCTGTAGAATCAAGCCTACGGAGTCCATAGAATTGAGCCTATAGAGTCTGTAGAATCGAGTCCATAGAAATCATTCTATGGATTCCATAGAAATTGGGCCTACAAAGTCCATAGAATCGAGTCTATGGAAATCATTCTGTGGAGTTCATAGAAATTAAACTTGTAGAGTCCGTAGAATTGAGTCCATAGAAATCATTCTACGGAGTCTATAGAAATCAGGTCTGCAGAGTCTGTAGAATCGAGTCACGGGCCTTAATGTCTTTAGAACTTCCTAAAGGGAAGGTGTCCCTTCGAGCCTTGAGAAGGTCCATTTTTTGGTCACTAAGAGCCCCCCACAAGGGTACCTGCCCTTCGAGAACCTTCGAGCGGTCTTCAGGCTCCAATTCCTTTGGACAAAATGTCTGAAGGAATTCCTTCAGACATTTTTTCTGAAGGAAATCTTCCCTTGCCTTAGTCGCTTTCCATCGGGCTTTTTCTTTTGGGAAAATTCCTTTAGACTTTTTGTCTGAAAGAATTTGCTTTGTCTTTTGCCTTGCACAAATCTGAAGGAATTCTGACTTTTTTGCCTTGTTCATTTTTATGAAGAAAATATTACCTTTTTGTCCTTTTGTAACGGTCCATTTTGCTCATCACCTGCCCTCCGTAAGGGCACTCACCTTTAGTTCACTACCCTCTTCAAGGGCACTTGCCTTTCGAGCTTTGGGGCACTCCTTTGAACCTCTCAATTGAACCGACCAATTGAACCAACTTTGGTTCAATGGTTCAATGGTTCAATATTGTGTTCTGCTCATTTAATTGACCGTTTGAACCAACCATGTTGAACCAACCACTCATTGAACCTTTGAACCTATTGAACCCATTGAACTTGTTGAGCCATTTTGGTTCAAGGTCAACGGTTTAATGGTTCAAGCCTTCTTCTTTTTTTAAGTGTTTTGAAGCCGTTAAACTTGCTGAAGCGGTTAAACTTTGAACTTTTGACGAAGCGCTTAACTCATTAAGCTTGTTGATGCCATTGAACCTTTGAACCCATTGAACCATTAAACCCGTTGAACCATTTTAGTTCAAGGTTCAACAGTTCAATGGTTCATTCCTTTGTTTGAAGCTTGTCGATGGACCTTTTGGTTGAACCTCGGCATTGAACCAAGCTTGAAAATGCCTAAGTGTTGGGAACTTGTTCCTTAGAGAGAGCTCGCCTGTTGAACATGCTAGTCCCTTAACTAAAAAAGCTTGAATAATGAAGAATGTGAATGCTCAAAACAATTTTTGAGAAGGG
Organism: Torreya grandis; assembly: GCA_037957365.1. NCBI lineage: Eukaryota > Viridiplantae > Streptophyta > Pinopsida > Cupressales > Taxaceae > Torreya > Torreya grandis. The sequence goes on along the minus strand of JARHVA010001706.1, from coordinate 1,614,751 downwards.
AAGAAAGAATTTTGGCCTGTAGGACGAAAATGGTTCATATGTTGTCCCAAAAAATGAGTGGTAGATTTTGGGAACAACAGTGCCCATGCATTTTATGATATGTAAAAAAAATATTTGTATCTCCTCATTGGGTGTAGAGGAGGTAGGTTTATTAACTTAGCTTTAATCATATCTCTGAGTATCTAACTAGATCTCTTATTTGATCTTTGAATTATTTTTGAATCACTAGTTGTATATGTGCTTTGTTGTGACTTTGTGTTCTGATATGTAACATTGTTTGCCACAAATTGACTTGTTGAAGATGTATAAACATGATTTACACTATTTTTCCCTAGAGGCCTTTATTTTTTAAATTATTTTTCCAATGTAATATTTTAATGTAATCATTGATTCTAATTTTTTAAACTTGTAATTATCTTGATCATACTGATAATTTGATCACATAGAGTTTCACAAGTATAAACCTTAGTTATTTCTATTTGAACATGTAGGCACATACCCTGTAGGGAAGAGGTGTGAATACATTGAGTAGGGGGATTAGTGAAAATGTTATAGGTTACATCATATTATGGAGGAATGATAACATGTACCTAGTTAGAGGGAAAGTAGATATCACCCTTATGGAGATGAGGAGGAGAAGGAGATTCTTTCCTGTACATAAGATATGACATTAAAACTTGAAACACAATGGTTAATTTATATGCTGAATCCACTATGTTTGTATGGGTTTGATTTAACAAGTTATCTATGTGTTGAAATAATATTAAGTGTATTGCACATAGAAGAAATATAACAATTGAATGAAGGAATGCAACATGAAAGATATTGTAGTCAATTGGAAACATCATGTATGCATATGTCTATGTGATTAAAGAATGACGTCTTAATTATTTTACACATAATAGAAAGATAACATGCTATGGAAAGAATACAACATGAAATATTTTTTAGTTGATTTAAAACATCATGTATGCATATGTATATGTGATTAAATAATGATGTCTTAATTATTTTGCACATAGAAGAAAGATAGCATGATATGAAATATGTGAGATATTGTATTTTATAATAAACATCATCTATACATGTATTGATGTCTTTTCTAAGTTCATTCTAAATTAAAGGGAATAAGCATGTAAATGAAAGTATGAAACTTTGAAACAAAAAGTAATTGATTTCTTTTATCATTATGATCATGATTGAAGAATAATTGTGAATCTAAAATCTAAGTTTTGGAAATAAAATTTGAGTAAAAATAGGAAAGGATACAAACCCTAAATGTGTCTAGGGTTAGGGTTTTTTTAATTTAGGGTTTCTTTACAACAATTTAAATTATATGTAAATAAATTGAAACACTAATGTAAAATTGATTTTATTAGCTAGGTTATCTAAACAAAATAAAAAAAATCAAAAGTATTCAACCCTAAATTTATTGCACAAATTTTTTATGAATGCAAGCTAGGTTTTGATGTAATATTCAAATTAAGATGGGTTCACTAAATGATTTAACAATTTAGGGTTTTACACATGTAATTTCCTATGTTTAGTTAAAAGGATAGATGCCTAAATTAGTTAAATAAATTTCAATAATTAGTTCTTGATTTGTTATGACTTTTTGACTTATTTTGACTTTCTATAAATAGTAACAAATAGGGATAAATATAAACTTACTTGAAAACTGACTATCTGGATGATCTAGATTCTGATACTGGATATCTAAAAAGTAGTCTACATTGCCAATAGGGTTTTGATGTTCATTTATTCACTGGATAATAGCACCTAGTTTGGACAGTAGTGCCATCCATGTGTAGTGTCCTCAATGTGGTGATAATGTCTCCTTTGTAGGACTATTCCTATTTTTAGGGAACACCTGTGCCTATGTTTGTATTTTTTATTACTACATAGCCAAAAAATATAGTTTTGTATTGTACCGAAAAAGCTTTATTTAATGTGTAAACCCTAACTTTCTTTGCAAGTGTGATATGAGAAATAATTAACCATGTTATTAGGATGGACTAGACATCCTCAACACCCCACTATGTAGAGAGTTTCCTACATACCAATATTCCAAAGAGGGATCAAGTCCAATGTAGTTCTCCCACCTAGTGCATGATGTATTTGTAAGTGAATGCTAGAATGAGAGTGGCCTTAGATGCCTTAAATGATCTTGAGCTTTGAAATACTTGAAAAGTGGACTTAAGGCTATTGTAGATGGTAGTATGTAGAAAGTTGGGCAAAATATGGATAATGTACCTTAATTTTGCATAACTTTATCTTTGGTTAGACTAGAATTTGCATCAATTTTACATATCTAGTCAATAGAGGTGCATTAGACTTGTATTTATAGGGTTCTATTGCTTATGTGGATAAGAACATGAGCTTAAGCTGAGCTTAAGAGGGGCACACATTTGAAAAAGTATTTTTTTGGGAAGAGATGGTGCTAAGTACAATAACACCAGTTGGGGAGACTAGAACCATGTGGTTGTAGTGTTCCAAATGTGGTGATAATGTCATTTTGGTAGGCTACTAAGAAAGTTGGATAGGGGTTAGAGGTGATAATTCAGGGATTGTGTCTTGACTGGTGGTAAGTGATTGTGGTCTATTGAATTGTTGTAAATATAATTATCTAGAATAGGTCTATGGCTAGCTTAGCAATAGTGTAACTCAAGCAACACTCTTATCATCCAATTACCACTTTTAGGTGATTACAGTTGGTATCAACTAATTCATATTTGATGAGTGTGGTGATGTCATCAACTAGCATTTTTTATAGATTGCATGTTACATTATTGACACTACATGGACTATGTGGTAATGTTAAAAAGGAGGTAGATCTTATCAATTATAACATAGGTGACATCCTAAATGAAAAATATAATAAAATAAGAAAAAAATTTACTAAGAAACTATGATGAATTTTAATATGATCTAATGACCTTGATGCTCCTGGATCAATACAATTATTAATTAAGTTTTAAAATTATTATTAACACACCAATTTACTATTATAATTAATAGGAAATGTAAGTTTTAACATTATTCTTGTCAAAATTTTAAATTAAGTTAAGTGTAGGATAATAAAAGATATTATCTAGGCAGAGGAGTAATTAGTTAGTTTGACAATCTCTAGGCAAATATTCCAAATCTAAATGATTGGATATCCAACTAGTGGAAACCACTTTTGAAAGGTACAGTGGATCTATATCCTAGTGTAAAATGCTTCTTTATTGTAGCTTTTAGCCTTATTTCAAACAAAGATCTAATTTTAGAAAAATAGTGGAGCTAGGATCAACATCAGTTGTTAGAAAAATGTTGATTCCAAGTTTCATTGCACTCACTAAATCTTTCTCCACCCAACCCATTTGGGTTTGCCCACCTCATCTTCCCCTCCACTTTTAAAATGATCCCTATTTTAAGTATATTGGGAACTCATTAGGTATCTTCTAGCAGATATATCATGTCATTGATTTGTTCTCTCACACCACATTTTCTAGAATCATGGTCACCCTCAATACCTCTATAGATATTATGGCCTTTTTGACCTAATTATAGATTATTGTGTGGACTTAACCATTGGAGTATGAATGCCTGCCTCTTTAGTGTCATAGGTGTTTTAATACTAGACACTTAAATTTTGAGTGTAATAACCTTAACAAAAGTAAGGATCCAACTTGGTTGAAGAATTCCTCTTATGATCTTTTGATAGTATGGGGAATTGATTATTCAGATGACTCATAATAGGAAGCTAAAAAGGCTAAGGAACTCAAAGTCCTAGGGTTAAAACCCTTGGACATAAAACTCAAATCTATTGAAAATTGAAGAAAGGTGGAGGCAGGAAATTTGGAAAAGGATCCAATTATTACAATAACTAGCATAACATTTTTAGAAAGGGAGGTTCCTTATTTAGTCCCAAAAACTTGTGACCAATCTATCCTTAGTGAGGTGGTACTAGGGATCAAAACAAAAATTTCAAGGGTAAATCCAATGGATCTCTCAAAAGATAAACCTAATCCCTCTATATCAATTGAGATTCCAATCCCTCTCTACCTGAGGATGGTGGAAGACTAGGGGAAGTGGGATTAAGTTCAAAAAATAATAAGGCAAAAGATTAATAGTTTATAAGTCTTCCCACATACCCCTACATTATGGAGGATGGTAGTTTTGTGGAGGATTTACCTTGTATATGATTATTTGGATGTTTCACAGAGACAAAATTTTAGTGGAATACTGCCTATTTCTACCTAGATTTTTACTATATGTAGGGCTGTCTCTTTTTAGTAGGCTATGGTTTAACTGCCTATTAGTTGCTTGGTTTCACATGGGCCACTAGTTGAGGTGGCTCATTTGAGCTTAAATGTTTTATCTTTTGAAAAAGGTTATAAGACCTTCCAAAACCTATATTTTACCTAATCATTTTTTTTTACTATCTCAATGATATTGACAGGTATATTATATACCAATAGAGATAAAAAACATAAGGAACTAATGCCATGCAACCTATAATCAAATCCTTCTATAAATAATATTTATTTTCCTACCCAAGCAAAAAATAAATATTTCTTTTTGTATATCAATATGGAGACAAGATGGATCATATTTTTTGAGGTAATGGATATGTTTACAAAACTACCATTAACATTACTAGCAACTAGAACACCCTTTTGTCAAACTTCATTGTGGGCTTAGTATTATTCCTTTAGCTTGTTGAATAACGTGAGTTACATTATTTATATAGAGTGGAGGAAAATAAATAAATATATAGTATTTATATAGAATGGATAATAGCATGCCACAAATGCATCAATTGATTATGAAAGTCAATTAATTTTTATGGTTGATACACCATGGATGCTACCTTGCATATTTCAAAAATATTTTCAAAATTATTAAGCCAAGAATACTAATTAATTGAATTAAATTTTATATGCATGCCATATCTATTGTTATGATATGTAAGGTTTAATTTGTTTCAATTTCATAAATTTTATTACCATTTCTATATTTAGGTGATTTTTTGGGTATTAATTTGTATTACAGATAAGGAAGAATAAAATGCAAATTTTATGTTAAAAAAAAATGGCCTTATGAGAGTAGATAGTATGATATGTTAAGAACATATGATATATACAATACACCATGCATAATATCTAGGAATTTTTTAATGAACCCACCCAAAAATGTTATAGATTGGGTGGATAATTTGTTTAGGCACACATTTGATAGTTTGGGAAATCCTATTGTAATGGATTTTATGCTGATGGTGAAAATTTTGAAATATGTATAATTTTCTATATATGAAAAGGAAATTTACAATAATATTTATAATTTATGGACAAAATGTAAGATTTAACATTTACAATAAATGAAGGTTTCAATAAAAGAAATAAAAAATCACATAATAATAAATATTTATAAGATTTTTTCTAAACTAAATGTTAAAATTGGTCGATTATTAAGGGTCTAAAAAATTACTCATATTGGGTCAAAACTATGGGGAGCAGGTTCCTCACATTATGTGAGATAGTAGTAAATGTTAAGGGATGAGATGAAGATAAAAAGCTCCAAAAATAATATCATTATGTGATTTGATTCCACTAGTATTGATATAAGCAAAACTACTTCATGTCATATTTATTTTTATATCTTCATTAAATTTGAAATGTTTCACAAAAAAAAAGAGTGTCGCTAAACTATACTTGATGTATCTCGTTGTTGAATTACTTGAAAATTAATGATTTTTTTTTGATGTAAATTATTTTAATTTTTTTTAATATGAATTTATTAAGGGATTAAGATCCATAGGAAATTTGATCCTACTATTTTTATCCTCATGTTATTTGACTACTTAATGACTAATGGCTTCAAGCAACATATTTAATTATATTGGGAATGATATAGTATTAATTATTTCATGTCAAATTTATTTACATATATTTTGATTTTTTATGTTAGGGATGCTATAAATTCATCTCTTACTTGTTCTTGGCATATTTGATATTGATTTTTTGTATACACTTCTCTCTGGTGCATTGTATATTTGAGTTATGGATAGTAAGTTGATTACAATGTCTCCTCATTTTTTATCTATGGTGACGAAAGATAAACCACCTTTCATTATCCTATCCATAACATTGGACAATTTAAAAACATCTTATTGAGATATTCAATGGATGTTTTTATGGAGAGAATATTAATTATTGACATTGATTATGTTTAGATGGACATGAGAAATGGAATTAACTCTGAATTTGGATCATACTTTGGGAGAAACCTCATGGGATTCATTCAAGAAAAGGAGTGGTTAATAAATTATCTATGATGCTTATTTGACCTAAGTTTATAGGTGGGTTGGATAAGTCTTTGAATATGACGAATTCAATGATTCCCAAAATGTTGTATATCTGACATAGTTTAAGGGTTTGGTTTCCATGGATCCATTCAAGAGAATTTAGGAAAGATTCTTCTTTTTGGTTTATTTTCTAAAAAAATTTCAAAGTTACCTAGTGGAGGGATGAAACTTGTGGGGAGAAAACATTACAGTCATAGATACGACCTCTCTTCAATTTTCCTTAATCACCATCACACTTTCTAGAGTGTCATAGAGTTGATGTGGCTGCTAATGCATTTCAATATATATTGATGGTAGATGGATTGGAGTATTATTACATGGGGAATTTCAATCATGAAATATTTCACAATGGATGTTGGTTTGGGATTTTGATGAAATGGATTTGTGACAGATCATCAATTTTGAGTCTTTGGCAATTTGTGAAGGTTGTTTGACCTTTGGTGAGATTGGGGTGTTTTTGTTGTATCTAGTAAATATATGTTAATATCTAGTTTTCATTTTTATTTTCATGCAACAATATAAGCATTATAAATCATTTTGATATACTAATATAATATGGTAAGGTACCCTTTAAACCTTATTTAAAAATTATTTTTCATGTGTATTTGATAATGAATAATGGCATAATATCAATTGCATAATTAATACAAAATTTGAATAAAAATTAAGCTAATATATTAATCTAACAATGTCAAATATAATGCATCAACATAGTCAATGTAGATACATTTAAAATTATGTGTCGAATATTCTTGTAAATTAGTTTCAATTTCAAGCTTATACAATCATCAAATGATTGGAAAAAAATCACATAATTTTATAATCATCTCATTATTAGAAAAACATCACACTTTGGAAAACCATCACTGGATTACATAATCATTGTGGGCTTGCACAATCCTCGTAATGTATATAAAAGTTTTACATGTTAGAAAAACTATATAAAAGATCATAAACGTGTAATTTATTGTAAAATTAGTATATAATGATTTATTATATTGGAATAAAATACTCTCATATTTTTGAATTGTATAAACATGCATAAAAATCCAAGAAATATCATGTATTTATATAAATTTCACCCAATCCCAACCATTAGTTTTAGACACATGTTATTATATGATGAAATATGTTTGGGGAGGACTATAGAGGCTAACAATGATGTGAAAAACAACCAAAAGTTGTCCTCTTCTTCATTTTTCACCATAAATGAACCAAATTTATAAAATGCTACAATATTCCTCCATTATAGTAGATAAAGCAATTAAGGAAAAACTAGTGTTAATTGTGTGCAAGTGAACTGAGACACATAGAGTGTTGAAGCTTTAGAAGAAATGATAGCTATGGATATATATGTTTACTAAAAAAATATAAATGGATATATATGTTTACTAAAAAAATATGATAGTTTAGAAAAAAGGAGCCAGTATACTTTAGGACATGCCATGAAATCATGCCAAAAGATAGTAAACCAAACTCTATATGGTAATTTTTCATATTTGGAAGATATCAAAAAATAATTTGGTAAGATAAACATTTATTTACAATAAAGTTGAAGAAGGGATTACCTTTTTAGCATTTAATAAAGGTAATACATGAATTATCACATGGTAATATAAATGTCAGGTCATTATTATCCTTTTCGCCTCAGTTGACACTTAGATGTCGATCCAATAAAATCATGTGAGATGGAATTAGGTAAATTAATATGAGAAACATGATAGACCTGATGGGATATCATTTTTTTAGTGAAAATGACATCTACATGGTATATATCATTATAATCTTTAAAATGTATCACATAATTAGAAATGCATATTAGCCTTGGAAATGCATCATGTGGTTTTGAAATGCAACACATGATTGAAAATTCATCACATGTTTTCAAATGCATGGCATGCTTATAAATACGTTATTATCTTTGAAATGCATCACAATATTAGAAATACATTGTAGGCTTGGAAATGCATCACATGTTTAGAAATGCATCTCAAGGTTAGAAATACATCTCAAGTTTAGAAATACATCATAGGCTTGGAAATGCATCATAAGATTATAAATGCATCATGGAAATTTGAAATGCATCACATGATTGAAAACACAATATGGACCTTTAAATACATGACATGTTTATAAATGCACCCATGCCTTTGAAATGCATCAAAGTATTGGAAATACATCATAGGTTTGGATAAAGTTTAATGCATATTTAGATTAGAGGAGGGATCTTTATATTAGATCTCTAAGGCACCTTCCCTACCTTCCCTATAAATAGGATAGGCAATTATCCCCCTATATATCATGATAGAGATTAGTATCTCAATGTACTATATTGAGTGGAATCGAATTGACCTCAACCCTATAGATTCTATACTAGTTATAGCTATAGCTAGGGCTCAACCCCTATCTATCCATATATATATGGGGTGGGGTAGGTGGCTATATAGAGTCAACACTTGATCATAATTAGAGATATTTTAATCTCTAGAGTCCACTCCCCCACCCCATAAATAACAATATCCCCATCCCCCTCCCTGAATAGATTAAATTAAGTTGGGAGTGAGCATTGTCTTATCAATTGAAGGATCCATCAAACTAACTATAGGTGTCGATGACTTACCAACCGACTTCATTTGGGTCATGTTTCACCCCTATATTATCTATATATGGAAAATTTATCTATATATATGACATTACCCTATATATATATATATATATATATATATATATATATAGAGAGAGAGAGAGAGAGCTTCTCCTCCCAACCTCTCTCTATATATGGGGAGCCCTTTTATATTTAAACTAACTCAACTTAAATTTTTATGGTTTTGAAAAAAACTATATACAATTGGGGGTGGCCCCTCTCTCTATATATTATCTATTTGGGTGCCATATATAGATATAACTACCCCCTAATGGAAATATTTCTACCCAAATATCTAAACTCTCGATGGGGCCAACTCTATATTGAGGCCCAACTAGAAATATATCTATCCCCCTCTCTAGGTATCCAGATAGATAGATAAACTAATATGATAGATTAAATCTAAGATATAAGATATATAGATGAGGGTGCCCAACTATATCTAGGGATAAGATATATATGGGGATGCCCCATACATCTATCCACTAAATATGAGGGCATGGCCTATATAGTGGATCTCCCTCCCTTTCTCTCAATAGATTGGATATAAGATATAATATATAAAGATGGGGGTTCCCAACTATGTATAGGGATAAGATATATAGATGGGGATGGGGGCAGGGTGGGGTAGGGGCAGGAGAGAGCCTAATTATGACTATAGAGATTTTCAACCCAACTATCGATTAGATAGATAAATGCCCTCTCCCCATATCCATATCCATCTAGTTAGAGGCCAAAAATATTAGACCCCCCATCCC